>JANPWX010000699.1:7648210-7976421 GCA_024734555.1 Trochalopteron elliotii | reverse complement strand
TTTGTAGTGCAGGGATCAGTGAAGGAGTTCAGCGTGGTCCTGCACTAAATAGACTATCTGGGTGTTTGAATCCTGCCTGTCAGCAGATTGGTATGGCTTGGAGCAGACTGTGGAAGCACTGGAGTGTCTCCACATGGAGATAGTTCAGAGTTCTGAGGATGCTGTTGTGGGCAATGTTGGTGGGGTTACATGAGCGTGACTACCTGAGTGTTAGAGATTGGATCAGGAATGAGCTTTTGAAGCAGACATCCTCCTTGCCCCCACTGTGATGCAGTCTCTGAGAGTACTGGCTGTATCCCTGCTGGATGAAACCCAAACAATTTTTTCCTAAGGCAGTTCAGGGAAAACGGAGTTTAAAAAATTTGAAAAGGATTACAAAAAGTAAGAAAATGAGAGAAATTTGTTATGTCTTGGATATAGGGGAGGCAGAAGGATGAAACCAGAGTCAGTATAAATTGCTCTGCAACAATCTTTGTATATCACATAAAACTTCCTGTGTTTATGGTGCACACAGTTGCAGGGAAGGCGGTTTTGGCAGCTCTGGCTTTTCCAAGGATCCTGGAGTTCTTGCCGGTTCTTCTGCCGCGCCACTTCTGCTCTCTGTTGGATAAGATGTGTTGGCAGAGAAAGGCTGATATGGATGGTCAGGAGGTAGCTGATGAGATGGTAACAAAACTGGATGAGATGCTAAAGGATGAGCCATGGAAACTTGGATTCAGCAGGGTAAGTAATGTTATGTACGGTAAAAATACGGTGTTTGCTGCATTTGAGGTGCATTAGACTACAGTGCTGCTACAGTGGGGTTCACTTGATTAAACGGGCATTTGTAGGGGCTAAGCATAGTTCATTTGGAAATGGATGATACACTGGACTCAGTTTTAGCAAATGGTTTTGTTTTTCCAGTTGGTCTAGAATAAATTAATGTCAGAAGATTTTTGAAAGTGGTTTTGTTATTACAACCATTTGTTTAGTATTTTCTACAAGGGACAGAAAGTTAAATGCTTGAGGTAATTGGGCCAAAAGTTAGACAGCTGATTTAAAATCCTCAATTCTTCTTTTCAATTTTATACTGGTAAATGAGACTTACTGTTTCTAATATGTAGAACAATATCTATGGTCTCATAGTAGGGTTGATAAGTTTCTCTGTAAGAGCTCATCTGGTCCAGTAGTTTGTTTTTTGTAGTGGAATTTGCAGTGGTTGCTCACCCTCCTGTTTTCCTTTGCTGTGCTTGCCCTGAGCTTTGCTGCACCTCACCTTAGCAGTCACCTCTCATGAGAGCTGCAGCTTTAGTTGTTCACAAATGTGGTTAGTTTTCTCTCTGCTTTGAGCTCCCAGTGCTTTACTGATGGATGTTCTGACTTCCTTTAAGAGCTCTGGCTTCAGAGATTCAGCAGAGTAGCCAATATATTCCAGTGTTTCACATAATTTCCTTTAAAAAGATTTTCTGCATGTCCATTGTGGCTATTCCTTGATGCAGTATAGACTTGTTGCTCTCTTGCTTCAAGGACTTGCATTGTCACTGCAGTTTTTTATTCCTTGAATACTCTCTTTAGCCTTTTCTCTTAAGACTGAGCAAGTGGAATTATTTTTCTTGCTCTCAATAGCTCATCTGTTTTGCACATCTTAATCTTTCATTATTTTGTGGTAGTGTCTGTAGAGGTGGTGTATTTGTCAAAGTAACGTGTTCAGAATTGGGTACAGTACTCTGCCTAATGGCTTTCCTGTGCTCTGTTTCTACAGTTTGTCTACCTTTACATGAAAATATGTTATGTGGTGTGCACAAGTTCTCCCTAATACCCAATTTCTGTGTAAGGTTTTTTATTTTTATAGTTTCTGTTTCATACAGAAGGGTGTCTAAGAGGAATTATCATTCCAGCTTACTCTTAAGTATTTTGCTTTCAGGTAGCTTGAAATGCATAACTTCATACATTATGAAAAATACCTACATTTTTGCAAACTTCCACCCTCTGAATTGCAATTTGTATTTACTAGGAGGAATGTTATTCAGCAAGAGGCTAACATCTTCTGACATAAATCTGTGTTTGCTTTTACTTTTTTTGGGGAGAAGATTATGTACAAGGAGTTGAAGCTTCCTTACTGTGAGGCAACGTGGGCCGCCTTCTGTCAGTGTGAACATCTCCTCCTGAAGATTCCTGATTTGCATAAGAATGCATTAATTTTGTACGATCAGCTCAAGACACGCTGTAGACAAATGGGACACACATATGAAGATCAAGATGAATTAGCTCATTTTGTATCCAAACACATGTCCATTGAGCATGTTTGGCAATCTCTTGAATTTTTGAAAGATCAGAATATAGTGATTAGGGAGAAAAAGCTGGTGTTTCTGCCACATCTTTACAAATCTGAAAAAGATATTGCAATGTATGTAGGTGACCTTCTGTCAAACCACACATGGAAACTGGATGTGGATGTGAAAAAGATACTTAGTGTTTCTGAGGCACCAAGAGAAACAGTAGAGAACAAAATGAATATTACCCAGGCACATGAAATGGAGGAAAATAATCCAGACAATCATAATGGTGAAAATCACTTTCCTGGAAAGGAGGTGGGCTCTATGTCTGGTATCCAAAGTAAAGCAGAGGTAGATAAAGATCAGGTGATTGCTGTAAAAAAAATTTGTTCTAATCCTGTCACAATCATAAGTGGAAAGGGAGGCTGTGGGAAAAGTACAATAGTTAGTTGCCTTTTTCGTTACTTGAAGCAGATGGAAAAAGAAGTGGAAGCTGCTTCTAAGGACTTTGAAGAAGACTTGGATGCATCTGAGGAATGGAATACATTTGATCACCACTGGGAATCAGAGAACATGTATGCAAAAACAAATTTGAATGTACTATTCAGTGCACCTACAGGGAGGGCAACAAGTCTTTTGAGAGAAAAAACGCAGCTTCCAGCATATACAATGCATCAGGTAAGGTTTGGTTTGGGTTTTGGTTTTTTTTTTGTTTTTTTTTCTTTTTTCTTTCTTTCCTTTCTTTTTTTTTTTTTTTTTAATTAGGTTCTGAAACACCTTTTGGCACTGCCCATTCTTGTTTTGGGGGAAAAAAACCCTTTTTATTGAACTTTCTTTAAGGAAAGCCTGTTATTGTTAATGCTTCAGTACAGCCTATCAGCATCTGAAAGTCAGCATTATGTTTTGGGAAATCATAAATCAGTCATTTGAGATACATTATTTGCTAACTTTGGTTTCTTTACTATTTATATACATCTGAAACTTGTGCTTCTCTAGGGCATCCAGTTTTTTCAGCTTCTTAGTTTTGCATTTTATTTTAATGAAGACAAATAATTTCTAGGTGGTAGAGCTGTTTTCTAGGATCCTGTTGCCTAGCAATCGTAGCAGCACATACATGAAAAGATCAGTATCCTGGGGTTGAATAATCAGAGAAATTTCATTTGCACAGTGTTTTCTTAATTAATGTTAAGTACTGTGGAATTTTTTTTAGAAAAAAGTAGAAAGCAAACTCCTTGTTAATAAATTTAGGCTGTCTCTCTTGTTCTAGGTAGCAAAAGGTGCCAAGAAGACATTGGAGTTGTGGAATAACCCATATAAATAGGAATTATAATAACATAAAAAGTACTGTTGGTTTTTTTATCTTTGGGGATGGGATAGTTACTGCAATTGCATGCAGTTTTGGGTATTTGGGTATACAGCACGTTCTGGTATTCTAAGTGTTCTGTTACTGAGCAGCCTAATGGCCGACCTTGTGTCTTTAACAGTTCCTGCAGGGAAAAAAAACACTGTGCTTTTATGTAAGTCAGTGTGGCTAATCTCAGCTAGAAATGTATTCACTGAGGAGGAAAGTAAGACTGAATGGTTGAGTCTTCTAGGTCTTTACAGGTGTAAGTTTAGAATTTCAGATAACAGCTCTACATACATTAGAGGATACAACACTGTCTACTTTTATAACACAGTTTACAGTTTATTAGTGTCAGAGTTTGCTTTATTTTTATTTGCTTCTAGATTATCTATAGTTTTAAATCATGGAGGCGGAGTGAGCAAGCATGGCCGTGGAAGTTTTCTGGAGTTACGGTTCTCATTGTGGATGAAGGAAGTTTGGTGTCTGTACACATTCTTAGTTTAGTTTTAAAACTCTTGCGTGAGCATGCTCAGCTTGCTAAACTTATTATTCTAGGTAAGTGAAACAGCAAGTTTAGCGTTATACAATGTTTAATAATGCACAACATACAGTGTAAGTATCAGAGCTCCCACTGAGTCTCTTAAACACTCCAGAATGTTACATTGTTTTGTGCTTGGATACTTTGGCTATTTCTTAAGGTCAGATGAGATAGACAGTTTTCCAAATGTCAATATGAAAATATCTCCATTGTCTGTTTAGCAGTGTTTTGTCTTGTTCTGGCTTCCATGTGGTAGGTTATTACATCTTGCAACTGGAAAACTTTTCTGATTTCCTTAAATGTGAAGGACCTATTGCTAGCATATGAATAGTGTTTTAGAAGGGAGTTTTCATGTCATTCTTAATGCTAGGATCATCTTGTTTTAATTTAAAAAGTAAAGCAAATGTAAAGTCAAATTCTTATGCTTTTTTAGAAGTTTCCTTTTTGACATGCCATTTATGGCATTTGTTTTTAAATATGTAGCTTTCAGAAGTGTGTTTGAATAAGATGCGATCACTGTCAGTGCTCATCAAGCAGAGGGATTTGCATTTGCTAGTAAAGCATTACTGAGTGAGGAGTATAAAAAAACTTAAACTACACTACAAACTTATGCCCAAAGTTTCTTAGATTCTTGGAAGTTTTATTTCATGTGAATTGTATTAAGGATGGATTTTGCTATATAGAGGCTTGAGTATTTATTCATTTCAGTGTTCATTTTTTTAATACTATTTTCAACAGCTGATATGTTATTCCTTCTCACAAAAACTAATGTGCATTCCATTTAGGTGATACTAGACAGCTACCAAGCATAGACCCAGGGAACATGTTAGCTGATATCTTTGAGGGTCTGAAATCAAGAGGCTTTTCTGTGGAACTGCGAACTAACCACAGAGCTGAATCGCAGCTAATTGTAGATAATGCATCAAGGTAGGATATCCTGATGTGTGTGTGAAGAATTCGTGATACTCTTGCCTGGCCTTTTACCTGCAAATAGCAGTGCCTCCAGATTTGACTCTGTAGTATGGCTTCTGTTAGTTTTTTTTTGTCCAAATCCGTAACATTGGTTTTAAAAACAAACCAACCCCCAAAACAATAGCAACAAAACCCTATAGATTTTTTCAGAAATATATATTGGACAAAAAGATTTGTGTGCTGGAATGCTCTTGAATTTTATAGGATGTATTTGACTATTATGCTCTCAGATACTCTGTTGTTTTCAAATGAGTTGTAAATGCACAACTGACATTATGCCTTCTAAAATGGCTTACAATTGCTCCTCTAAAAAGGAAGTTTTAAAGACATTGCTGGTAAGTGTGACAACTGAAACAGACTGAATTGCTTGGAGAGTTTAGATGTCAAGGGCCATTACATCTTTCTGTTTCTTTTCTGTATCAATACCTAAAGAGTGTAAATGTTTCCAGCATTTGCATTACTTCTGTTTTGGAAATAATCCTGTTTCCTATCAGTGCTTGACTTCTTTTTTAAACCTGTAAGAACAAAATCTAGGTTTTGATGTTAATTAAATTTGAGAATATTCTGAACATTTGCCAGATGTCCAGTGTACTACTAAGTGTTCTACAAACATTCTTACTTATTTTTTGAAAAACACTTCTGTTTTACTCTGTTTTGCTCCCATGGGAGGAACTGTATGGGTAGTACTAAGTATCTGCTGCAGTGATGGAGGGGTTAGAGAATAAACTACCAATTTTTTCAATGTGAAAGTTATGCTCTGAGGAAAGAGTTTTCAGGGCATGTAGTGTAGATGACAAAAAATTTCTAGGTGGTGAACCTCAGGCTGATGCAGATGATGATATGCTGGAATTTTTTAAGTGAAAGTAACTGTTTGGTTTCCCTCCAATGCTCTGGTCCAGAATCTCTCACCGGCAGTTTCCTGAATTTGATGAGGTGCTGAAAGTTGCTGCTTGGAATGAGGAAATGACAATGCCAATCCCGGAGAAGAAATTTATTTTTATTGCTTTGCCTGCTGGCGGGAATTGTGACAGTATGTGTGTACAGTCAGTCTGTGATCTTGATTTCCCTTTGGTAAAGCCTGGACTATTGTCTGGAACAAAAATTTTGGGAAGGTTTCAGTCTGGCTTTGTTTGTGGTATGAATTTAAATGCTACATTAAGTGTTTGTCTTTTGCCTTCTGTAAGTGTACACAGCAAGACCTGTAAGTGCAAAGAATGGGCTCTAGAGCTCCAGCTTACCAGTTAGACTTTGAAATGGAGGACAGCTTCTACCACTGTAATTGAATGTGGCTGTCTTTTTATATTGTAGCTGGAGCTGTCAAACTTTAAGAGATGTTCAGAATTGATTCAGATGTGAATCATTTGAGTAAAAAGTGACTATAACAATATGATCTGCTGGACAGGAATGTGCTCCCAGCTGTAGAGTTGAGTTAGGAAAATTCTAAGAAGGGATGCCAGTATCTCTTTTAAATGTTTTGGGGTCAGGGCTAGAGCCATTGTTTACTGAGGTTTTTTGACATTTATTGGGTATAAGTGGATTGAGTGGCCTCTCTTTTATATGCATCAAGAATCTTCAAGGGGAATGCAGAAAAAAAATAGTACAAACATTATCACCTTATCTAACTCTAGCAAAATATTCAACAAACAGAATACTAAAAGATTTCTTCTGTGAAATCCAAGTGTATAAGTACATGGCTTGAAAATATTTGATCTTTACCTCTTCAGTGTTTTGTATCAAAACCTTATTTTGCATGAAATTGCTCCATGCAGCTGTTGTTTAACACAGAAATAAGGATTTGTTTCTCTGTATCACTCGTGTTTCTCAGATTTCAATAGTGGATTAACTGCATGATGTTTTCTTGGATGTTTTGTGGTATATTTCTGTTTCTTTGCAGGGGTATGTAATTTTGTGTGGGAGTTTTTTTGGGTTTGTTGTTTTCTTTTTTAAACAAGCTGAGATGTCATTAAAGCGAGAAATAAGCAAAGGCAATTTCATACTGAATTATATTTTTCTTTTTAAAACTCTGAATATTTTTATGTCTTTTAAAACAGGTTTACAAACTGCTATAAAGATTTTACTTAAAAAAGGGCCAGGATTGGAGGATGCCAAACAATCACAATTCATTGCTTTCAGAAGGTAATGGAGTGTGCAGGCAGACGTTGAAAAGCTCCTTGCTAGCAGACACAATCTAAAGATAGCTGAGTGTGTTGAGTTGCAGAGACTAGTGGATGTAGCATAAAACTACTAGATACTTGGGATGCCCATCACTTAAGAAGGGTGGGATGTAGAGCTCTAACATACTTTGAAGAAAGACTGGAAATTAGTACTCACAGGAGTATGAATAGTATGCATGGCTTGGCAGAAACACTGAAGGGCTAAAAGGGATAATGTGCACTAGTACCACAGTCCATAACCTTAAGTTCTGCAGAAGAGGAAAAAGCTCCACCTTTAATTGTGAAAAACCTTTTCTCAGTAAGTAAAACACCCACTATTTACAGTGAGCTAACAAGTGGTTTGTGAATGCTGAGTAACTCTGATAGCAAATTTTTCTCCAGTCTGCATTCAGGTACTGTTATTAGTGATTTTTGTGTATGATTCTTCTAGAATATATTTATAGGTACTTAAACTGCATTTAGAAGTTAAAATTCCAAGTCTTAAAAAAGCAAATAAATCTTTCTATTTTTAATATATCCACAGACAGAAAATAATCTGTCCAGGTTTTAGTTTTTCTTTAGTTTTCTTCTTTATCTTAAAAACAAATCTAGCTAATCTAGGTGTACAGTGCAAAAACTTTCTGTGGTATTTAGACAAAACTGTTCTTTACTGCTCTGTCTTCTAAACTCTGAGTAAGTAATTGTTCTTAATAGGTGGTGGAAGATCATCCAAGAGAGAAAAGGGGCTTCTTCACTATTTATAAATTAATGCTAATGTGATATTGTTCATGTTCTTGTTTTGTATGGTTTAGGCAAGATTGTGATCTGATAAATGAACTTTGTTGCCAACACTATTCAAATCACTTAACCAGGTAAGCTAGTGTTTCGTATTTTTCCTGTGACCAATCTAATCCTGTTTTTGAAAGTGTTATAGCCAGGCCAGCACTGTAAAATAAGATTGTAAAACTTCCAATGTTTCATCTGGATCTGATTATGTTATAAATCATTCATGTAATAAACTTTTTTTGGTGGTTCTTTAATCTCATTTTGAACAGTGGTAAACTGCTTTTCATTTAAATCCACTGTGAATTCTGAGATTTTAAGTTACTATTGAATATTCATAATTCATATAAAAGCAACATGAAAAAAAACCTTAAGGTTAATTTTTTTTGCTACTATATTTCTAAATAGATTCTGAAATATTTTTGTGCTACTCTATATTACTGTTTTTTTATCAAGTGGTTTTACAAAAGTTCAAGACATAAATGTGTTACCCTAACTACTCTGAATATTACTAACGTTTTTAATCTGGGTCAAGTATAGAGAGTGGAAAGAGAAAAAATACTGAGAGATGGTAAATGCACACTTTGTAAATATATTTTCCCCTTTTTCTTTCTCTGACCTAGAGACCACAGGAACCGACTTCTGTTTCAAATCGGGGACAAGATTGCCAGCACGCGCAATGTGTATCTCAAGGATCTCTTGGCAGCCTCTGGTGTAAGAAAGGGTCCTGAGGACCAGGAATGCAGAAATGGAGAAATCACACTCCCTGCACAGGCTGATGAGGAGGGCAAACGACTCTGCAATGGAGATATATTTTTCATAAGAGAGGTAAATCCTTGCTGCAAGAACGTGCACAAAGAAAACTTGGTGGTAAATGATTCAGTGCTTGCTGAAGACCCAGAACAAAACAATTCACAGTTTTAAGTTTAGTCCGTAATACATACTTAGTTCTGCTAAGGAGTTGTGTAAAAAACATGAAAGAGGCAAGGTATGATAGAGAATTCAAACCCCTCAATTCTGGGCTTTTTTGTACAATATATTTCAGTTGGTCTGATTGTATTAAATGTAAATACATTCTGTAAATAGTCCAATATACTGTAATTGAAATAGATAACGTTTAACATAGTCTGAAGTAAAGAATAATGTTACAGCTTAAGTTTTCCCTGACAGAAAAGCAAGCTGGCCTAAAAATAACATCAACAAAAAAATGGGTTTTTTGCTGGGTTCAGTGAGTTGAGCAGTAAAAGTTATCAGTAGTTAGGGTAGGCCCTGAACAGCAAAAACTGTTGAGGATGGTTAGTGAAAGACAGTAATTGATTTGGTTTAGCATCTTCTGAAACTTTGAGTTGGTTGACGTTGCAGCTGTTGAAATTTCAGGGAAAGCTACAATAGGGAAGTACAGATGTTGCTCCAGCTGCTGATCCAGGCTCACTGCTGAGTGTTGTGCTATTCCTTTAGGATGCAGAAATTGATAAGCAGCGCCTTCTGACCATCAGCAGCACATACGGCTCTACATTCACTGTGAACTACAAGGCACTGATGAAGCTGTGTCACATTAGGCATGCCTGGGCCAGAACTATTCACACATTCCAGGTAAAAACACAGCAGCTGTGAGCTGAGCTAATGCACTGTATTCTCTCATAGAAGAATCAGAAACTTTTCTTAAAACTAGAATTCCTTGAATGCAGGATAGAAAATATTCTCGAGAGTGTCCCCAGTTGCCTCCAACTTCCTCATCCTTGTCTTTTCAAAACGATTTCCTGGAGCTCAGCCTTTGACTCTGTTTTCCCACGTTTCAGGGCTCTGAGGAAAGGACGGTCGTGTACGTGGTTGGCCACGCGGGCCGGCAGCACTGGCAGCACGTGTACACAGCTGTGACCAGGGGACGCTGCCGTGTCTACGTCGTGGCTGAGGAGCAGCACCTCAGGAGAGCAGTGAAGAACAAGGAGATACCCAGAAAAACGCGTCTGCAGAGATTTTTGAGAGAGGCAATTGCAGAAACAAACAACTGTCCCACACAAATGGCCTCTCCCCTGGTGAAGTGCCAGCAAAGTCAAGAGCTCGAGACTCAGTCTGTTTCTGTTACTCAAGGTGCTTCTGACCCACCTGAACTTCAGAGTGACCTCGTGATACAGGAAGGGTCATCAGTTCTCAGTAAAGAGCAGATGGGCAGTTTGCAGCAAAGTCCATGTAAAAGACAAATTCCTGCATCTGAGGATGTTACAGAAAGACCTCCTGTAAGTATCTCCTTATTGAAAAAGTTTAAAACAAACTTTTGCACTCTCTTTCACCACTGCATGTCACCTGGGCACTGTTAAAATTGTTTTATTTATTTACTTAATAATTTTCAATTGACCAGTAATTGGTGAAGCAGTCAAATTTGTCAGATGTCTTTGCAGAGTAATATATGGCTAATACAGAAAAAAAGTTCAATGTCAGTCGTAGTAAACTTATACATGTTTTTACTCTCAGAGTGATCTGTTGGCCATCTTAGCCTGTATCAGTTTATGGTTTCTGCACAAATGTCAGTTTTTGGGTGACATGTTGTGAGAGATGTATATAAAATTTAATAATTGAAATTGATTTTTATAAAGTCAAACCTGCTAACCGATGCTTTTTTTTTCATTACATCTACTTCCTGATCTCATGGAGAAAGAGCCTTTTTTGAAAAAGCTAATATATTTTAGGTCTATTTCAAATTTGGGTAACATTTTTGTTTTGTTTTGACAGACAACAGTAGAAGAATCCCCACTTGGATCTTCCAGACTTAAGAATCTAACTTTGGGACAGCAAACTCCTAGGAAGCTTTTCAAAAGCTAACAGACAATTATTAATTGGTCTTGGTATGAACCTTTACTGAACCTGTTCAAGGTTTTTGGGACAGAGAAGCTGAATATGCAGGTGGCTTTCAAAGGTTTTCTTGGTTTTGCATGTTCTGCCAGGAACAGCTTGTTTTATGCTGAGCCTCTTACATTTTCAGTGATCCATTTTTAGTAGATGCATTGGCGTACTGGTCATCAAAAATCACATAGTTCTCTGTTTTGCTGAAGAATGAACTTACAGGTCTTTGAGGATCCAGATGTTCCCTTAAAAAATACACAAGGATGTATTTTGATTTAAAGACTCCTAGCTGTCCATACCAAAATTTATCTATCTCACATGCTACAGTACTGATGAGGTGCTCTTACTGATGTGCCAAAACTGTAGTTTCCTTGAGAAAAAAAAAAAAAAAAACAGTTTAGAAATGGGTTTAGGTTTTTCTGATGTGGCAGATTTGTGGCCACAAAGCTTTGATGGATTATGGATTTTAATCTTGTTATAGGCATAACAAGAAAGTTGCAATCAGTGACATAGAAAACTTTTTCTATGATGCAGAACTTGCCATTGCTACTTTAGCTAATAGTTCTGTGCTGATGATGATCTTGGTAAGAGAAGCAAAACTCCAAATCAGAGTTAACTAACATTCCACTTTCAACTTTCTCATGTACTATGGGACTTGGTGCATTGCAGTTTTGAGATCAGTAAACTGAATGTTAAATCAAATGGCAGACACATTGTACTACAATGTGGACAACTTGCTTAGCTATAATAATTTTTTTTTCACATAGAGTAGGAAAAAGTATACCAAAAATCTAAAAACAGGGTTTTTTTTCTATAACTGTGCGAAAAAACTGTGGGAAAAATATAAAGTCGAAAAACTCTACCTCATTTTTAATGTTTTTAAGTCACTGTTTATTTCAATTTATACAGTTTTTCCATACAAATATTTGCAACAGTTTGAATTTCAAAAACCATAACATAGACGATAAATATCATGCTATTAAAGTATTAAATTTGTACAAAAATACTTTACAGTTTAATACTTATTTGTTACAAATAAAAATACATATTTAAGTGACTCATGAACCTTGGAGTTTTTGTTTTTTGTTTGAATTCTTTTTCTTTACATGATTCAGCCTTGAATGTCATTCTGACCTTTTCTGGCAGTGCTGAAATAGAAATTAGGGATACTTGTGTGTGCAGGGCAGGTGAGCTTGTTTATGTATTGGAAACAGCAACAGGGATACATTAAACAGTTTAAATTGACCAGAAACAACTCTGTAAGGTGATTGCTTAGATATGGAGACTCTACAAATGTACAAATCCAGTATCTTTATATTCACCAATAACAATAATTACCAATAACAACTTGAATACCAGAATAAACCAATGCAGCTGCTGGTGAGCATATAAAGCAACTGGCAGTATTTTATTGCTTGGGGGAAGAGGGGAGAGAAGAAAATTTGTGTGATGTGTTTGTAAAATGTATTTACAATTTTAAATTCTAAAAATGTGTTGCAGGGAGTAATGTTTATTATAACGAAGGCTGAAAACAAAGCATATTAAATAGGACCTTTCTTCCTTCAAGAAACGGATTGACTTAAAAAGCTCGTGTGACAGTACAAGTTTACAGGTTTATGGATCATTAAAGAGCTTTTGTATCATAATTTTAAAAAAGCCATTTTCTTTTAAAAAACCTTTCTAATTTGTCTGAACTCATTTCAGTTTCGCTCTGTTCAGTAGTCCCCTGTCAGAGGTTTTATCCCACTAAAAAAGTCTCTGCTTAAAAATCCCCACAGGTTGCAAGACATACCAATAAATACTTCATTGCATAGGGAATAACATATGTTCTAACAAATTTTGCTGAAGTGGGGAGTAATGTTCAATGCAAACTGCAGCTTTCCTGCAAGCATTTTGTTATAACATCTGAACCCTGCTTTGTCTAATGAATGCACCCTTGTCGCCAGCGAATAAAGGTTTCCAAAATCAGATGTAGCCATTTCCCAGGAAAACCCAGTGCAGTAAACCACTCTGCCTTGTCCATCAGACAGCAGCACCTTCCTGATAAAAGGATTTTTAAAAACCGTGTAACCTGGACTCTACTGTTTCTTAGCAGAGGTTAACTCCATGTTTTTCCCTCAAACAGCTGCTGCTGCTGAAGGGAGAAGAACATTTACGTCATGTTTAAAACATCTCCCCAGTTTCTTACTTGGGGACAAAAAAGGCCCTTATGTATTTTTTTTATATTGTTACTAACCCTAGATTGTTTAGAATGGAATGATTTGACTTAATGAAGAATGAAACTATTTCCAAAGTAACCGTGGATTAATAGAAGCCTTGCGACAGACCAACAGACCTCCTGTGCTTTTCAGTGCTGTACAGCATCTGAGCCTCAATCTCAGAGAAATCTTGAATGGATTTAGCACCATAATTGTCTTTTGTTACCCAGTGTCCCGCTCCATTGTTTCTGCTATAATGTATTTGTAGGATCCCGTGTCTCCGCACTAACACTGGAGTGCCCGCTCTGCTGAAGGAAGGCAGCGTTCGGGTCGCTCCACTCCCCGCTCCCTGAAGTGTGTTGTTCTGAGCTTCCTTTCTGAGATGCCAGTGGGTTTCTGCTAATGACCAGTTCCAGCTTATTGCCAGATTCTGCGATGAGGGGCACAACCAAACAGCAGTCAAAGTCTCTGGTGCGAACATGGTTTACCTGATTGGTGAGAAGATTGAATATTGTTACCGTTTTAGGAAATAAAAATGAGATTACAAGAGAAACAAATTTATCCTTGAGTCTATGGAGTTTGATTTAACTATTTCAAGTAGAGAACTGCCCAGTATAAGACTATTTAACCGTGATGTCTGGCCTGAAGACATCAGTTAAGTTTTCTACTCACCTTTAAACAGAATGTAGCTGAAGTGGGGATATTTTTACACTGGTGCTGGCTGTTGCCAGCTTTCACAATGCTTGCTTCAATGATGACATTTAACAGCACATAGTTTTTCTGTTTTTCATGGTGTTCATCAATTTAAATGCAGTAGAACACGTCTGAAATTTCAATTCAGTTCAGGTCTTCTCTGGTTTTAGCTAATATATATAAATTTATATAAAGTATTTTGTTCGGCTAGTTGAGAAATAATTTGGCTTTTTCATCATAGTCCAACTTGGCACTGTGATAGTGTGGTGCTGAGTGAGTATTACATTATTCCAACTATGTCAGTCAACACTTGGATTAAACACAGAAATAATTCTCAGGTCTGCATCAAGAAAAGCAAAGAAGAAAAATCTGTCTGGAAATGCTGTGGGAAATTCCAGCTTCCTAGTGAGCATTTGTATGTCTCCTTTGGAGTTCTAAAATACCTAGCATTCTGAAAGAATTTGTTTCTGTAAACCTGACTGCATAGGAAAATCCAGCTTTGGTGCCACTGCATAGAAGTCCAAAGCTCCATGAAGTGCTGCCTTTTCTTGCCAAGAAAAGAAATCCAAGAAATCTACACAGCACAGCCTGTGGTGCACAGCAATTTTGGTAATTTGTCCTTCCTGGTCCCCCTACACACATCCCTTCCCAGCAGAAATGCAAACAAACAGTGATGCTCATTATTTAAAATATAATAAGCAGTGTAGATTACAGGGCTGTTCCAAGTAACAAAACTGCAAAACTGCAGTTTTCTACAATCACATCTCCAAAAACGCATACCCAAATACCCCCCAGTGTGGTTATAAACCTTTTTACAAAGTAATCTGTATGTCACGTCCCCTCATGCTGAACCTACACAGTGCCAGAAACATTACCTGTAAAAGTCTGTCATATGGTTTTAAACCTCCCAGATCACCAGGGCCAGCTGGTCGAATGTTTTTAACATACACTCCTTTTTCCAATAAACCATCTGAGACACTGAACCCAAAGTCTTCTCCATCAGAGTCCTTGTACAAAGTTACCTGTGGAGGAGAGGTGATGTGATGAGAAAGAAAAAAAAAAGTCCTCATTTCTACAAGCATGAGGCAGGTTTTCTTCCTAGGATGGTTTTGGTGATTTTTTTTTTCACATTAGATCACTTACCTACTATTTGGTACTTACAGTATCAAAGTTGTCCCCATTTTGACATTATGTTAATGTTCTCAGAAGCCACCTTATTCTTCTGTAAATAATCAGCCCTTTTCACTTCTGCTTGTCAGCTGGAAATTTGTGGTATTTAGCCCACCTTTTCTGGTGTCACTTTTTGATTCTTAGTGTTTTGTTTTTCTGTTCTCTAGCTGCCAGGATCTGAGTACAAGATAAGGCTTAGTTTTGCTTCAAGTATGAAGACCTGGCCTCAATCAAACAACTGGTGTTGCATCTTGCAATCAAGGGAATAAAGACCATTGTCAGTGTAAGCTCTAGACTGCCTGGTTTTGGCCAGGCAGTGGTCCACCCTGTAAAGCCTAACCTCGGAAGTGCTCAGTGTAAGAGTTACAATGCAATCTTTTAGGGAAGTAGAAATAAGGCTCCTTCTGAAAGAGCTTGCAGGCAGTGTTCTTACAGTTACATAACCATGAGGTGGTCATTCAAAAGCAGGAAATAGAAGATAATAATACAGTTAGGAGAAGGTTTTTCAGGTGTTCAGAAGACAAGTCCTCACAGACAGTTTTGTGAATTCAGGTATTTGACAGACTTTTTTTTTGTGGGTAAATGGCATGCTTAGGTGTTTTTTTTTTTCTTGGTCCTCCCTCACGTCAGAGGTGCTGACCTATTCAAGTAAATTGCGTGAGTAGTGTGCCACTGTGCACAGATACAGTTGCACAGTCAAATGTGTTTTTAGTGCTGTAGCATGTATCACCTTGAATTCAAAATGCACTGGTTTTATCACACCTTGGCTGATAAAAATGACATTTACTGTTCCAGATAAATGGAATGACTTGGTACAAATGGCTTTATAATGGCTTGGTACGAATAATGTTCCATGTGTTGCACCCTTGTGTGTGCACCAGCCATTGAACTCCTTCCTGATGTTTCTGAATTGTGGAATCATTTGAATTGAAGGGGACTTGGGGAAGTCTCTAGTTCAGTGTCCTGCTCAAAGCAGGCAGAGGACTTGGTCAGTATTACACGGAAGGATGCCAGGGCACAGCACTGGTAGATGCTGCCTTCAGAAAGCTGCTGAGGTCCTGTCTTAATTATTGTCAGTGAGAATATATGCCAGAACAGACCAGATTGTCTCAAAACAGGAGTAAAAAATTTGGGGTTTGAGTTACTTTCCTGCTCTCTGCATTTTTCTTGACTTGGGTTTAGGGGCATATCAGCCGTGCTTTCACCAGAATAAAATCACACTCACTAGTAAGTTTGGTAGCTGTCCTGGGCAATAGTTGAGAGAAACTGGATACAAGGGCAGGGGCTGCAGCAGTGGCACCATTTTCTCTGTAGATGTGGATGGTGCATTGCAGGGCTGCTGTGAAAATATCTGTCTTGTGCCGTGGGGAGCACAAACACCCCCACATGGTGTTTGGCTCCAAGTAAGCTGGAGCTTACTTTACTCCACCTCATCCTCTTCCCTTGTTTTTCTCTCCCTGAACAGCACTGCAAAGCACAAAGCCACACCTAAAGTCCCCTCAACTAAGCTAAAACCTTTCTTCCTGCCAGTGACTTTTTTGGGTATGATCTGTCATTTCATACTGCAGGGACTGTGGTGTTTAAGATTTTTGCCTTCTTTCCCCCCATCCTCGCCCAAGATGACTTCTTGCTGAACCTGTCATATGTCCTCCATCCCTGCATGAACTTTAGGAGCCAGTGAGCATTTCAGCTACTGAAAAACCTATCTGCAAATCACAATAATTCATGATAGAATGATTTTAATTTGTATCAACAGATGCTGTATCAGCAGTACTCTGGGGAAATTCTAGTAATTTGTTATGAACAGAGGCTTTTGTTTGTGATATCACAGCATGTTTAACATGGCTTTGATGAAAAGGGTATTTGAAACTGCTACAAAAGTGCTGTAAGACCACCATTCTGCAAGACTAAAATAAAAAAATGAAGCAGGAAGATACATTTTACTGACAGATTCATGTGCACTTCCTGGCAGAATTTAAAAGTAACTAGCTCTGGACCAAGACCCTTCTAGACCAAATTCTTTTCTAGCATTGTATCCTCCTCATCACAAAGGACAGAAGTGCTTCAAGGTAACTGCTTCTTAATGAAGCCTTGAAGAGTTCATGTAAAAAGGGGATACCTTGCCTAAGAGAAGAAGACTTGAAATATTCTGTCCTGTTCTAGCACAAGTGGCACAATTTTTAAAAGGAACCTCTCTTTTCCACTTACTCCTTTTCTTTTCCCCTTCTTCAGGCACTGGAGTCAAATGGTGCTGGAACCAGCCCCAGATGAACTACAAAAGCAGATGAAACAAGGGACTCCCTGAGGTCATCTAGACTGTATTCTTGTCCTAAGACAAGATAACTGCACCCAAGCCCTTTCAGAGATACATTTATCTGTCCCACTTTTTCAAATCTCCAGTGATTGAGACTCCACAGTTTATTAAAGTAATCCCTTCCAGTCCTTCCAATGTTTCCCTTGGGTCAAAACTAAATCACCCTTGCCGAGGCTTAAGCCTGTTGCCATCCACAGAGAACAAGATCACTTCATTCTGTCTTTCTCTGCAGTGATGTGAAATTAGACCTGTTTTTCTCTGGACCCTGTCCATATGGTCAACATATTTCTTTAAGTTTCAGATCCCAAACTGGACACTATTACAGGCAAGACCTTCTCAAAGTCAATCTGGAGTGGAGAATAACTCACCACGGATAGTGATCCCATTCATATGTTCTATGACAGTGTTGCTATTTCCCCTGTTTTAGTGAGCAATCTATCAGCAAACAGAACACATACAAATTCAGCTCTGGACATCTACAGGAAGAGCCATTACACATTAGCTCACCTTAACTTGTATCTTGTCTGTAATAATGCACATGCTACTTCATGCCCACCTTGTGAGACAAAACATGGAGCATTTCAAATGATAAAGGGCATGAAAGAGGAGTTTTGCTCCAGAGGGTCAGTGGGAAGTTACTGCAATGGAGTGGGCAAGGCAGGGGACAAGGAGGGGCACAGACATTGGGAATGATCATCTGAAGTGTTTTATCAATCACAACTTAGACATTTCAAAATATTTTCTGATGTTTGTGGTTGTTCAGAGCTACAGATCCCAGATTTTTACAAACTGCTTCCCTTATGGTTATCTTCTCCTGACTTCTGCTGTGTTTAACAGGAGCTTGGAACTTCAAGAAACTGATGCTTGCTTCAGGGATGAGGTAGCAATTTAACTTTGTTGTGTGTTTGACAGCTGTCACATTTTTCAGATGGAAGTCATCTGCAGACAACTTTCTTTTGTATTAGAAGTTATAATTTTGGGACTAATTCTTCCTAGGGCAACATGTATTCTTCAAAGAGAATGTCTGATAAAAGCTCTGCTATCTGAAATACTCAAATTCTATTTAATAATGGGTATGGACAAAGCCCTACCACAGGTTCCTCATCTTGACTTGCAGCAGCTCTCTCTGAAGGGAATAAAACTGCAGAAAATTCACACAGCACCTGAATCACGCTGGTTTATCTGTACTGCTGATCACAACTCTTTGGAAGGCCTGATCTCAATAGCAAAATCTCCATTTGGGTGATTTGTTAGACTTTCGAATTTACATCAGGAGCATAAGGGAAAAAACAAGTGGATTTGGAAATTTGATTCATATTTCATAAGCAATTAAATAGTTACAAATTTAAAGCACAAGCTTATATATTTTGAGTCTGTGCCTATGCCTCTTCTCCCTATCAAATCTATGGGAAAATGCTTAATTTAAATTCATACATCTTGCATGGATCAGCTATTGAGATATTTTAACTGCCTGTAATTTTAGGTTAATGACTACTTGCAATAATAATATTGAAGAATTATCTGATCCTAGTGCATATTTTTGCTCTCAGAGGAATGTGTGCTCTATGGAACTTCTAAAAAATGGTCTGCTATGATTTTTAGAAAAATATTAATCTACATGATTACCTAAGTAGATAAAATCATTAAAGGCATTCATTAAATTTGGGTACTGATACAGCGATACACTATCCAGCTAAATTAAATGTTATTAAACCATCTAGAACAAATGTTTGAAGAGATTTGTAGGACATTTATCTCAATCCTAGTTTCCTCAGGACAAAGACAGTTCAAGTGCACAACTGGTGAATGCAATATAGAAAGAGGGAGCAGTGAAGAATTCGGGTTACCTTGCAGCAAAGTGAACTCTGACCCCTGGGCACACAGGCCCTGCCTCAGCAGGGATGCAGACTCATCACACTGACACAGAACAAAGGCACCTGCCCTGCCCAGGAAACTGGGAAAGCTCAGCAGCACTTGGTCAAGTACATGCTTGAGAATCTGCCGAGGGACGTCTTAGGCAAGCTGTGTCTTAGCTTGTATCTCAAAACTGCCCATACCATCACAGTTTTCCAAATCTTCCTATTTTTCAGTGGCCCAGCTAATTAAGACATGTGCCTGCAGAGGGCAGAAGACGTTGCCAGCAAGAGGATACATGAAAATACTTCAACCAAGGCACTTCCCTGACAGTGAAGTCATTCCCACGGCATTGCAGCTCCTTTGGAAAACTCAGAACAAGCTGTCCAAAGGAACAGGCTATTAGTGTTAAACTAGAGGTCTAATACAAAAATGAACATGAATACATGAGAGAAAGTAGCAGGCACACTGCTACACAAGAACTAGCAGGAAAACAAACAAGTAAGAACTTGCTCAAAAGCAGTCCATGCTGCCTGGGCTAACCTGCACGTGTCATAGTATAACCTCACTTCGGGGAATCAGACCATAAGATCCAGTCACTAGTTTCTTTTTTTCTTGAATGACGGTAAGGATTTGGAAAATCCTCAGTACAGGTTCAATGTTTAGATTTTTAGAGAGGAAATGACTCTTTTCTGGGTGACGGAACAGACAGTAAAAGCAAACTCAGCAACACTTCAGCAGACAGGGGAAAACTGGGTATATTGTCTGATCAAAATCTGGAAATTACTCAAAGGGAAGGTCAAAGCAATGTTAAAAATAGTCAGCTGAAGCAAGTGAAAGCTCATGGACAGGTTATTTGAACTGCTCAGGACTCGAACAGCTAGTTACTATCACAGAATACCACTGACTCATTAACAGAAATCTGATGACTTTCCAGGTAACAATTTATTTTAACATGAAAGGCTGGCTTTGTAATCCAGAATGGTGCCTTTGCTGAATGTGAGCACAGTGTGAAATGCCTACTAGCATACTTTGGTTTTATATTTCACATTTATTTACCACTCAGAAAAACTGAGCACAGTACTTAACTCTGCTGATCACATCAAGCTGGAAATAGGAATAGCTTAAAACTATCACAACACATCCTTATTGATCATATACACTGGCAATGAATTAATTTACCGTATATGAGACCAATTCTCTACTACCTTCTATAAACATTCATTTAGCCCACACTCAGCAAGTCCTTACATTGCTGAACTTAACTGAGCTACAGACTAAACTCAGGCAAATCCACAGGGATTAGAAACCAACCCAAATCTCTTGAGAATGATGAGGTGACATACTAATGAAATTTCCCTGTGTTCAGCCTCCTTTCTGGAAAGATCTCAAACCTTTAAGAGGAAGATGGATGCAGGAAATGGGATGCTCATTCCTGTCAGAGCGAACAGCATTATAATGTCCCTCAAAGTTTTGGAAACTGGTTGCTCTTATGGCCTCACTGGACTTGAGACCTAAAGTGGTTGGGTGTTTGGGGTGCATATCCAAAGATACTTTATCCAGGACTTCCTTGGAGTGCAGTGCCACCTCCATATCACCGAGTGATTTCAACCATCTCAAGCAGTGAAAAATTGCATAGTCTGAAGTTCATTTATCCTTTTTTAGAGCAAAAGAATTATAAAGCGAAAAGAAGCAATACCTAATTTGAAATAACATTCTGTGTTATGTACATTGAAACTCTTGTATTTGATTCAAAATGAGTGTTAATTTAAAAAAGGACCTATGGGAGCCCCAAACCCTCCAGAGTAATTTCCTGAAGAAATGTATTTTCTAGAAATTAAACTTTGCTTTCTTAATGAACACATTTTGCAGAGAAGAATTATTGGTCCTGTCAATTCAAATTACCAGTGGATGCTCCTTTCAAAAGAGCAGTGCCTTTTGAGGATTTATTGTAAAATGAAATAGTAGACAAGGATGCATCTTATTCATTTGTTTTCCCCCACAAGGATCTATCATTAATGTGTTTGTAAGAACTAATATGCATGGCCCCCAAATTACATCTGTGGAGTCATTATAAAAAGTGCTTACTGTGTTGCCATATAATTAGAGTTCCTGTGCTGAATATATTATTTCAAAGCTGTCAGAAGAAAAATTACAGACCTTGTGTAACTCCACAGGAGTTGGTGACATGATTTCTTTCATTTCTTGCTTAAATTTTCTCAGAACCATGGACTTTCTCCCCACATCTGAAGGCAATGTGTTGCTACGAGTAGCTTGACTGTAATGTGGCCTTACAGAACTTCTTTCCTGGAAACTGGCTTGTCTTCCCAGCTGGTTACGAGGTTGTGGGTTTTCATGATTCAAACTCATTGTACTTCCTGACATGATTGTGGCCTAGAGCATTAATGAACAGGTTAATTTGTAACAGAGAACATGGGTTAAGTAAGTGGTTAATTCATAGCAGTAGGAAAAACACCTCTATTCTTTGTTAGAACACAATCACTCAGGGCACAGCAAAAGGCAAGAGGATAGATGTTCAATCTGCTTGCAAGTCACTATAAAATAAAGGACCACAATGAAACACAATAACAATATATGAACCCTATGGGCAAAAGTTTTCAGATGGCATTTCAAACTAAAATACTGAGCACCAGAATGGCTATGCTTGTAAGCCAGTCCCCTGGCAGACTGAAGAATAGTAGTGTAATTAGTAGTGTAGTGTAGTGTAATTGCTTATTTTAAAAATTGTAGTAGTAGTGTAGTGTAGTGTAATTGCTTATTTTAAAAATATTTTACACATAAATAAAACAACATCTAAGTTGTGGCATAATTGCATTTGTTGGAATTGGAACTACAGGAAGGCATTTACAATTCAAACTGTGTGTGCAAGATTTAAAAAAATATGAGTCAGCAGAGTATGTAGGGAGCTCTAGAGCCAGCATGGGCAGAGAGCCTGGATACTACCCCAAGCCCAGGGAAAACTCAGCACAGGTGAGCTCACTGCCTGGAAAGAAACTTTGCATGACATGCACACTGGAAAAGTGACTGCCTTAGCTCAGCACTAATACTGGCTCTGGTCTCACTGCTAGTTTTAATCTCAGGAAAAGACAGCCTTTTGTTTTAGATGCAAGAATACATGGAGGATAAAATCATGAAAGACGATGACAGGAATCGCTTCTCCCACCGGGTGGAACAGGCTGAACTTGAAAAGCGTCCATGCATAGCAAGGAGCCTGCTCCCTTGGGAAAGATTTTCTGCTCTGGGGATTGAGAGGTATATGGCACAACCCCTGCAGGGAAAGGGTGTGCTGAAGTTCCTATTGATTACCTCTTCTGATGGACAAATGGAAATGTGAAGACTATAACCTTAACTCTGACTGGGACTGAATGCAGACAGCCTGCTTGAATAGGAAAAGTAAAAAATAAGGGCAAAACAGACAAACAAATGCTTGCCTATAACTCTGGTGAGCATGTCTGTCACCCTTCTCAGAGCTCCAGCAGTACTTTCACTATGAGATAATGGATTGTAGCTATAATGCTCTTTTGTGCTCAGTAACGACTGATATTACTCCATGATAGAGCAAAAGCAGCCACAGGACTTGGCAAACAACAGCCTTCTCTGCTCTTTGGCTGAAGACCTTGAAATGAAAAA
The DNA here is from genome assembly GCA_024734555.1 of Trochalopteron elliotii. NCBI lineage: Eukaryota > Metazoa > Chordata > Aves > Passeriformes > Leiothrichidae > Trochalopteron > Trochalopteron elliotii. The sequence continues at coordinate 7,953,654 of JANPWX010000699.1, read as the reverse complement.
TGATAAGGAGTCCTTGACTATGCCATGGCACTTCATAAAGTAGAGGCATGGCCACTCTCAGCATCCTGTCACACCGAATGAGTCTGGCTTTCTTTTCAGAGCTGGGGGTTGTGCAGCGAGGCAATGCTATAAATGGTACATCTACAGTTCTGAATTTCACTTTTGTGAAGGGCTTAGGAAAATTCAGTGTGTTGAAGTAACTGAATTCTGGTCAGCACAGATGACCTATTTCCCTTTTGGAATTATCTATTTCCATATCCTTTTATTATGTTCTGAATACTGAAAACTGCAATAAAACCCTGCAGTACTGAACCATATCTAACTATGGAATTAAACCAGTATAACATTTTCTCCTATATTTCTTTGGTTTTCAATAACAAATATATGAGAATCACATTTTGCTACCCATACATGCAATACAAAAGCCATAAATCTGAGGAAGCAAATTAATCTGAACTGGAAAACTTTCACCCAGTTGTGTGATTCACATTCCTCCTGGCTGCTAAAGGACTTCATATAACATAAAAATGAAAATGAGATTCTGCCAGTTTTGCAGCTCCAGGAATTTAAAAGAACATAAAAGAAAATATTTTAGGACCTTTCATTCTGTAGCTTTAACTGGCAGTATAATGGTAATTGTTCTGATTAGATAACTTAGAGTAAAGATGATTAGAAAATTAAAGAATCCCAAGTTACTCTGTCTCTGTTTTCTTCCCCTGATGCTCTCAGCACAATCTAACACAAAGCATGGTTAGATTTGTAATGAACTTAAGGATGAAATACGGAAATTTGTTACATGGTGAAGAAATTGCTGTATAATGAACATTTCTCACACTGGCAGCTTCTCTTTCTTTCAGAGCAGTGTGATTATAGGTAAACATTTTGAAAAGTTGATTTTCTTTTATGTTCATCTTAATCAAATTAAGTTTCAATTTAAAAGATAATCTACAACATGCTAAGAAAAGCTGCATGAAGCGTCTGTCAGAGAATGGAATGTATTGCTGCAGGAAGGTTATGCCCACTTAGAAGTTCTGTGCCATTTGCTGCCTGTACAGACAGCATTGATGGTTATGCACAGCAGAAGCTGCAAGTCAAAAGCACTGGGGTGAACATGTTTATAGAATTTTGGTTGCATTGCACAAAAGAAAACAGCTCTGGTTAGGGGCAAGGGAGGCAGCTGCACAAGCAAAAATATAAAGGTAAAGGGTAGGTACCAAGAGAGTCATGTTTCTCAAACACAGACGCCTGTCAGCCTTGTCCTGTGGAGAGGGGTTAAAGCTTTTAAATGAATTGGTGTGGTTAGTGCAACTTAAAAGAAAAAAAGGAGAAAATAAAATGAATGTAAACCAAACCAAAATCATTATATTTCTCTATAATTGGAAAGAAAGGTTAAGATTGTTCTACCTCTAGTTCCCTCAGAATTCCTGACTGGCCACAGGTCTCTAAATCCTCCAGAGCCTGAGACCAGAAATTTTCCTCCTGGTCAGCCTCGGTGTTATCATGGGCACCTGTGAAGCTAGATTTACAATGAGAAGTTAAAAAAATGTGGACTTTTTCCCCCCTCTAAAAATATATATTACACACGTGCCTTGCCACAGACTGCAACTTGAATGACAGAACGTTATGCAGGAGAGTGGGGAAGAGTCGCTGACCAGGAGAGGCTGGATGGACATGCAGAGCACATGACAGACAAGCCTTCTCATAACCTGGCAGTCACTAGCAGCTGGCAGGATCTGAGCAGCGAGTTGTTCAGTAAGGAGACACATGGATTCCAAGAACAATTCAATACATATTTTTACTGGATTGAAACCGGGACCTCCCTATGAAAATTAATGAATCAACCAGTAGCTGTATGCGGAGCTGCTCCGTGCAACAAATATTTGCAATAAAACCTTTCAACCTCACAGTCTTCTCCCAGGCAATATGGAAAGGGTCCTCTTTTTTTTGCAAACACTGTTTTGCAAAAGAGGCTTGGTGGTGCTTTTTACCTGATTCCTTCAGCCTAAGCTGGATTTATCAATTTAAGCCCACCTGATCGCCATAATATAAACTGCTCCAATCATTTCATACATAAACACAGAGGAACTTTCAGGGATGCCACTGTCTTGCATGGAAACTTAGGTCTCTGGTGTTTCATAAAGGCACCAAAGCCTTATTAAAAGCACTCTTGAGCAGATGTTGGTGACAGTGATGCTCAGGGAAGTTCCTCAGCAAGTGAGGTCTGATAAAAAACACAACTCTGGGCTGCGGTGACCCAGCCCAAAGCAACACCTTTACAGTGTATGTGTGTATACAGGGAGGGAAGCAGGAGGTTTTTCTATCTTAGCAAGGGGAAGCAGCTCAGTGAAGGTTCACACAAGCATCAGAGCTGCTGCATGGGAGAGGGCTGATTATGTGAAAGGCACAGGGGAAGGAGGATGAGGAAGGAGTGACAATTCGCCCTTTTGGTGGCAGCAAGCTGTTACTTTGGAGCAGCTGCCCATGGAGTGCAGCTAGTGGTGCTTAACAGCACAATAAACAGAGCAAACACTATTATGGAAGCATCTGAGGCCTTGCTTGACAAACAATGTATTACTGAGAATAGCGTAAATGTAATTCTGTTTACAGAATAGCTTTTAAATAGGAGAATTGCCCAGCACAAGGGAGGACAGCTTGAATGCTTCACACACATGACACTCTGCCTCAGAGATGCTTTCTTACAGCTACAATCAGTCAAGCAGACAATGGTCAGCCATTTCAATCTCTTATTGCAATGATTCTCCACCTAGCATCAGTGTCTCTTCTAAGATATTGCAATAGATACAGCAATGGCAAGAATACCTACTCAGATCACAGATGTAATTCCTCCCGGGCAAGACAAGAAAGTATTTAAAACATGATTTTAGAAAGATCCTTGACTTCTGAAATGAGCTTTTTCAATAAATCTGTGCAGTTCTTTCAGTAGCCAATGTTGAATGTAGACTAATTTATCCATTACAATATCTCTTGCTATATTGCATAATTATGGTATCAAATGGAACTTAAGCTAATGAACAGGATAATTTGAGGCAATTGTCTGCGACAGCAAAACCTGGATTTCCTAGAACTGGAGGTCCATTTCTTCTATGACTTCTGGGAAATATAAAATCATGATGCCTCTATGTCTGGATTCTTGGTTGAAGCAATTTCTTTCTGAGCTCTCCTCTTTTGCTTTTTGTCTGAGTTTTATCTCCTGGTGTGTGAAATCTCAACTTTTGCATCTTCATTACAGCCACATGAGCAATTTGCAGCTAAGCTACTACACCAAAAAACCAAAAGAGGTACCAGAATGATTTATCTAGACATCATTTTTATCTAAAACGTGAGGGATTGATTTTAAGTCATATGAAATATTGTTTGACCTATAATGAACATATTTGATTTTCTGACGCTTATTTAAAGAGCCATCAGAAATTCAGATGCATAAAAAGTCTGAAGGAAAGGCAGTAGAACAGATAATAAAGATATGGGTGTCTATGATTTGGTTCTTACTGCCACATGAGAGACGAAATCTTTGTGTTTTTCAGTTTTCTTAATCAGGAGGTTCTTGTATCTGGCAAATCTGTAAGCATTGATGTTTTAACGTGTTAAACATTTTCTCCAGAGCAGGAACTATAACAGACTTGTCCTACCTGCCAGTGATAGGCAGACATCAGGCTAGAGAGTGGTGTAAGCTCTCTGGTTTCATTTGCTTGCCCACTGAAATTTCCTTGTCAATCAGGAGCAAGTTAATGTGGTGTTTTCTGCTTTTACCCAGTTTTTCTCATTTCAACTGTTTTTCCTTTCGTCCCTTGTCTTCTGACATCCCCCACCCCTGCCTCAACCCAGGTGGATCTCACTTTTGTGCACTTTTTGGTTTCCTACCTGGAAGTATTCCACTCTTCCAGCTGTCCCCCACCTTTCCTTTGTCCTGCAGAGGCACCTTTCCACATCTTTCCTTCTTTCTTCACATTCCTGATGCTCTCTCCACCTGATCTTTCTACAGATGTTTGTTTTAAATGGTTTTCTTGAGTCTCTCCCAATGTCTCAGTCTCCTTCTGTTGCCACATACTCTTGGAAGCTGTGCTACACAAAATAAAGGTAAGAAAAAATTACTTTCTAGAGCTAGAGAAGAAGAGAAGCTGTTTGGCTGGAACTACAAGAGAAGAGGTGCTTTTCTGGGGATTCCTGTAACAGGCTTGAAAAACAGACATATCCTTCTCAAATACTCCAGCACTTCACAAATACTCTCAAATACTCCAGCCACTATCAGATGTGGCACCATCCATTTTACAGATACAGCATTTAAGTAATCATTATTTTAATTTGTACTGTATCTCTCAGGTGTAAGTCACACTGACAAGCGGAACAAGACTCTTTAATGTGCATACTTTTTGCTGAACAGTGCTTTAAAATGGTAACAGAACACATGCTTTTCATTTATAAGATTCTGTATTTTACAATCCAGCTCCCCAGTTCACTGCTCATTGACTTTTTCAGCCCATTACTTACATAGCTGCAAAATAGTAGGTGTTCTGGAATCCATGGCTGCATCTCATTTGAGAAACAAAATATAGGCTGGAACTGTGGATAAAGACCCTTTTAAACTAAAAATATTAGGCTACTAAGGATGGGCAGTATGAAGAAAACGATCTAATTTCCTTTATTAAACACTGTCCACTACTAGCCTATGAAAACTGCCAGGGTGCTTCTGCAGTCGGGACCAAAGGAGCTGGATACGGACTGAGAATTCACACTTGCTCGTATCTTAGCCATCATCTCACCAGGCTTGCCTCCAGACAAAATCCCACAAAGCCATGTGCTGTATTAGAGGGTTTGTCATTCAAATTCAGAAAGCAGCATCTTCACTTTGCCTTGATTTGTATTTCAAAGGTTACAGACTGGACCTCATGGATTTCCTCACCCAATATGTTTATAAAGGCACCAGGAAGGTTTTTTTAGTACTAAACTTGAATTTTTCACAGACTGGGATTTCAGGCTCACTGTGCTGGCACACCAAGAAAGTATATTTCTCATGAAGGACATGCATGCCTGCAGGTCCTGAGGGTGGGAAATCTCTTTTACTGTGATGCCTGTCTTCCCACATCTGAGGAAGAACAGTTCACTGGCAGAAATTACCCAAGTCTTTGTAGTGGATCCACTAACAAATCCAAAAGAAAAGAAAACTTAGAACAGAAGATAAGAGATTTTTGAGTCTTTCACTGTCTCCAGGAATTGTGAAGTAATTTTTTTTTCCTCAGGAAGTTCTTTTGTCTGCAGAGAACTTAACTGAAAATGAGATTTACTTCTTAGGAGAGGAGGAATAAATGCATAGCAAAATACCAATAGTTTGGACAAGACATTTGAGCCTGGATCACTTTTTACTCCTGCTGAATCACTCCAACTGAATGTGAATGTCTCAAGCATTTATGGATGAAGACTGTAATTTGTGCTTCTTTGCCCAAACCAAAATGAATTTTCATAGTAGATGAATGATTATCACACCAGTTGTCTTTAGCCACATTATCTGTAGGTTTATTTTTGTGGAGTGGAAAACAGATCAGATTTTTTCTGAAACTTGCCCAGGGAAATGCCCTAATTTTTTTGTTTGTTTATTCTTAAGGGATAAATGCTGTGTTTTATTGGTTGAAGTAACTTGAAATAAATACACGTCTTGGTTTTGGCATCATAATCCTCCACAAAGACCACTAATCCACCCCAGTAAGTCTAATGAAGTATACTGTATCTCATATTTAAAGGAAGAGCTGCTACAACTTCATCAGAAAAACCTAATTTCATTCAAGACAGTGTTCATTTCTGAGGCACTGCTGCAGCTGCAAGCCAGAGAACAGGAGCTGGTGTGGGCACTTACGTGCTCGCTGCAGGTCGGTCCCACTCCTCGTCACTCAGCCCCGTGTCATGGAATGGGTGGTTCTGTGGTTTGCCTGGGGGGGACAAACTGGCCGCCTGCTTGGGACTCCTCCATTCATAGGCATTGAAGTTGTATCCTGAAGCCTGATAGGAGTGTCCTAAAAAGATGAATTACTAATTTACAGCAATGCATATGCTGAAATGACAGGAAAGTACACTTCTGAAGCTGGGTTCTCAAGAACTGTTGAATTTGTCATTGTTACCTTATTTTTTTCTGTAGCCAGATTATTTGACCTAGATTATGTCTGGAGTTAGGTGTACTCTAGAGCTTCTCTTATGAAAGTTCACTGAAAGCAAAATCTTAAATATATCTAACACAGTTCTCCTACTGTTTATGTCTCACCTGCTTCTATATGTAGTTCTAGATTTGCCACAATTTATCGATTTCCAATTTGACATCCTAGATTGGACAATAGTGAATAAATCACGTGTTATGGATGTGTTAAAGATGTGTTAACGTGGTCATATGCAACATGCCCAAAATTAAAGCTAAGTTATTACAAAAACTGCTTCAGATATATTGAAAAGTTTCCAAATATGCACTAAAAAATCCCATGAACTTGGCTCTTCATGTGCCCTTTTGCTAGGGCTCTGAGAGCTCAGGAAAGGCCTGTCTCACAATGGGCACAGATTCCCAGGACCAATATCCACTATCTCTATCACCCATTTCTAAGTGTCTCAAGGCTGTGTAAGTGGCATCAGATGGCTTTTATACCTGCAGAGTTTATTTCTGGGTGCTTTTATCATACCAGCAAAGCATGTATTACTTCAATACTACTTCCTTAACTGAAACCAGGTGTAATTTGAATTCCAAGTAGGAAGCAGTTTCCAAGTGATGTGTCAACAAGAACACATGGATCAATGGGTTACAAGCTGATGCTAATCTAGTAAGCAAAATCCATTATGGTAGAACTGATATACATAATATATACACATTATATGTATATAATTGTTTGTGTGTGTGTGTGTGTGTGTGCGTGTATGTATGTACAAACACACACACACACACACACACACACACACACATATAACAGACTAACATATATGAAATACACTTCACCTTGATATATTACTTTTTTAGCTCTACAGTTGGTGTTTTTTGATGTGCATATTGGATTAAGAAGTACTGTTTTGTTGATGACTATAATCACTGCTGCCACCCCTCTAAAGAGGGTAATTTGATTCCATCAATCAGTCTAGACGTGTCTCCCTCAAATGTTGTTTAACTACAGAGCTGTGAGCATTTTGCAGCAAACTGGCAGTTATTAACATAGTCCCAGATTCTAGGAAAGGTATTGGTTTGGGAAGATGTGGCTGCTGTGTGGTGGAGGCTCCAGATTAGTAAGGCAGAGACATAAGACAAAGGTACAAAATGGGGTATTAATTCAAGGAGAGAAAAGACAGCTCGCCAGTATTAAACTGGTAATTAATAGGATAAAGAATTATCTGCTGCTCCAGAAACATCCCCCAAACTCCTCAGCTTGCTTAGTCTGTGCTTAATGCCAAGAAAGGTTTGGAGAAAAGCCAAACTCAGCTTGATGGGTCAAGACAGAATGAACTTTAACAGGCCACCACGACACCAAGGGATAAAGGCACAAATCTGTTTGCACTCAGGCTGTTTAGCAGAGGTGCCATGTATCCAGCCAAGTCTGGGCTGATTTTTTCAAGGGAGTTAAAAAAAAATCTGCTTTGAGATACTGGTTCAGCTTTGGCACAGCATCCGAATCATCAGGACTTTGGAAAGCATTCTGGGCCTCAATCCTTTCCATAGCTGGACAATTTGCTCCAAATATCTTCAATTCATCCAGAAAATGAGAACTACTATTCTGGCACTTTTTCAGCAATACTTCTCCTTAGAGCTTAAAAATATCAGAAAAAAATCTAATATAACTTTTTTTGATAAAGTGACCAACACAGTTAACAAAATGGGTCAAATTCATACAAATTCTATCTCCAGTGAAACAATTATTTGAGGTAAGGATCTGTCCAAATACCTGCCAGGTAATGGGAATAGATGCTTTATTATGGAAAGAAACATTTTTAGATGAGTTAAATAAAACACTGAAGTTGTGTGTAAGTTATTTTTCTTGTTATCAAGAACATTACAAGATGTTGTATCCTTCACTGCCTAAATAAACATGTGTTATTTGAAATTATTTGAAAATCCTATATAAAACAATAGTCAGAGAGAGGTGAAAAAAATTATCATTCTGGAAAATCATGCCTTTAAGTACAACGATTGTTTTTGATGGCTGAGAGTTAGATGTTAATATTGACAAAATGAGGAAGAAGCAAAAGATTTACAAATCATAGGTAATGACTAATGTTGCCCTTCAGCAGTTTATAATAAATCTGTTGTCATTTAAAAATTAATGCATATGGGCATCAAACTCATGAACGTCTCCTGAGTGTTCTGTGCCTTGCATTGATCTGTACTTGAAGGATAAACTCATTTAGTTGTGGATGAGCTATGGACCAAGCTATTCAGATGTCAGTAAAGCCAACAAAAGCCTGTTAATGTATTGATAAATGCTTTGTAACACATCACAACCTCATGAAAGAAAGAATCTGAGGCCAGTCAAGTGCAAGAAATCATGCTGCCTGCCAAGGTGTGCGGTCATAATGAGACAGCAGCACATTATAAAGTACAGGGTTAAAAGTTAGTACAGCTAAAAAGTTCTACTTAGGGCAAAGGAAGGTCAACCATGAAGGCAATAATTCCTGCTTTAAATGTTGACTGTATTTTTGACAGTACCTTGATTTCCAAAGCTGGTATCAATACCAGAGCCATCCCATGACTCTACAGCGCTGTCAACACTTGGGACTGTAGTGGAATAGATGTCCGAGAGCTTGCCAGATTTCTGTGCAGCAGAGCTTTCATCTTCAGCATCGCTCAGCTCACTCACGTGACCCACAGGCACAGAAAATTTCTTGGGACTGGTAGCTGAATGGGATTATATAAAAAAAGGTGTTGATCCTTGCTTTACTGCAGTTCTGAGAATCTGGTTTTTACTCCTGACACAAAGCTTTTCCATGGATGGCCTAAATGCTTGTTAATCTGCAATAACACATGGATGGTACCCTTGGCCACACTCACCATCTGTTTGCTTCTTGATTTTCAAGGTGACAGTTTCTCCTGCCATCTGTAATAAATGAATGGCTTCACTCAAAGGTTTTCCTTTCAGACTGCTACTATTTATTGCTAGGATCCTGTCTCCTATGTGAATTGCCCCAGTCCTACAATATGAGAGAGAAGTAAAACATTGAAAAGAGAGTGTAAAAAGCAACAAAGGCAATTTCTTTACATTTTGGAGCATGAAAGTCTCATCTCCCTTTCTTTTATTTTGCTTTTATTGCTGTGTCACAGAGTAATTCTTTTGTTAGAGATACTTAAAGCAAGTCACCTTTGCTGTAGTGACAATAGCAGAGCTGAGGCATGATGTGAGGATTTCTGCGTTACTGTGACAGTTGAGTTAATCACCTGTGGATGATATTCACTGCAGCCCACCTGCCCAAGAGCAATCTCAGACAGCTTAGTAACTCCTGAAATGAGTCAAGTTTCTACAAGTCTCACAGCATAAAAAAAAGCAGTATGAGCAAGCAACCAGCTATTTCACAAACCTGACCTTCAGGAGAGGTCAATCAAGAAAAGAAAATAAAGTATTTTTGTGTTAATGGTTCTGGTTGTGCACAGTATCATGTTTTGTATGCTGTAAGTTCTCCCTGAAACCACCACCAAAGGTACAAGTTTCAATAACTCACCCAATCTGAGAAATGACAGCTGACAGAAATCCCTACCATTTTCATTATTCCCGGTCTATCACTTACCATGAGGAACATTTCTGCTCCTCTGACAATGCTTCCTGTGGTGTATGTAAGTGCACACACAGTGGCATGATGAGTTCATGATGAGTTCAGATAAGCTTGGACACATGAAGTGCTTTCTTTACTTATTGTACTATACAAGGCTATTGTTTTTAAAAGGCTGTGAAAATGTTGCTGTGACTCAGCAGTTTGATTGGTTAGGTTTTCCTTGGTGATCTATAATAAGGACCACAGTCCTCTGCCTTGTATAGTGTGTACATCCTGCTCATGCTCCTGGAGCTTGGCAATGATCAAAAAACAACAGCAAAAAGATTATGAACTCAGATTTGGAGAATTATAAAGAAATCAATTGCTAACCCTTGAAAATTAGGGTTTTTAGGTAAACAAAACGAACCTCTATCTTGACAGAAAGAACATTAAAAAATAATTTGCTTTCCATCTTACCTTTCAGCTAATCCACCTTTCGTAAGGCTGGAAATGATTATGGGATCAAAGGGCTCTTCAGTACCAGAGATTGTAATTCCAAGAGGCCCACCATAGCGCTTTAGCTCCACAGTATAAATAATTGCTCCAGAGCTCTCCTGTTCATCTGCAATAAATGCCAAGGGGATGCAATTGGTTTCTTATTAAGGAAGGAATGAAAAAAATAACATACTCAGTCTAGTGACTGGTAATCAAATAACATTATCACAGGATCACATTTCAGATACAATTCTTAATCATATTCCACTGGATTATTTTTTTAAAAAATAAATTACCTATTATGCAATTTTTATTGCCAAAACCTGGACACAAGTCAACAGAAAAACTCCTCTCATTCTGTTAAGACTAAATTTTACTCTCTTTAAAATCTTTAGATCTCCTTTCCTACTAAACTATAACTTAAGGCTATTTGGTTACAGAATCACAGATTGATTGAAGTTGAAAAAGATCTCTGGATGCCACCTTGTCCAACCTCCTTGCACAAGCAGGGCCAACTACAGCTGGGTTGTCCAGGGTTGTGCCCAGCTGGCTCTTGAATATCTCCATGGGTACGAACTCCACAACCTCTCCGTACAACCTCTGCCAGTGTTTGGTCACTCTCAAAGGAAAGAAGTGTTTCCTGACACTCCAACAGAACTTCATGTGTTTCAATTTGTGTTCATTGCCTCTGGTCCTGCCACAGGGCACCACTGAGTAAAGCCTGGCTCTGTCTGCTTTAAACCCTCCCTTCAATATTTGTACACCCTAATAGGATTCTCCCTTTGAGCCTTCTCTTCTCCAGGCTGAGTGGTCCTATATCCCCCAGCCTTTTCTCAGAGGAGAGATGCTGTGGCCTCTTCACTACCTTTGTGACCCTTTGCTGGACCTCATCCACTGTATGTCCATATCTGAGTTGTACCTTGGGGAGCCCAAGGACTGGACCCAGCACTCCAGAAATCTCTCTGCAGTGCTGAGCAGGAGAGGAGGATCACCTCCTTTGACCTGCTGGCCAAGCTCGGCCTCTTTCACACTAGGAGGCTGTTGTCTTTATTTGCCACAGCATCACAGTATTACAGAAAAGGCAAGTTACTACTATGGTATAAATACTGATACTCATCTGTTTCTTGAACTGAATGGAAGATACTTAAAATTAAAGGTAATTTGAAAGTTTTAAACCCAAACTTTCTTAGAAGAATTCTGGGAGAAGTCAAAAGTCATTATAAGATGAGCAGCTGTATTCGTGTAACAGTCCATGTTTTCGATGGACATGTCTTGAGCTTTTTGTAACAGAATTAAAAAAATCTTCTGTACATTGAATTATCAACTAAACTGAACAGTAAGTCCATTAGATATTATTTTATGATATTACATGAAGTAATTTGCATTATTTTGAAATTTTATCTCACCAAACAATTATCAGAACTGGAAAAGAATCCATCACTGAGTAAACTTAAATACAATGTATTTCCTTAAACAATACATTGTTTAACAATACAATGCTCTTTACATATTACTAAAAAAACCCCAACCACAGCAAGAGAGCAATTAATTGCAGCATCTTTGAGCTGTGAAGTAATATTTTAAAATTTAAAACGCCAGAATTCTCCTCAAACCAAAATAACAAATGCTTTCTAGCTCATGTTCTAATGTTGGTATTCAGCCAGAATGATTGGTCTGGTGGGCAAATATTCCTAGATCTGTGGGTAATGACATTTTGAGCAGTTCAGTGAATGTGGAAGATGTCTAGGACGCACATTCCATAAATGTTACCAAAACTAACTAAAACAACTTAGAAAATTCAAATGTTACCATTTCTGTTTCTGTAGATAGAAAAGCTTAAAAAGGGAAAAAAACCCAAACCTACATCACTAGCAAAGGCTCAAAGAATTGCCTTCTTCTAATACTGAACATGGTACTTTAGGCAGAGCTGGAGGAACACCAACATCTTTGAAGCTACTTCATTTCTTCCCAGCTTCCAGAAAACTTAGATCTTCAGCCACACCCACCCCTCCACTGTGTCCCATTTCCTTTCTGCAATCCATGTATAGAAAATGCTACACACAGAGAATCAAAGGAGAGAAGAATTAGTGGTGTTTATTCAGCAAAGAACACTGGGGTTTTCTTGCCTACTTGGGGCATTGCCATCAATGTTTTGTTGCACTTCACAGCAACTGCCCTGCATCTGATGTGTGCTTTCCAGAAGCACCCAGCTCCCCAGATGTCACTGGAGGCCCCTGTCTGGCACACAGTGGGCTAGCATGCAAGCTGCCACAGCACAGCAGAACCATGGCAGCTTTGCTTGCTTAAAGCATTTATGGAACAACCACAAATCCCCTGGAATCTAATGCTGGTACTGTTTATGCAGCTGTGACAATGGACATGGTGCAAGACTTCAACTGAAAGGTGGAAAGTAACATGCCAAGCTAACTGAAAATATAACAGACAGCACTTACTAAGGGTCGACACAGTACTAATATTTCTCTGCTATAAACACAAACTGAGTAAGAAGTTACTGATCATCAGCAGCCCTTCCACACATAAGAGTTGGAAGTCTATAGATCTCAGTGAATGACTGGAAAGAAGACTGGTCCATTATGTCTGTTTTCTCGTTAGCTGGTCAGAAAATTATGAGCAGAATGTTATCCTGAGGAGAATGTTGGAGCTATCCAAGAACAGGGCATACATGTGGTCTGAATTCACCAGGAAGGCCAGTTCTGCCATGAAAGCGAAGAACAGTGATATTCAAGAGAGGGAGGTAGCCATTAGGTTAATAAGGATTTAAAATTGTCCTCAGTTTGGGAAGCTGCCAAGAAGAAAAGGAAAGAGAAAAATTGATGGAAACATATCTTCATCTGGGGACAAGATATAACTGAAGTGCTATGGTTATGAGTCTCATGTTTTTGAAATTTTCCACCTTTCTTTTCTTGTGACGCAATGGTGGGTAATTCTTGGAAGCCACATTTAATGAAAGTAGATCCTCTGTGCTGCAGTGCCTCTGCTCTGCCCACTGGCCTCTTGCTCATCAGAGTAACATCTGACCAATACAGTGACAAGGGCAAAGAGCAGCAGGATCTGGGGAGCACCTGACATGTATCATCCTGCTGTGGCCTCAGTTGCATGGTGGCTCAGAGGAACACAGCTCTGAGACCCCTACTCCCTGCCTCACCTTCCTCAAAAAAGCATGCAGTGAAAAATAAAAAGAAGTTTAAATCTGAAGCTTATTCTGTGTTTCATAAAACATTCTGGAATACTTCATGCCTACTCATCAATTGGCATCAGGCTTTTATTTTCTCAGGGAATTTATTATTTTCCTCTGTTGAGTTTGAGTAGCACATCTCTGACTTCGTGAAAAAAAAAAAAAACAAACAACTTTCATAAGTAAATTAATAGTAAATACACAAAGAATTATTTTAACTGAGATACACTTTTTGTCACACCTTTGCTACTGTTACGTCACTGTTTCATAATTATTTTTTCTTTAACATTTCACGAGACATTCACTCATTTCAAATTTCAAAGTACCTGAAATCTGCTATAAATACTTTCATTTACGCTTTGACACTTACTCAACTCTTACAAGAACAATTTGTATACAGATTTTTTTTCAGTATGTTTCTGAGTAGCTCTCCAGTTACATTTGAATCTGTTCAGTTAAACCAATCATATCTGGGATAAAACACTGTAGTTGTGTGAGATTCTTGATACAGATATATCATTTAACTATAAAACAAGCAATGTGGGTGTGTAAAAGAAAAGTGTGGTACAAGAATATCACTGTGACTAAAACCTGTACCAGATACCATGGTGTGCAATACGTAAGAGAGCAAAGATCTTATTTTCTATGGGTGGAGACGGAAATCCACATTTCAATTACAGCAACTATTTGCACAAGGTACTAAATGCAGCTGCCTTTGCTTTTTATTATAATACTGAGAAGATACTTTGTTTGCTTTCAAAATCAATTAGGAGGGAGGAAGAAAAAGGAAAAGAGTCTTCTAATGCAATTCTAAGCACCACTTCAGCAGTTGCACTTAATTTCAAATAATAAAGTGTGGCAGGTTGTGCCTTATTGCTGTGAGATTGTATGGAACTGAAGAGAAGTGAATCTCCAGTTCGTGCTTTTGTGTAACACTGTAATATAACTACCAGCAGTAACAGTAGTTATAACTGTCTTACTTCCTTTGCACTACACTGCATTAGAGAACTCACTTTATTATCTCCAGGTGGAAATTCTGCTCTTATGGAATCCACAGTGGGGAAGACACAAGACTATTAATAGGTGTAGGTGTAGAAAATTATGGCAGGTCCATTATTTCACTGGGCTGATCAGACATGGCTCCTCCATCAGATATCCAGCACAGTGTGTAAACTACTACTTACCTTTGAGCATGAGAACAGTCATACCAAAGTCAAATTTTTAAGTTTATGGACAAAGCACGCACTACACCACTTTGCTGGAGAACTGAAGCCTAGGGATCCATGCTTTGCTAACCGTGATTCCAATCTTAAAAGCAGAGAAAATCCCAATACTCTGGTAAGAAACAGATCAACTTTATATGGCTGCACCTGAGGGCCAACTGTCTTTTCAGCGAACTGAACACTTAATTCTGCAGTGCAGCTCTGGCAAGCAATATAACCAGTGAGAAAATCCAACACTTTATATACCATTAAAATTCTTTTTAGGTGACATTTTCTGATTATTACTAGCATAAACCAGACATGTTTAGAAAAAACATTTCACTAAAATTTAAAAGAATTCCTCTGTGCTCTAGAAATCCTGAGAATACACGTGAATCTGCAATAATCATTGCTAATACCGGAATTATCTTCATCTTTGCGGATCTTTAACTTTACAAGGTCCTCACAGTGCTGAAGGATCTGGACAGCATCTTCCATTGAGCAGTTGTCAAGTCGAATATTATCTATTGCCAGCAACTTGTCACCCAGCTCAAGTGTCCCAGTTCTGCAAACAAGCAAACAAGCTCACATGAAACTCCAGTAACATTAAAAGAAAGGTATCCTAAAAGGTCTAAACATGATTATAGAAACAAGATGCATTTTTAGGACAATTAATTCTTAATATGCCTTCAATTTTCTAACTTCACAAAAGTTTTTGTTAAAAAAAAAAGTGCACAGTCTCTTACAAGTCTCTTACAAGCTCTCTGTTTAACTTGAATTTGGCTGGCTACACACATAAACAGATTTTTATTGGGAGCTGTAATGTCTTACCTGTGAGCAACACTTCCTTTCTTGATATCAGAAATAACCAGAGGGTCCCCTGGTTTTCTACTTGATGGAGCTGTAATAAAGAATATATACAGACATTTGGTTTTGTTTCTAGATATGCAGATAGACTAATTTTGACCATAAACCAATACTTCATTGTATTGGTTTACATTCTTGACTTGTATTATATTCCTCCCCTACCCCTAAATTATCTGAACTCTGGGTACAAACAGCAGCAGCATATTGGCAAGACTAGATACTCCTCAAAAAATAAGAAAGTTTCAGAATTGCAGCGACCGCTACAAAGTGAAGTTAGCCTGATATGTCTGAATTCTGGGTTAGACCAAGACTGAGCCATGTGAAGACATCACAGTACAGCTCCAGTGATCTATCATAAAATGCTGTGTAGCTGTAACACATAAGGAAGATTTTCTGTCATCACAATCTTTCAGTGCAACTACTAATGATAATTTTCTGCCAGAATAAATCCTGTTATACTATATCCCTGACCAACAGAGCTGCTCTAGCAAAATATCTAGAGTGGGCTAGTCCACATTCTTTCCATCCACTTCTGTCTCATCTAGTGCTTAAGGCAGAGCTATGAAGGTAATGTGTCCTGGGTGGAAGGAGGAATCCGCTTCCCAATAAATGGGATGCTGCAAACTGTGGCCACACACCCCACTGGGCTGATACACTATTACCATGTTTGCACAGTTTGCTTCACTGTAACTCACTGCTTCCTCTGAAAGAACCTGCGCCTCCTTCCATGAGTAACCTTGCCCACCTGTAGCGCTGCTGGACTTTAGGAATTGTGGACTTTTCCTGACTTTGTACTGGGGATACCTACTAGAAGCACTGCAGTTCCAGTCAGTTTAGTAAAACTCCCACCACTCCTCTCCTTCCACACTTACCTCTTTTTGGAAGAACCTGACGTTAATGGCCGATTTTTCTATCTGTCCCTCATGGTTAAAAATATGCTCTGCTTTTCAATGCCAGGCATTGCAATTCTTTACCAACTTGTGCGAAAGTATTTGACAAGTTTCCCTTGGCCAGGAAATTCACTCTGCAATTTTGCTTGACCTTTAGTTCCCTAGGAAGCGTTAAATATACCAGAGGAAGACAACAGTGATCACAATCTACTTCCAGAGCACCGTTTCTTGAAGTGGCTTCACCAAATGTATTGTTTTGGAGGGTTCATCCATTTTCTGACAGCACACTGCACTGAAGATCTGATATGGCAAGCAGTCAGCTTAGAATTTGAGGAGGATGAAGACATATTGTTAGACAACTGTGTAGCACATGCTGTCTACCTTTGGGAAGAGTATCACCTACAGCTGCTCTGTCAGGAGGTGCTCCACATGGTGAACATAGGCTGACTTTTGGTACTGTTAACAAAGAGTGTGCTGATATTACAACACTGCCATGTGGTACAATGCTCTCAGGTCTCCTGAAAGCACTAATTAGTTTTGCACATCTAGGGTTCTTCAACTGCCCCACACCATTTCTGCTCTGTGTACTGAACCCTCTGCATTCTTTCACATAAGGTATGTTTCCATTAGGTTTCCATGCCTGACCTGACAATCACCCAAAAAGCTGCCCATATTGGAGGATCACCTACAAAATCCTGATGTCAGTTACTTTAGCAGCTCATGAATCTTCTCTTTGATGCAAAATGACAGATCTTCACCTACAGCTACCACATGATAAATTAATAACGACATTTCCAACACAATATGCTAACAGGTCTTGTTAACCTTAGCTGCCCTGGCTGAGACAGCCTTTGAATGTCCAAAGGAACAGTTCAAGAACTGCTAAAAAGCCATATTTAAAATGCAATGTCTCAAAAGTCCAGAAGACAGACACACAAGGACTTTGAAGAATTTTTAGAAATTTGTTTAAAACAGCATGCTTTCAGGAAATGATTATGTTGCAATTTAGAGAACGGTAATTAACTTTTGGCAAGATATGTAATTTTCATAGCTTGTTTGTCATATTTTCATGTCATGGGTCAAATATATTACAATTCCATAATTTACTTGAATCTTTTGGATTTGTTTTACCAATTAGCATCTTGTTAACATTTTAGAGTATCACTTTGGTGATTTTTTTAATTCTATGTTTTTACTCTCTGGGTTGCCTTGTTCTGAGGTTATATGCTACCCACTGCAGACTAGGGTTTGAGTCTTGAAATACTTTTTATGAAACCGTCTTACAAAATTACCAGAACTTAAGAAAATGGTCCATTATTGTTGTAAAAAGAAGAGAGGAGGAACCAAAATGAGGGAAAGAGCACAGCTCAAAGAGCAGAGCCACAAAGTACAAAGTATGTGGATGCAAAGAGTATGATGCTGCACACAAAGTTATCACACTTTCAAACTGAGGAAGTGTGAACCAGCAGTATTTTACGAGTTCTCCTGGGATATTATTTGGTCTGGAGAATGAAAGCCTTTTTGTAGGCACCAAACACAGCTTTGTGTGAAATGAATCCTCCCATGCTGAGAAACAGATATATCACACTTCAATTTGTTCTTGTTCAATACTCATGGCATACTTCCTACAAATTGAGTTGTGTTGCAGAGATAAAATCATTAATTTCCTCTTGAAGTTTGGTACCTTTTTGCACATAGCCTAAGATTGCCTCCCAAACACTGGTGAACAGATGCTGTCTCCAACAAGAAGATTGAGTACTATTATCCTGATTTTACAGATAAGGAAAGGAAACATAGGAAAAATTAGGTCAAAGTATGACAGTTTTCAGTGAGCAATTTGAGATATCCATGCCTTTATATCTCACAATAGTTTGTAGAATATAACAGCTTCTATGTCCAAAATACAACTACTGGCATTTTCAGCAACAGCTGCAGATGAGTAGCGTTTCCATGAGTGCAACCCCATGATCTCAATGTCTCTGCATAAAATCAAGGAGCCACCTATGGAAAATCTCCACCCACACTCCCAGAATCACTTGTCTCAGCACAAGTCTTTTGCAGAGAAAAGAAAAACCACCCTAATTTCTCCAGGGTAGCATTAAACCACCTTGACCATGAGATTGCCTCCTTTGTATTTCTGCAATCCTTCATCTCATTCATTATGCAGCCTCCATCCCCTTTGTTACATACCACTGTTTCATCTCTCCCCAGAGAGCAGAGAAACCAGGGTTCCAGTGGGAAAGCAGTATTTGACCAGTTAATATATCCACATCAATTAATGCAAGCTTGAAGTGATAATGTACAGCTTCAAGTCTCTACTTCAGAATTATTTCTGGTTTTAAGAGGCCATTAATAAATGAAGCACCTTACCACTCACCCATGCCCAGCCTTTTTGTTCAAGTCCCAGGTGCCCCTAATCCTGATCACAGCTCAGTCTCTCCCCTCATCTGCTGCCTCTCTGTTACAGCTTTCCACTTATTTCCTCTCCTTGTCCCATTCTGCTTGTCCAATGAAGATCTCATCTTTTTTCCTCCCTGTTCTAGCTGTTAGTCTACCTAATGCTCAGCTTTTGTAGTGACCTTAGAGTCTGTATGAATAACTACAAGTGGAATGAAGAGTGCATAAAGTCACACAGGTACTAAATTTAGTGTAGCAGCTAAATGGCTGCTCTTAAGCAAGTTGTTTGCTCTCTCTCTTTAAATTACTCTATGATCCTAGGTCTCCATCCCAGGTCTCACTCCTATTCTACTACACTTTCCTTGCCACTTGAAAGTAAGTTCAATAAAGTGTTGTCACTTATGTGTATCAGCTGTTCCATTACATTTAAAAAAAACCCTCAAACACTGCTCTTTTCTTGTTTCACTGCTAACTCAAACAAAAGCCTCCCACAAAGTGACTTCAGCAGATTTTGGGGTGAACATCTCACCCACCACCCAGACAAAATTCCCTACTCTCAGCCTTGGCTTCAAGGCTTCCAATGGCTTCAAACATTGGAGGTTGATCAAGCTCTGAACAAGCAAAGGAAAATGTTCACATGATGGAAAAATAATTTTTATACAAAGTCAGTCCATTTATCCACAATGCTGGTTTACAGCTACTAGACATTTTTAAAAATAGTGTGATTAAAAAATAAATGAAGGAGTTTTTTTAAATTACACTAATGCAGCTCTTTTGTTCTTTAAGTATTGGTTCATGTGGAGCAGCTGAGAAATCTGTTGATATTTTTCTGTCTTGGAAAGAATTACTTGTAATGTTAGAAAATTAAGTAGAGCTTGCCACGTGGAATCACATAATATACAGAAGCATGGTTTAAAAAATAAATTCTCATAGTCAATGTATCTGTAGATATTTACAAAGCTTGTTTCTGATGAAATACAAAAACAATAAAGCAGACTACAGTATAGCTGCTAGTCAAAGTGACTCAGAGAAACTGATGATAGTTTGGGTGAGATTCTGATACTCTTGCCAGCTTTGCAGCTTCTTATCCCTTGAGTAGTCCCATTAGTTTCAGAGAGATTATTTATGAAGCAAGGTGCTGCAGTTCATTACCAGTAAGGATATCAGAATCTTACATATGAAAGAAAAAAAGAAAAGGAAAGGAAAAAAAGAAAAGCTGTTAACTACAATTACCAGAATCCACTAGTAAGTCATTTTACTGGACATCATTCAATGTATTTGACAAAAACTAATTAGTCTATGATAAAGTAGCCAGTTGCCTCAAAAACCTTTAAAAAAGGTTTTTGAAGAATCTATATTCATTACACGGTCTAAAATCAATGTCAATGGCAAATAAATTGAAACAGCTTTGAGTACAACTACTACTACCTGTAAGTGCTCCTTCTTCTAGGGAACGATTCTGTCATAAAAGCAAAATCACATACACAGGAACACTCCTGTGCTTTATTTGGATGATATAATTTTAAGAACTGAGACCTTCTATTTGCTCTAATCAGATAACTGGGTGCGAAACTAGTGATATGTGAAGCATTAAATATATAGTCACCTGTATTTGAAAAATACGAAATAAGGTCTTTATTGAGTGTAAGTATCTGTCATTGGTAAAATTAGACAGATACTGCAGAGATAAGGGACGAATCATAATACTGCAATGGGTAAATGAAGGCAGCAATGGGCAAGAGCAGCATACTGGGAGGTAACTGACATGAACTATCTAAAACTCAGAGCCCCAGCTTAACATTAACAATGACGCTCATGAAACTTTCTTCTGTCCTCCTTTTAAGGGGTTATACTGTCTATGGGGATTTTAAATTTTTTTCTCTTATTTTTCTCTTGCATTAATAAACCTGAAACGAAGTAAAGTCTCTTCTCCTATTACAAGTCGTGTTTTTCAAAGACCATGAATTAGCTTAATTGTCTGCAGTGTTGTGTGTTGCCTCAGACATGCCTTCAATAAAGCACCTGGTTGTAACTCCATGCAAGCATTCTTGCTGTTCATTACCATGGAAAACAATCCCAGGAAAGAGAAATAAATTCCTCTTCTAGGAATTTATTTATTTCTCTGACTCCCAACAGCTGACATAGAAGAACTCCTGGACTTAAAAATAGACGTATGTTCACATGTCAACCCAAATGAAGTTGCATTTCCTGTTGACAAAAAATGTGTCTTGTCTGTCAGATTAGGTAATTTCCTGACCTTCTCCTACAAATCCCAAACTAAATGGGGGATATGGAAAGTAAGAAAGGTGTTTCTCTGTAATGTTTTAATAGCACTTTCTCATTCACCATTAACTCCACTAACTTGAGAAGGAAGATGACGAAACAGGTCTCTAGCACTTTTAAGAGTTCAAGCACGAGAGAATAAATCTCATCACCTCCACCCCCCCTGCTAAAGACATACCAGCTCTGCCAAGTTTCCCTTAGTATTTGTTTCTTGAAAGAAATCATAAAGCTTTCTGAAAATATCAGTAATAAATGGTATGCTAATGTGCTAAGAAAGTGTCCTGAGAGAAATTTGACAAAATGAATATAAAATGCTTATATTCTTCAAATCATACTGCCTTATTTAGGAGTTAATTAGGTAAAACAGAGCAAGACACTGAAAACCAAGCATGAAATGGAGCCATTCAAGACTTCTACCAGTTATTAATATAAACCCTTCAAAATCATGTAAATAATTAATTCCAGATAAATTTCATATGCATTAACTTCTATTAATGAGATTATTATATATAACAGATAATTTAATTTAAATACTGAAGATACTACAGTATATTCACAACTGCAGAGCTAATACCAACCATATGTTATTCTGATTATATAAAGCACTAATTTTATAAAGCACTAAGTTTTGGAATTAAATTCCAGATCAGTAAGACATGCAAAGTTTGGAAGAGGAGTGCTAAATGCTAAATTTCAAGAACATTAGTTTTCCATTAAAAGTTTATTCCTGCAGACAAAAAAAAGTAGATGCCTGCATTCCAAAAAACAACATAAATCAAATTAAGGAAGACTGTACTTTTTCAATAACTTTACAAACCTTTATCAATCCTAAGAATAACATTTAAATAGAACAGCCTCGCTCCAGGTTTTCCCATTTCTCAATATTTTCATTTGCACAGGTACATGTAGACCAATGATTTTGCTTCAAGCATCACATCACATCTTACAGAGTCTAACAATTACTCATTCAATTGTGCATCACAAGCAAACAGGCCTGCAGTGTCTCTCATTTGTTCCTCAGATGTAATCCTTAGCACTGAGATCCCTGCTGTACTTTTGATTAACCATATTCCACTGTGCTGGTAAAAGCTTTGAGAATACAAGTCAAAGCACAATCTTCTCCCAAGACACATGAATAACTCCAAAGGAAGACTAATAGCCTAAGAAAGGCCACAGCCATAAAAGAATGTTAATTCTGATGACACCACATTCTGCAGTGTCAAGCCCATTAACTTTGATATGGATTGTTTTTCCTTCTGCCAAGAGCTGAACTCAGTATGCCGGAGTCTACCTGGTCAAAATCCAGTTCTAACACATTCTTTTACTGTCTCCTCACAAAATAAGTATAGGAACACTTTTTATTTCAAACCACAGCAACAAATACTTTTTGAGAAACAGACTGATGCAGGCCCTTGTGACCTTCTTCAGCCATCTCTGCAATCCCTAGTGAAAGGGCATTCTGCTGTGACTCACACATTCAGGACTGCCCACAAGTTCTAGAGACTGAGGATGTATCTGGGTTCTGAAGTAGAAAATAACCCTATGTATATGGATCCTCATGTCTGTGAAACCCTTGGGTTCAGTGAGGTTCAAGAGCCTGTGAGGGACCATGACAGACTCTGCTTTAAACTTCACAGCTATGGAAATACTTTGCAAGGACTTAATTCTGCTGATTTTTTTTTAATAAATAATTTTAATAGGAGTTAAATACATACTCTGCATGAAGGAATAAGTCAAACATTAGATTTTGCAAACTTCTGGCTTTGTTAGCTACTTGAAGGGGAGAATAAATATGTTACACAACAGTATTTCAAAAGAGAAAAAGCAGTAAAAGAAGCTAGGAAAAAGAAGTTTATACCAAAAGAAATGTGAGTCCGTAGTTACAAGATCTGCTATCTCCACATTATCCCATAAACACAGTCTGAACAATAAGCACTTTTACTTACAACTTATGGTGATGCCAAGTTCCACATTATGCTTCTTTGGTAGTTTCACATGAAATGTTCCACTGCTTGGTATAACTGATTCTATTAAAAAAATATTTAAAATGTTAGGTAATTTATAAGGCACAGCAATTCCATGAGTGTGGAACTACACAAGTAAGCTGATGAAATCACACCAGAGTCGCAAGGCAGGGATGAAACATGGGTGCTGAAATGAAGGAGGTATGATTTATAACTCTACTGGTAATTTCATGGTAACTCAATTTTTTTTAAGGTTTAACTGAATTTGTGGAGATTGCATGGGCCAGCAGCCAGCTGAGACTGCAGGTTTTTAGCTCGTATGCAAGTTCTGCGAGCACACATGAAAATTTTACTGCTGGCAGACAGCTTTTAATTAAAAGGACAGAAGATTTAGTGGGAAGGATTTCTGACCTTTGTTGCTGCAGGACTAACACCTATTTTTAACTGTCCACTAAGGTAACTGCCATGGGTTTAACATCTAGTGGGAACAAAAGGAATCCAGTGGTGCACACACAATGTATACTTGTTTGATATATACAGTTTATGATTCCATGGGTATATTCTGTATGCTTAAAAACATTACAGAACAAAGGAATACTATTAGTAATAATACTCACCAGAAAAATTAACAATGATTCTTCTGGCTTTTATTAATTCAGTTTCTACTATTTTATTTAGAGATATTGCAAGTGAAACACCTCAAGAGTTTTTGTTTTTGTTTATCCACCCTTTTTAATACTTTTCTGTCTCGCAAAATATTTCATTATTTGGCCTGTAGAGGATTTGTCTCTGTTTAGCAGAACATTTCTATTTCAGGCCAGAAGAATGTCTGGAAATAACTCAGAGGAGAGACAGTCCCCAGATCTTACTACGGGACCTGTCATTTCTATTTGCTTTCTCAAGTAGACTGTAGGGCTGTGTGAAATGAGAAAGCTGTACAAAAAAGCACATTTCAAATAAGTCACCTGAAAACTGAATGGTGTAGATGTGAGAAGAAAACCTCTACCTCAGATGCCTAACACTAGCAATGTACTTGGGATTTATTCCTTCATTTTTCTTGCAAGACAGAGTAACAGGACATTCATACCTGCAACATCAAATTCTATTTCCAAAGTGACCTTGTTGGTGAGAGAGGAGTCTCTGAGCAGTTGATTGGCCTCATCAAATGTGCTGTCTTCTGTTGGGATACCATTTATTGACACTATTCTGTCTCCTATTTGCAGCACCCCACACCTCGGTACGAAATGATACAAAACAATCATCAGATGTGCATGTTACCAGAACCAGCAGTATCACATAATCACAGAATAATTTAAGTTGGGAAAATGCTTCAAGATCACTGAGCCATTAACCCAGCAGTGACAAGTCCACCCTTTTTGTGTGAATTGCCATATTTACATGTCTTTTAAATACCTCCAGGGATTGAGCTTGAACTACTTCCCCGGGCAGGCTGTTTCAGTCCTTGACAACCTTTTTCATTGAAAGAAATATTTCCTAATATCCCATCTAAACCTCCCCTGGCACAACTTGAAGCCATTTCCTCTTGTCCTGTTGTGTGTTATCTGTGAGAAGAGACCAATCCCCATCAGGCTACACGTCCTGTTTTCAGACAGTTGTGGGGAGCTATTATGATCCCCCCAAGCCTACTTTCTTCCAGATTAAATCCCCTCAGCTGCTCCTGGTTAGAGTTGCTCTCCAGCCCCTTCACCAGCTCCATTCCCTTCTCTGGACACACTCCAGCACCTCAATGTCTTTCATATAAAGAGGGGCCCAGAACTGAACACAGTTCTTGAGGTGTGGCCTCACCAGAGCCAAGTACAGAGATATGATCCCTGCTCTGGTCTGCCTAGCCACACAGTTTCTGACATAAGCCATCTGATCAAACACATTCAACCAGACCTTGGAGGGTAATTGTGGCATAGCAGCTCAACAATCTACCTAGGTAGGTACAGAAGCTGCTGCCCCTTTGCACCACAGCACTATTGTGCACTCCCAGTATGGGTTGTGCCCTCTAGGTGCTGGGACCCAGGCAGAGGGGTCTTCACACTTCCACCCCACCCATGGACATCACCCTGGGCTGCAGGTGAAATGGCAGCTGGTGCTTGTCTGTGCAACTGCTATCACTCTCATGACATGACAAAATACATATATAAGCATAAAAATGTAATTGAAATAATTAGTAAGTCAAAATTCTGGTATTCCCTAAGATTTGATTCTGTACCAAAACTGAAGAGAGCTGTATATAGCTCTCCCCCTGGCACGCTCAATTATCACTATTTTGACTTCTCTGATTTTTCTGATTGGTTTGTTTCGTTTTGTTTTGCAAGAATACAGCTTCCAGTCTCCTTCTGAAGGACTCTGTATGGTCAGAACACTGGTGCTTGTCATCTTTTCATAGATGATCAAGTGCATGAAACACCACTGTCAGAACAGGAAGTGCATTACTTGCCCCATTCCACTGAGCAAGGCTCTGCAATTCATCACAAACTGAAAGAAAGCCACAAGCCCAAAGTACCCGAGGAACGCTCACCAAATGTATTTAGCAGTCGATTAATTAAAGAGCCTCACCTTTCCGCCGGGCTGTCAGCCTCGATATAGGAAATGAGAGGTGGAGAAGACAAGGTCTCAGTAGCGAACACGCTACCCTGGAGCTGTATCCCAAAGCCTACCATGGGGTCAGCTGTCAGCACTACTTCTGTGGTTTCTGTGTGGACGACCTGCCCAGCCAAACCAACAGTGCTAGAGGCTAGAGACACTATAAAACAGAGCAGACCAGGAGGAAAGACACTCATATACAGCAGAAGTTCCATTGCTTTTCGAGAAAATTGATCTTTACACTAAATCTAGTCGATGAAACGTCTCTTTTCAAAGACAATTTAGGCTAAAGTTTATATATTATGTATAAACAGTCATGGCATATAAGAGAATAGAAAACATCTGGTTGTATGCTGGAATGCAAAAAGATAGTTCTTGTTCTGAGTAAAATATATGTGTTTGATATCCCCACTCCAAAAACCTCAGGACATCCTTGAATTCTGATTGCCTTAGGTTTGAGGCATGGATAAGCAGAACTTTAACAGGAACTAGTGCAATTGGAGGCACAAACCCAGCTGTTATTCAGGCAGATTCCTCTATGGACATCTCACAGCAATGCACTGATGTTAGCAACGAAGCACATGGACCAGGCTTGCTTGCAAGAAGTAAGGATGCCTTCTTCTTGTACATGTTTACTGTAAGTCAGCAATTTGTTAGGCTAGCTGGGTAATGAAAGGAAGTTGAACAAACCACTCTGTTTTGGCAATCAGTATATCTCAAGGGATTGTGAGAAAAAATGTTCTGTGGGGTCTCTCAAAGCCACTGGGAGACCCCTTCTATGAGAAACTCAGGCAGCTACTTCTGTTTTCCTGCTTTACTCACACTTTTTCTAAAAGGCTGCAGTACAGAACAATCAAGACAAAAACAACACTGAGATTGAATACAATTACCTATGAAAGGAGGAGACTGCACCTGTGGTTCCTTGATCTCTGCCTAAATGTCTATTGTATTATTGTTTGAACTCTCCCAGTGGCAACTATTGCCTTTCATTATGTCATACACAGAAAGCTGGAGTTTTTCAATTCCTTTTCAGTAATGGTAATCCCTCCAATGCCAAGGATTTGGAATGGTTTTGTGTTATCAATCTATGTCATTACCTCTCCACCTCTGATTTCCTTCAAAATCATTTTCTGCCTGCAGCAGCTGCTAAGAATTAGGTAAAATTTCATGGTTTATTTGAGGGATAGTTTACCTGTGCTTTTTTTTTCTCTTAGACATGGGGAAAAAAATTGACATTACAGA
The DNA here is from genome assembly GCA_024734555.1 of Trochalopteron elliotii. Classification (NCBI taxonomy): domain Eukaryota; kingdom Metazoa; phylum Chordata; class Aves; order Passeriformes; family Leiothrichidae; genus Trochalopteron; species Trochalopteron elliotii. Next base: position 7,926,803 of record JANPWX010000699.1, on the reverse strand, counting down.
TAATATTAGAACAACTGTACAAAGATGTCAGAGGTTATATAAATATTTTCCCACACTATGGGGCTGCAAGCATCAGACTTTTGCTCTGTATTAGTCAGTATAAATCTGATTGATGTGGCACAGTTGGTAATGATAGTTCTTTGCAAAATTTTCACTTGTTAAAAAACCTCACAAGTTTCTGTTTTCTCCCAGCAAAGATCCTTCCCACTCTAAAACTGTATTTTCCAAACTATTGTGAATTCTTCCTCATATCTTGTTTGAAGTTTCCTTTGTAAGAATTGTGCATTACTTCAGATACTGAACAGCTTCCTTCTTACTGTTTCTTTTATCTGCACTCAATAAGACATGCTTATACACAAATGCAAATACTAAAAATCTGTTCTTAGAAACTTCCATCAGATTTAGCATTTACTGCATGTGAGAAATAGGTTTCTCCAGCCCTCACTGCTGCAAATGCTAAAATGTAATGAAACCAAAGAAGTTATTATAATACCTTAGACACCTTCTAGAAACATCTTAATTTAGGGAATCCAATCTCAAAAGTTCCATTTTCCCTTTCTTAAAAGTCATACAATTACTTGTTAACTTCATCTCTATTTCCTATCACTTTTGTCTCTATTCCCCCCCCATACGGCAGGTATCTAGCTCATTCTGTAACCTTCTTACTCTTTTTATAATGTCCTACCAGGAACCTAAATGCCTCATAAAATTTATTTCAGCTTTTAGGACAGTAAAAGTTTTAATTCACATTGGGAAAATAGGTAACTATCTGTGGAATTTAAAACTCACTCTGATAAAACATTTTGATGATGTTTATATTTAAGTATGACAATTAGGAACTCCTTCCACTCCAAAATAAAATGAAAGACAAACAGGAACAGAAAAAAACACTCCAGAGATAAAAATATCCTTTCCTAATCATGTAATACCTATCGCCTAAGACTCTGTAACTCTGTAAAGTGTCACAGGTATCCAAACCCATGACTTCGAGCATGTTGGGGTTTGTAACTCAACAGTAACTATAGCAAGAAACACTGACATTTTTTGGCTCCTCGATGGATTAGAATTTTTACAGGCCAGGAAGCAGTGCTGCTGATTTAAAAAGGGGACATGGATGTGTTTGTAGTTCCAGTGAACGCTGGTTGCTATTGCTAGGGGTACATTCCAGCATACTTATATAGTTCTTGTCTAACTCCTGGCAACATTCCTGGGGGCTGGTTTGCTATACACTCTGCAGTCATGTAAATAATGATCCTGAATTTGAAGATTATGTACTTGGTACTTTTATGCCTGCAGTTATATGAGAAGCAGAACAAGATGAGTTTCAAGGTGCATATATGGATTGTTATGCCTCCAGTCTCCCACTCTAACCCATAAGAAATTGAAAAATATTCACAGTTCCTCCTGATAGCTGTTGAGAGAACAGCACCCATGCATCTCTAAAACCCTCTCCAATTTCTACCAGATATGTAACCCTAGTAATTTAAATTGGTATAAATGATGTCTTGCTTCCAACTACTTATAGGAACCTATTACTAAATACTTCAGGATTTAAACTTTAATGAAATAATAATCTGGGTGTTTCCACAATGAATCCCACACCTTAAACAAACAAACAAACAAACAAACAAAAAAGCAGAGGAAGAATAAAAACTCAAAACAAGTGGCATAACAAAAGCTTGTGGCAGCAGGGCATGCCCTCAATTTTTACAACCACATATTGAGAAAGATCTGCATAACTAATGCAATGATTGTTAAATCATGACCATAAAAGTCTTGTAACCCCTCGTGCCATCACACTTCATCTTCATGAATTATGCCACGATCACATTATGTTGTGCAAGTATTCTTAAATAATTGGCAATGTAAGTTTTATAGCAACCTACATATTTTTATTCCCTAGTCACATTCTAAAAGATTTATTAAAATTTACCTTAATAAAACTCTCAAATGATCCAATTGGATTAAAGAAAAAAAAATCCCACTAAAATCAAGAGTGTGCTACTCTTTTTCCATGAAAAGCACAGCAGTCAATCTACCTGGTTCTCATGAGTCTCCCACAGAGGGAGAGGTTTTCCAAGTTTTGTTGCTGGATAGTGGAAAGCTACAGGACTGGACTTCCTCTATCCTGGTCCACTGCAGGACATTCAGAGCAGTGTGTGTCTCTTGAGTTGGCTGTTACTGCTGTCACAAGTATGGGTGTAAGTCTACTAACAGAGTAAGAAACTCTGCATGGGCTGATAAGCAAACTCACAAAAAGAGCAAACAAGCCTGTCTGGCCAGCCAATTCCTCCAAAGCCAGTTCTGGTTCAGGGTTGTGGATGCAGTCACTGGTGGTAATGAGGCACTGAGCACTCAGTGATGGGGCCAATTTCACCTATTTTGAAATGCTCTATATCAAGACCTCACAATATGAAGGTGTAATAAACTACTGCACAACTAAGCCTCGTCCTAACTTCTCCTATCTAGACATTTGTTTACTCATAGCAGCTTGTTATCCCCAGGGCCTTCTGACTTGAAGAGTATTTTAGGTGGGTTGCAGTGCTTATGTGACTGTCGCACTTAAATGCCACATCACTGGCCTTGTTTCGAGTCTTTGCAAGATTACACACACAAGGGCTTCTTCAAGGAAAAATATCTGGAAAATGTGACAACACAAGTTACAGCTGTATCCAAGATTCATAACAGGATTAGCTGTGCGGATTTCATCCTCTGTTGAACAGCTAAAACATAGCACAATTGATGAATTATTTTCTGCATTGATTTTATTATTCAAATCAATTACCACTAGTGTAACACTATTACTGTTTCTCATGTGCAGAGGAGAACAGGTAAGAGCTGGACCTCTACTGATACCATAGCATGACAGACACAGTATCCACCCCGTGACCCAAAAGAATGCATTAGAAACTAACACATCAATAGATGAGCTGTGAAAAATGGCTGATTGGATTAAAAATAAAAAATGCACTTACAGGCAAATGTTATGCAAAAATATGTGCTTTACAGAAGAAATAAGAACAAGCAAGCAACAAAAACTGCAAGAAAGCAAAACTTCAGTTCCTCTCTCATGTTTTCTCACAATTCCATAGTGACTGGCCTTAGAAGCTGCTGGTTTGCTCTGGTTTTACTATGACCATGGGGAATCTTTAAAACACAGCAGCAGTGCTGTAATGTGCAGCAGCTCAGTTCTTTCAGAGTGGACTTCTGAGCATCGTTATATAGCGCAAATGGTTTGCAGAGCAGCTCTCACCTCCCTGCTCTGGAGGAACTGAGCTGCTGTGGATTGCACAAAGATGGACAAGTCAAAAGAGAGGTGGCACTTGCATGGAGTCAATACACTGACACAGCCACACTCTTTCCAGCCCAGTAAATGCTTAGCAATATGCAAAGTGAGACAGCCTGAATAGATATACTCTGGCTTGGGAAATGACTAACTCATAGGCAATCTATGCTTTGAATTCTACAGAGTGGTCAAATGAGGCTACTTAGTCTTGTCTGTAACTTGCTGCTCTCCCTCACCAAAATAACTGTACAGGTCATGGTGTAGATGTAAACATTAGAATTACCTAGGAGGTGCCGTGGCAAGTTCTGCCTTCCCTAATGTAACAGCTGGTTGATCTTACCAGCAATCTATTTTTGACTGTTCAGCTGTGAATTCTATTTCCTAATGGACACTGGAGGAGTTGAAAAGGGAATTTGAAAATCACTTCAGTAACAGTGTAACAAACTCTTCCAGCACTGTCTGAAGAAAACATTCCTTTATAAATTTCAGACGAGATAGTTATGCTGCATAGCATCAACTCATCTCATTTTAGCACTGGACAAATATTTTTACCCTTATGTTTCCCTACCTCTACCAGAAACTCCCTCTTCTGTCTAGAATAAATGTATATTAATTAAGGTACTGTGTAATTTTTTTTCTTCATCTTCCCCCTCCTCCACCCATTCATTCATTGCACATTTTTGAGCAAATGCTGTTACCACCTACAGGAGCTTTTGAAGTCCTTCTTTTTCATCTTCCGCCTCATCATTGTCCCACGTGGGCTGGTGGAGTAGAGGCTGCGAGGCAAGGTCCCCATGTTCAGGGAACTCAGGCTGTACGCACTCATGGAGGTAGGAGAGAAGGATGAAGACACCAGAGCTGCTGTAAGAAATCAAACACTTGGCATACAGCATTCAGTCTTCACAGAAGAGTGCGGCACATGCCTGTAACTCACCAATGAATCAAACATTGTATGTATAGGCTGTGTATGATGCATAGGAATGGTTTGTGCATTTCCAATACAAAGACATTAACCCATACAGGTGACCCCAGGAAAAAGTAAAGCCAGCATTTCATGACAACACTTGCTGGAAGCTAACAAAGATAATGTAAACACAAAAGGTATATTCATAGTATACAACTTACTTTAAGCAAAGCATGTTAAATTAAATTTTTCAACACGTATCTCCAAACTAATGCACATCAATATATCTAGATACACTGATTTTAGAAATGCATTTTTGTAGTAGGTAATTTCTGACAAAAGATTTGTAAGCAATTCTTTGCATTCAAAAATCATGTTTTATATACACTTCTCCAATCCAGTGGTCTACTCAATATATAGAGGAAGAGCTGATTCATTCACAATTTTCAAGCCTTTTCCTGTCTACAAAGGCTGCTTTGTTACAGAGAGGAAAGACGTAAAATGTCAGAAATAACCTTGGCATGGCTATGAAAAAGTGTAGCATCTGTAAAACTGAAAAGGTTTTAGAGCCTGAAATGGGAAAAGTATGAGTGAAAGAAGAAGGGAGGGAGGGAGGGAGGGAGGGAGGAGGAGGAAGAAGAGGAGAAGAGTATGTCAGCAAGAAAAAGTGTGGAACATTACAAAAGCTTTTTTGAGGAGGAGCTTTCTGGAATTTCAAGGCTGGCATCCTGCAATGGTCTGGGTGGCAGATGTTATAATGGTGGTAGGTGAGTGGGCTGCTGTGGCTGTTGGCACACGAATCCCAGGTAAGTTGCCTGTCGCTTCTTTCAACCTTCACTGCCCGCATGAAGGGATGATGGAAAATCAGAAAACAAAAGGACCAGAGAAGAGGTAAAAGTAACTGAATTCAAAAACAAAACAACCACAAATCAGAAGTGAAAGAAAGAAAATAAATTGAAAACAAAACAAAACAAAACAAAACAAAACAAAATAAAATAAAAAAAATAACCTGGTCTTGGCTTTTTATTAGGGGGTTCTAACTTGAGGAGCAGAAATAATATTTTTTCCCAGAAAAAAACGCTTCTGACTGAGCTTTTTTGCTTTTTTTTTTGTATTTATCTTAAAAATGATGATTACTGATCAGTTTCTAATCTCCCTCTGGCTTAGGGGCTAAGACTGCAAACTTTCTCAGAAAATGCTATGATACTAAGATAAGACCACTAACTGAAGGTTAATAACTCTCTGCTTGCATTAATCTATTTTAAAAAGACCAACAGATACTTTACATAGCACTGCCTAGAATGGAGATGCTTCCCTGCCATTTCAATTTACTGTATTGACATTTTAATTTTGCCACAATCTATTGCTGGCATTATGCTATTCTGTGCAGTAAATGACTTCCCAATGCCAGCAGCAGGAAAACTCTATCCTGAAACCTGGTTAACAAAGAAAAGAGGTCTTATTGATTAGCTGGATGTGCAATTTTGTGTTTTTGCTTTGTGTTTTGTTTTTATCACTTGATCTTCAAAACTTCAAAATGAACCTTCACTAGATGAAATTTGAGACTGTATTTGATTATTTAATTGTGGGTTCTATGTATGTGGAATCTGGGATGTGCCCAAAGTGAAGACTGGTATTTACTAAGACAATGGGACATATTTCAGTTGTCAAATCTTAAAGGAAAGGGATTGAAGTCTCCCTTGATTAACTACAGTATATTCACCATTAAATTCATCATGTTTGTATCCTTCCTGAACCATAAAGGCACAGTTCAAACTGGAAAGTATTCACTGATTTTTTTGTGTTAAAACACCAAGGGATTCACCCATACTACAGAACCATGGAATGGTTTGGGTTTGGAGGGACCTTAAAGACCATCTTGGTTCAAACCCTGCTGCCATGGGAAGGGACACCTTTCACTAGACCAGGTGGCTCAGAGCCCCATCCAACCTGGCCTTTAACACTTCCAGGGATGAGACAGCAAAAACTTCTCTGGGCAACTTGTCCCAGTGCCTCACCACCCTTGCAATGAAGAATTTCTTCCTAATATCTAATCTGTTTCTAAATCTGTTTCTATAAAACAGAGTTTGCTATCTTTGTCCCATGATCTGTATTATCTGTGTCCCTCTGCTACCTGCTATACCTATAATGGCTGCAGATTTGTCTGTCCCCATGCTGGCCTTTAACAGGAGCCCAAAACCTTGAGCATTTAGGTTGGACCTACACCTTGTGTTCATATCTTATTCCATGAGACTAAATGAGGGGGGAAAAGGGCAGCCACCACAGCAAGCTCTGTGCCCTGGCAGAAGGAAAGCTGTCCCTTGGTTTCACTTTGTATTACATGAGCACTGATCTGCTAATTGCCTGACTGTACTACCCCTTCTGATTTAAAAGTGATGCCTATATCTACAGGGTGGATCTATGGCGTGCACACCAGAGAAGGGACAGGGACAGGGGAGCACAGGGGCCCACTATGTCCCTGTAGCCTGGTGGAGTGGTGGAGACCCTGCAGGCCCTGGAACTGCCTGACCTGGCCCTGTCTTCAGTCAGACTGCCCTAGAGTTGCATCCATCCCTGAGAACACACTCTGCGCCCTGGTATGTATTTGAATCAAAATAATTATTTTTTTTGCCCCAATATCAGATATCAAAAGTAAGGGAGGGGTGCAATGTCAGTATCAGGCTGGGTCTGCGCCCCTGGGGCTCCTCACCCACTGGCACCACCACCCTCAGGGACTTTGGAAAATCTCATGTTAGCCAGAGAAGTCCCAGAAACACCAGAAGCAGCATGATACGGCCCTGTGTGTCTCAGAGACTTAGCATGTCTTCTCAGATGAAACTGTCTCTTCAATTACGTGCACAGGCAGCAAGACTTCTTAGCTTCAACTATGGTGAAAAAATGAAAATCTGATAAGAACCATGTGGCCAGGTGGATTTTCATTATTTTCAAGCTGCTGTGAGCCTTGTTTAATTAAAAAGACTGCTTCCAGCAGGAAATTATCTGGTAGTCCTTGAGATTTTTTCTTAATATTTTATTTTCATGCCGAGAGTAGAGATAAAAACGTCCTACAAAGTGGGAAAGTACACAAATTCAGTTTGCTCAGCTTGTAGAAGGATAATCCCAATTCAACAAAAGTTCTGTAAAAGAAAATCCTTTTGTGTGTAACCACAGTAATTTAGTGGTAATTTCAGCTATTCCAGTACAGGGTTGTGTATAGTAAACATAAAACTAATGGGGCAGCAAGAGAAATGAATGTCAGCAGCACAGTATAAAGGAAAAAAAAACATGAAAAAGAATCCTATCTTTTATAGAGCTCTTCACTTTATTTTAGGGCGAAAATTTCAGTTTATTTTATATACTGACTTTCCTGCCCATTTTAAATTCCTAACATATTCCCACAAGACCAATAACTGAGCTCAGCAGATACAGCCCTAATGACTAAGCTTATTCCAGACATATCAAGGGAGATTTTCACTCTCTGCAGCTTCTAGGTCATACCACACCTGATGCAAGGCTGTTTCTAAGAGGGTAGTTGCTTCCATAAAGCTTGTTATATCTTGAATTGGTCATGATATTGTGGTACCACCACCTGGTGAGGGGCTGGAAAGGGCTGTAAACATCCTAGTTATTCTGCCTTACTGAAAAAAGCAACTTTATTACCTTAGGGATACTTTCCCCCAGAAGATGCTGTTATATATCATCTTTAGCAGATCACCTTGATGTGATTTTTTAAAAGACACTTCTTAACTCTGGCATAACAAAAGCATTGCTTTTTCTAAGCATCTATGCTAGTTACTAGAACATTAACAGCATCAATGTGTTATAAATGTTGGTTAACAAACCAACTGCTTCAAGTAATACAATCATCTACACAAATCATTGGCCCCAGCATTAGCCTTCCCAAAAGAAACAGTCTTCAAAATTCTTTAACCATCCACAAATTAATTGCATGACATCTTTGCTTCAAAAAACAGAAAAATCTGTTTGCAATGTACTGTCATAACTGAAAGGAATGGAAGTACATTGCAAATTTGCCCTTCACCTCATTCTGCTTGTGCAGTATCACCCTCGGCTCCTTGTGGCTCTAACCAGCTTAAGTAGAAAAGGGGAAGAGCTGAATAAAGGGATAATGTGTAATTGCAAAGGTTACTTTTTGTTCCCCCTGGTCTAGGAGAAACTAATGTCTCCTCTGTCACTAGTTCAGTATTCCCTACTCTGAGAAACTGCCTAGAACACCACTCATCAAGGGACAATCTGGATGTTGCTTGGATGTCCCAGAACATTTACCATCACTGACACTTTGAGACCTCAGAAATTTTGTCTTTGTGTAAATGAGGCAGAAGCATAGTACCACAGGCTCAGAAAAATGATACCACTGGTTCATGCTGAAACACACGTACCTATTCTCTGCATATCTGATAACCCTTGTTACTGTTTTGATGCCTATCAACATGTGCTATTTTAGACTGAATTTATGAATTACTGTGAATTAGCCACTTTCTCATGATTAGTTTGAAGACAAGACAGGCAGCCTCTATCTTCAAATACTAAGACATTTTACAAACATTTGATTTGATAATGGAAAGCCATTCTATTCAAGCATATTGGCATGAAGTAAGTATCACAGTGAAACCATCTGCAATCCAGGGAACTGTTTCCAAACAGTTTTCATAAGCACTGACAGTGAGCCCATGAAGCAACCTCAGAACAGCTTTAAAAGATGATGGCAGTAAATAATAATGCCATTAACAAGAGAAAATACGGGAGGGGTTTATGTATTTTAGGGGAGAACAGGTGCTATTAATGAAGTGATCATAACTATCAAGTCAATATGCTGAAAATAAGTTGGCTCTGGTACTACTTCCCCACTCTAAATTTAAGAAACAATGTGGAGATTAATTTACTGAATTATCTCATAGCACCCCCAACAATTTCAACAGTAGAGTCAACAGGTGTCTTTATGTACATTTACAAGTTTGTAGAGGTATTTCTTAGCAAAACATTTCCCTTTCTGGCCACAGAAATCTCAGAGGGTTCATTAAGACCAAAAAAACACAGAGCTGCTCAGAAACTGCAGAAGCATAACCTGGGGAGTTGAAACAACATTTACAGACATAACTGCGGCGATAGCTTTGACCATTCGGCATGGCAGGCAAAGTAAAAGAAAAAAGAGAAAGAGGTATTTGGTGGTACCAAATGATCCTCTTACCGTGCTCTGGGCCTTTCAGTGCTAGCCGTGTCTGGTGGTGGGGAAGGATCTCCAGTTTGACATTATCCGCTGCATTAGCCAAAAACTGCGTTGCTTCCGCCAGCGTACAGTACTCCATGCTGGTGCCATCAATGGACAGAATATGGTCTCCTACATGTAATGCACCACATCTATATAAAAGGGGAAAAACTTGGTATGATCAGGTATGCTCTTTGCTTGCACAATAAGTTCTGCCTTCAAACTGGTCATGACAACTATGAACGTGTTCTTTGTTTTTCGAGAGACATTTGTGTTTTGTAGGCACTGTCACTGGTCAGACTTTATCTCTATTAGTACAAACCTTAAAAACAATTCAGTTAATACAGTATATGCCAAGACATCACTCACAGAACTGCAATGGGGTAGCTGACTCTAAAAATATGTGTGAATGACAGCAGGATAAAATGAGAAGAGCTTAAGGAGACTCGAATAATTTGGTCACATATCCCTCACACAAGCACCCAGTTCATCATTTTTTGAGTTACAGTTCAAACATTTATTAGTACAAAAGCTGTAAATGATGATGAAATTATGCAGTAGTCAAACAAATAATGAAACCAGGGCTAGCATGGTGACTCTAGGAGTGGGGTGGGGGCTATCTGCTAAATCTTGCTGCACTCAAGAGACTGGCTACTGGATGAGTTGAGAAATGCAAACACAGCAGTCAGCATCCCGACGTACCAGTCAAGTGGACAGCTCCTTTAATTGGTTACCCCCTGCGAAATGGGAAAAAACAGAGGGAGAAAATTAAAGCATCCTGCACCATTGAACTGGAGAACACCCCTGGATCAATGGTCGTCACTCTCAAAGTTTCTACTGTAGGGAAAAGCCCACAGAGGAGCTGTAGACTCACTGCTACAAGTGGGTGCTACCAAAAGCACCATTGCCAAAGAGGAGTTACAAGGTAGGGTGACTGGGGACATGCAGGAGGAACTTGCAGCTGAAACGTAATATTTAGAAAAATTTAGATAGAGATATGAATATAGAAATATATTGTATATGTACAAACACACACATACACACACACACACACCCCAGAAAAGATCCCACAAATCTGTTCCAGGGGTTCAGACCACTGGGGAAAAATATCTAGCTATAATTTTAATGGTATAAATGGTTTTATTTAAAGGTTTAAATGAAGTGGAAATATTACAGCAAACCATTTTAGAAATAAAGAAGTCAGTCTTCCTTATACTTCACTTGAACTCTAAAATATCAGTAAAAGAATCCAGACAAGGAGTCCCATTTCACTGTGCCACAAGAATGAATGATATATTCTAAAAGAACACTTCAAGGTTGCAAAGCCTCAAAATTCACTTCCCTTGACAGCCGTTCCATATGGTGGGCTTACTTCAAGAATTCCAGTGAGTTATATGGTTTTTTAAATACTAATCTCTGCCACAGCATTACATTTAATAGCCAGAGCAGACCTCTAAACTCCTGCGTTGCATAGTGCAAGCAGCCAGTCACATATTACATGGGGACTGGCTTATGTCACTGAATACTACAGCAATGAGCTAAAGTAGATGGTGTCCTGGAAGTCTTAGACTTGGAAGTCTGGAACAGCAATCTGACAAAGTGCTAATTTTAAGACATGCAACCTTGAGAGGACCTGATTCAGTCGATTTTCTCAAGAAAGAGAAGAGTTCCTTTAAAACCAGACCAAACATTAAAAGAAGTAAAATGGATGCATGGACCTGCAGTGTCAGTCCTCTGTCACACTCACCTGTCTGCAATACTTGCAGATTTGATTTTGTCTATGACAATGACCTGTTTGTTGCAGCACATCGAGGTAGTTAGTGCAACCCCAAGAGCAGCGCCAGGAGTTTTGGCAACTTCAACTAGTAGTGGCCCAGAAGCTGTTGCTACTGAATCTGTTAAAATTAGACAACAAAAGATCAGTATTATACCAATGTGGTATTTGTACCATTTTCATGTTTTCCCCACATAAAATCTTCATGGCTATTCTATTTCTCTAACTAGATAACATGCCACTTCAAGAAATACTGGAATAGCATCATTTAAGGTGTCAATAATCTGCTCTTGATGTTGAAAAGGATAAAAGCAAGGGAAGTTTGTGAAACTGGGATGTCCGAAAGTTTCAGAATCTGTCAGAATCAGAGCTGGACCAGATGAGGGAAACAGGATGTGTTAGTGAATCATTCTCTTGAACAACTGAGGATAAACATTACCTGGAATTTAAACAGACATGCTGGAAAAACAGAATTAATTAAAAAAATAGAAAATTATCTGAAAAAAAAAGAGAAACTGAATAGGTTAGAGAAGGAAGCTAAATTAATTTTCACAAAAGAAGATGAAGGTCTGTAGACAGCAGCTATAATAATCAAATGAAGAACATAAAGGGTCTACAAGAAATCATTCACAAAAAGAAAGGACAAAATGGTGAAAGTGCAGGAGGCATGACACCTAGAAGTAGTAAAAGTTAAAGCAAAATACATGTGAGGAGGTTCAGAAGATTCTTTTAACATCTTGTCACTGGATAAAATACAGCCTTACAACAGGACACAGATAATAAATGATCAACACTGAATACAGAAAACAGGAAAGTTGGAGCAACAGTCATGATCGATGACTGTGGTGTCAACTCAGGAGAACAAGTGCTAGACACAACAGAGCAAAAAGACAGTAGGCTTCTTCCTAAATGCCAAAACAAAGCAGGCACTGATCAGGATGAAGTAAGTTCTGGAGACTGGCTGAGAACTCCTACTAACCAGTACCCACTGATCAATAACTCATCTCAGTGCATTAAGATCCAGTAAGAGAAGATGTCCTTTAAGGATAAAAAGACAGACAAACAAAGTGCTATCAGAAGCCTTCGGAGGTGCTTACAATCAGAATAAGAAAAAACAGAATAAACAAAGACTTATGCTGAATCAATTACCAAATGTCTTGCCAGCAAACAGGAGAGATTGGTAGTCACAATATACTGGAACCAGCTGTGAGGATAAAAAGACAACATTCAATTGTGATGTTTCTCAGAAGACACTAAGATTGAAGCTGTATAAGAACTGCAGCTGGGCTTCCAAGTATAGGGGAGGGAACAGATAAGAGATACTCCACTCAGTCTTAAATCTGAAGAATTTGTCAAAAAATGTAATACTGGCACAGAAGAGACAGTCAAACTGTATTAGCATACAAAACTAACAATCTACATAATGACACAAGAAATTGAATGAGAGAGTGATGAACACTCAATGAAGGCACTCTTCCCCATTAAAGCGTAATGTAGGTAAACTGCATATTGAAATGGAGTGAAAAAAGGTTGGATGGAATAACATACAATACCAGAAAAGTGTCAGTTAGTTACTATAGAATTCCTTTTTCCCCTGCAACTTGAAATAATTTTTATATTCTTGCTGGTTTTCATTTTTTTCAAGTTCGAAATCTCAGGGTTTGAAGACAAGATTCAGCAATTTTGGAAGTGGTCATTAAACCTGAGTGAACAATTTCTGTACACAACTAGGGCTGAGTTTTTTAAGGCTCAACTTTCACAGGCACTACCAAAATAAGCTGCTCCACAAACCTGAACTGATCTTTAAATTCTGAGCCAAAAGAATAAAGTCCACCCAGTAGCATTTCTGCCTGGAGCTTCTAAGCACTAAGTAGCTCTAAAGCTGGATGAACTGCCCCCAGCAGCTACCTGTCTTTCTCTTACTAACTAAAGCAGGGGTTTATTACAATGAAATTCCTGTCTTAGATGACTTGGTCTAAGTTAGGCAGGATGACTTATTTAAGGCAGTGCCTTGCAAACAGCCAAATAAGCATGTGTATCAGAGCAGAATTTAAGTATTCCCTATTCCCATTCCTGCACTAAGAAACAATTATTTTCATCTTGAACACTCCAGAGGTTTCTGGAGCTACACACAAGTTTCACATTTATAAATGTATGGGAAGAAGACTCAAACAATGTTTGACATCAGTACCTTGATAAAGGTTTTAACTCACACTGATCCAGAAAATGGCAAATCCCAACTTGCACAAGTTCTTTCTGCAATGGTTGCCTTGAGGAGAGGAAACGGAATGCAAATATCTGTTGAGAATGTGTAAATCTTTCAAGATGCTGGTTCCAGTTACTTGGGAAACTGCATAAGCACAAGCGGCTTATGCCTGAGTGCTATTTCCCAGGTGCCTGTTGAAATGCACTGGGAATGCAAACCAAGGCAGACAGGATGAATAAATAAGATAACTACATTAGAGGAACCAGAAGAGAAGAAATGGAGTGCATCTAACGGTAGAAAAGAAGCACAAGGAAGAGAAATCAGAAGGCAATAATCAAGCACACATTCTCTGACAGAAAAGAATTAGTTTTTCATATTGAAGTAAAGCACAGATATGAAAAATGAATCATACAGGTATAAGTTATTCATGTGTGAAGATGTTTCAGTCATTAAGATATTTAGACCATGACTGAAGCACTTACACACTATGTTGATTTATTGACTATGTAATTACATAAGATACACTGATGAATATTTGCATGAAAGACACTCTAGATTTTTGATTTTGTTAATATTTTTTCTCATTTTAGAATATTGCATCTCAATCACTACAAGGGGCATGATTAAAACCTCCCAGAGGAAGTAGCATTGCTTTCTGCATGCTAATGCATTTCTTCAGCTAGATAGCTGCACACCTTCTTTATTTGACAGCTGAAATCATTGGCAACAAGGGGTTTTACTCTGGATATACTTTTATGATATTTAAATATACTATATTTAGTATAGTATAAATAGTACATAATATAGTATTAAGAAATTTTTTGAATAAAATAAGCAGTGTTACCAACCTCCTTTGTCTCAAAAGTTAATGACAAATCATTTTGAAAGTTGAAAAATATATTTTTAACCCAATAAAGATATCACATTACATAAAGATAGATAAAGATAAACACATTACATGTGTTTCTTTAAATCCTCAAAAATGTATATATCTGTTAATCCTTACTGATCCTCATGGTATGTGAAATCCAGGTCAACAACTGGTGGGTGGTGGAGGACAAAAAACTCTATGATTTCCACAGTGGGGAAACCAAAAAGCGAGCTGCTTGTATTAGGCAGCAGAGGTTCTACATGTGAAACAGTACCTTTAAATGCCCTAGAAAGGGAAAAGCTTTAGTCATAGCTTGCAATCAATAATGACACAAAATCCACAGGAAACCAAACTTTTTAGTCTATGATGCTTTTTTTTTTCCCCTTCCAAAGCCTTCCTGTACTTAAAACTGGGAAGTACTGCTATTGAGCTTGTGCCTGTAGGAACACTGAGCTCTGTTGCTACTACCTGTGCTCTGCAGCTTCTCACTTCTCTAACTGCAAGGTTTGGGGTGCTCTTTTATTTTTTCAAAGTCATGGCAACAGAAGGTACAAATCATTTTTTTGAGCAGCTAAAAGAGCTTGACACAGAGGAAGGATGTAAAAATAGATTTTGACTCTAAAGAGCCAGCTGGACCAATTGAAACACACAGCTTCAGAAGACTGCTATTGACCTCTCCTGGATGTTGCTGCACTTTATAGTGACAAACAAGTGGATATCTTACTATCTCACACTAATTTTCCAAGCTTCTTCCCTATTAGGTGTTCACAGACTAAAAAATTTTTCACCTTAAAACTGTATATACCAGGTCCCTGTAGCCTTCTCTGTTGTGATTCTCTGATTGATAGTAGTCAAAAAAATCTGGCAAGGGCCCAGTTCAGACCAGAAAAAAATGCATAGGTCCTCAAACCTTGTAGTTCTTGCAATGCAAAGTTTTAACACTTTTGTAGCAGTGCCTTTGCAGATATAAATGCATCTCACTTATGTTAAAAATAGAAGACAGTATTTCACAGAAATAGTTTTTCTTGATTAATGTGCTTTTCTACTCCTCACACCCTTTTTTGTTCTCTTCATACAAAATCTTTTCAGCCTATAGATAGCAAGTATAGTTGGACAGCTGGACTTGCTGACTTTAGAGGTCTTTTCCAGCCATAACAATTCTATGCTTCCAAGTAAAGCAATCTCTCCCTAAGGTAGGAGCTCCCTTTTCTCCATTCAGTTCTTGTAAGTACACCCGAAACTTTCTTTTCCTTCTCCTTTTCTGCAACCCAAATTTTTATACCCAGTGCCTGCATGCCTCATGTTCAGACTAGTGGATCACAGAAGCATTCTTAGTGAAGTTAAGGAAGATTGTTAAGAACTGGAAAAAACCCTGAAATCTCTGACACTCTTACCTTTAAGAGCAAAAAGCTGGAACATTTACAGAAAGGTCACGATTGAAGAAATCAGTTTCAATCCCCCATCACTCCCAAATGCCTTCGACTATATTCTTGCTTTCCCCTGCTCTCTCTGTTCTTTCTTCAATTCACAAAAATCAATGGTCCTTTTCCAGTACCCAGTCAGCAATCATATATGTGACAGCTCTGATGTATAAACGACAGTCACTGACTATTCCCCAAAGAACCCATTGAGTAAACTCTCATAGACAGGCACTCACAAATCCTTAAATGCAGAAACACACAAGCCTTTCCCTGAACTTGCTTCCTTTAACAAAACTGAACAGAATGTAGGGGAAGTATGTGTGTGCATTTGTGTACACAAGCCAGTGTGAGTTCCAAAAAAGGGTCCAATACAAAACACTCCATTGCAGTCAGTTCTTACTACAGAAAGGTTGAGACACCCCAACAAGCCACTGTCAGCACTCAGCACACAAACAGAAGGTACTTGAAAGTGGCAGTGATGAGTCTGATGTGTAAGGCACAGAATAAGCAGCCAAATCTGTGCCTTTATCTGGCATCTCAGTCTCAGTTCAGAATAACGTACCACGCTAGTTGCCCAGAAAAGTTGCAGAATGTTTTGAAGAAATCCAAGTGCTTGGCTTTTCCCCCATCTTACTTAAAAAAAAAAAAAAAAAAAAAAAAGTAGGAGAAGCTCTTTTTTACATATATATCAGTTTATCAGGTTGTTACTGTGGATGACACATCCTTGGCAGTGTTCAAGACCAGGTTGGATGGGGCTCTGAGCAAACTTGTCTAGTGGAAGCTGCCCCTGCCCATGGTACAGGGGGTGGAACTGGATGATCTTCAAGGTCCTTTCCAATTTAAATCATTTCATGCTTGACAGAATAATCAATGGTGAGGAAAGCACAGCAGGTGTGGTTGTGCCAGTCCATTCACAATCTGCATGCTAGGGATTAGCCCCCATTTTCTGTTTAAAGAAACAAGAGCTGAAATGTTAGAAGCTTTTTGCTTTTTGCAACAGAAATGGATCAAAATACCACAGGCTTATCACCATGAGTTTTGAGTATTTGCCATTGCTTAGGGAAGCTACATTGCTTCCCTAATGCAAACATCAAAGCCAATACATATCTTACAGGGCACTTGAAATCCACAGCTTGTTGTACAAACTTGAGACCAGATAACCAACCCAAAGAATAGGCAAGACCTCTAACAGGATTGATGAATTTAATTTCTAAGATGTATGGTTTTAGCAATAACACTCTCCCTACAGACCATTTTGCAAGGTTCTTTACAGTATTGCTCAGCTGACAGCAGAGCAACATAAAAGCTCTCAGGGACTCTGTGTGCATTCACATCCACTTTTCTTCATTCACCCACAGACTATTCATTACTATCAGACAGTATCTTAAACTACACTTGATGAATCTTGTCATTCTCCGCGTGGTTTTTGTATTCTTAAGGGCTATTTCTTTTACGTGAATATCAGCCCAAAATCCCTTCTTTTTGGTGTCCATTAAAACATTTTCTCCATAAGACTGATACACTTAAAGTTGTCCCAACTCTTCACAGTCCAGTGCAAGATTGCATTCCTAGCTGTGACAGTGGGATTCACAGTCCTCTATCATGCTGTGGCTCCTCTATTTCCCTTCTCATGTTTCCCTGAGACTGCCATAGGGATAGGCAGTCAACTTACCTGTCTGTCTTTTCCATGATCTCCTGCAAAACAAGAGCCACAACCAAAAATGTGTGTACAAGACAAAGATCTGCTGCAAGCTGGGAAGCTTTTCTCTACTTTTCTCCTTCCTTTCTGCTTCAATTCACTTACACCTTCCTTCTTTTTTCTTCCAGGTTTCACCAAGTCACTGATAAAATGAGTTGACAAACTCCCACTTTTGCCCTTGTTCTTCATTTACATCAAAATGTAAATGAAGACTTAGACTATTTTGCTAACATTTTAAATTTCTTTTGTAGGGGCGTTTTCATTTACTCATTTGTTTTACAGCAATTGGATGACTAGTCAAGTCTCTTACAGAGAGCTGAGTGATGGTTACTTAAACACTGATTTTTTGGGAGGAGGTGGGGGCATGGGAGATCACTTATTAATGTAATACCCTTTCCTGGTACTGTAAAGATTATCTGATCTCTATTTTGCAAAGAAAGGATATAATCACGTATTTTTAAAGATGATCTAATCAAGAAATTGAGATTGGGATCATGGGTCAATGGTTTCAAGAGGGAATGTAGCAGCAAGGAAGAGATGCAGGAATAAGACTTCTGCAGTGTTTAAAGGGCACAGGAACAACATTCAAGATGCCCTACAGCTGGGTAGCACCATTATCACTCATTCAGAGTAATATTATTTGATTCCTCATACATTTGTGAATAAAGGTCATAAATGAACCTCACACAGAGCATGATTCACAGTACTGGCTTTGGCATTCTGTTCTACTAATATTGCATAATGTTTGCACCCTGGCTTTGTTCATGCTTCATTTAGCAGAGCAACCTTTTTACTCATCTCAGATCTTACGGGCAAAATAAAATCACTGACAGCTAGCAAGCTCTAAAAAGGATTTCTGGAAAGCTAAGAAAGCTGTGAACCTGTTGGAGTAGGTCCAGTAGAGGGCCATGAGGCTGCTCAGAGTGCTGGAGCACCTCTCCTGTGAGGATGGGCTGAGAGAGCTGGGGTTGTTTAACCTGGAGACGAGAAGGTTCTGGGCAGACCTCACTGTTGCCTTTCAGTACCTGAAGGAAGCTTATAAAAAAGATGGAGAATGACTTCTTACATGGGTAGATAGTGACAGCACAAGGCAGAACCATTTTAAACTGAAAGAGCGCAGATTTAGTTTAGCTGTTAGGAGAAAACTCTACCAGAAGGTGGTAAAGTACAGGTACAGTTTGCCTAGAGAAGCTGTGGATGCCCCATTCCGGGGGGCGTTCAAGGCCAGGTTTGATTGGGCCCTAGGCAACATGGTCTAGTGGGTGGCATCCTTGCCCATGGCAGAGGGGTTGGAACTAGATGATATTTAAGGTCTCTTAATACCCAAACTATTCTATGATTCTGTAAAATAGAGTAAGTTGACATATATTACAAGTAATATTTATGGAGAAAGGATATCAGTTTTTAATAACAGAACCACTGTTTAAAGATTAAATATTGTTCTTGTTCAAAGTATCAGTATCAGTCTCCAAGGCCCAACTTACAATCTATCATAAAATATATGTGCTCCTTGTGTTCTCTTGATTTTGAGGTATTGTGTGTTTCATCCGGCAGTAGAATGAGCAACAGCTGTTCTAATTTTACCTGGCTGAACTAGAATTAGAGATGCAAAAACAGTACCAAAACCAGATAAATAACATAGTGTATTTTCCATTATTGCAAGTAACAGGACAGCACTGGAGCTGCTGGTCTACTGAAAGAAAGGTCATAGAGTTCATAGGAAAAACCCATAAAATTGCTGCTAAGGAAAAAAAGCAACAATGGCATTTTATACCCTCTCACCTTTGAATAATCAAATTTCAAAAATTATAAATACAAATAATTCCAAGAGGATGCCAGCAGAATGAGTGATAGCAAAATTAGAAGGACCTCTCCACCTCAGAATGGAAAATGGAAACATTATTCTCTAAACAAATGTGACACCTATTATCCCCTCTATACACAAGCAATTTAATATTTTTGTCAACTCACTGGCACAGTCTTTTCATTTTCCTCTTGTTGCCTAATTCCTGC
The DNA here is from genome assembly GCA_024734555.1 of Trochalopteron elliotii. NCBI lineage: Eukaryota > Metazoa > Chordata > Aves > Passeriformes > Leiothrichidae > Trochalopteron > Trochalopteron elliotii. The sequence continues at coordinate 7,907,402 of JANPWX010000699.1, read as the reverse complement.
AGCTCATTTATATATCTCTAATTTAGCCAGCTTCTTAAAATCAAAAGCTTAGGAGCTGCCTTTACCTATTTTCATACTTTGCAACCGTAGCCCCACCATCATTCTCAGCTAAGAAATGCCACAAACTAGTTGAAGAAACATCTCTGCCTTCAAAATCCTCCCACAGCATAGATGTGGATATATTCAAAATCAGCTTGGGACTTTCTCAGACTTTTTCTCATATTCAGACCATAAAAATCTTCCTAAACAACTTCACCTCAAAAGACTTTCCCCAATTCTCAGGATGCTGCTTCCTCCTATTAACTGTTTCAAACTCACATCTTTCATTTTACTAGGCTACTTCCCTGCTCAAAAGCTGTATAAAATCCCAATCTCTTAATTTATCTCCATTTTTCTTTTCATGTGCCTTGTTAATCTAAGATCTGTCCATTGCACAATTTACAACACAAAAGCAACTTGGTAGATGATGCCTGTACAGAAAATCCTGGATATGCCTCTTTGAGGATAGTCTGAGTGCATTTTAAATAAGCCCAGGCCCTGAAATTTTCTGCCTTTGTTACCTTGAGAAAGAATAACACATAGAAAATTCAGGCAGCACTTAAAAGAAGTATTAGAGAACTCAAATCTCTATCCCTGATGGCAGCGCATGGTTTCAGAACTTGGGAGCCTATAAGTACACCTTTATGGTTAGTTTGGCAATCTGAGCCTCAAATAGCACCTTTCCATTGAAGGATGGCTACTGAAAACTGCCCTGAAACAGTATATAGCATTAGATTAGACAGTAAAATGTTTGCAGAAGTCAGCAGCAATGGAATTCTGCCTGCATTTCATTCCAGGAATGGAACTTATGAATAATTATTTTTAAAAGCCATCTTCCAAAATGAGACAGACTCCCAAAATAGTGCAAATAATATGTGCTGTACTAGGGCCTTGCAATACAAAACACTAATTTTTCTACTGCACAAAGCATGGATGAAATCAAAGAACCATTGAATCACAGAATGATTTGGGTTGAGAGACACCTTAAAAATTATTTAGTCCCAAGCCCCTGCCATAAGCAGGGACACTCTCCACTAGACCACGTTGCTGAAAGCCCAGTCCAACCTGGTCCTGCACACTTCCAGTGATGGGACATCCAAAACTTCTCTGGGCCTGATAGACAGATACGTATGTCCAAAAGAACTTCCCATACTTGTTTCCTCCTCCAAGTAGGACAGAAAATGAAATGCACAAGAACTGTGATATCTTTAAAACTCTTCATCTCTTGCCTAATTCTGTGTCTGACTAATCACAACAAATAGAACAAATAAGGGCAACACAATCTGCACCTCAGCCTGCAAACTAAGACACAGCTGGTGTGTTGAATTTTACATCAGTCAACCTCGAAAGCATATCCATAAGTACACACTATAGATAATATAAGGAGCTGCAGTACCCATCAATTATGCCTATTTGACACAATGCCCCTAAGTTCCATCTAATGGGAACAGTAATAATTATAATGGGATTGGATTATCTTCAAAAACCTACAGAGCACAAAGCCTCTCATTGCTGTCACTGCATAGATGGGAACAAGCACTGCAAACACCCAAGCACCCAAAATTTGCATTGAGTCGACAGTGCCCATCTGTCCAAGTCTCCACCAGGACAAGTTATCTCAGATAATGCCAAAAGCTTCAGAGCAAAGGTGTGCCATGGACAGTTCAGACACCTGGATAAGAGAACAATTAGAGCAAATAAGGATGAGTCAATGCTGTGTTAGTGCTGTGAGATACCTCAGCTGCTACTGTCTCTGCCACAGCAGTAGGAGCTGAAGCCCTGGAAGTGACAGAGACACATAAGCAAGATGCTGAGCCTGTGACAGCCACTCCGGCTTGTCAACAGGATGACTGACCCAAGTACAGCCCCATTCCCATATGGCTGAGCTGCTTGGTGTACATGAGCTGCACCACTGGACATTGCTCAGGGCTCCTCTCTACTGAAACATATCAACTTATATATTCATGGTTACTTATTATTTACACGGGTTAGTGACCTCTGCACACAAGATAATTGCAGTCTCTGCCTTGGAAAGCTGACCTTGGGTGTGCTTCTGCTAACATTGACATCAACTGACTTGGTTTGGTTGAACAGGCAGGAGCTTCAGACTAGTCTAAAACAGTCCCCTGCAAAGCCTGTCAGGCAACTATGAACCAGAAGAAAAGAAAAATTATACTGTACATTGCTGTTTATAACAGGTAACATGAATTTCTAATCCTACAAATACGTATTATGAGTACCACGTGTTTTGCCTGAAACTTTGGTCTCTTCTGTAATCTGTGCTCTAGCACAGATGTCTTAAAAATAATTGATGCATTGGCACAGCCACATTATAAAAGGCTACCATGCAGAAGGTCAAGGCTGAGATCTGACCTGGAGGTTTTTGCACTGAGGACCAGAGGGAGAGTTTTTCTGCTCTCAGGGATTGCACAAACTTTGGTAAAATGAGTAAGGAAACAAGTTTATTAACTGCCCTCTCTTTCTGCTTTGGTACTACCTTAGCAGCAGTTCAGCAAAAACATTTCAAAGAAATAGAGAAAGTAGTTTAGGTAAATTGCCCTTAAATCCAACACAGAAGCCATGGTTCTAAACATAAACTGTTTCATCCCTCATTGTAAAAATAATCTAGGGTTGTCTATATATTTCCACCTTTTCCCCTTCCCTTCTTCTTCTTGTTCCAAAGAATACATGAACAGTACCGACTGGGAGTATTCACACATTTAAAGTAAAAGAAAGCTTCTATATCCGCTGTTCCCTGCAGCATACATTTCCAGCAAAACCAATTCCCCACACTTCTGCTCCCAAAATCCCAACTAAGCAATAACCCCTAGAAACTCAAGTGGCCCATAACTGTTATAGTCATAGTGAAGAGAAGGGCACTCTATCAATCTGCTACCTCAGCAGACAGCCTGCCAGCTTGCTGCCAGGGTCACCTTTGGCAAGGTTCCCATGTGGCTCCTCCTTTGCTACAGGACCAGACATTTACCTCCTGCCAAAGCAGCTCCTGCTGCCAGGCTCAGAGAGGCTCCAGGGCCTCTCATGCCCCTCTCTGGTGACTTTTTCTTTTTGAAGATGTTCCATTGCTCATATTTATAATTAAGCAATTACTGAATTTATGTAAAGGAGAAACTGTGGAAAGCCTTCCTCAACTGTGTTTCTTTTTGGTCTGTTTCTTTGGGTTTTGTTGTTATTTTCCTTTTACCAATGAAATCCACCCTAAATCCACCTAAGGTCTTTGTACAGACCTTGAAAAATTGGAGGTCACAGTGTTCAGAAGAAGCCTATTCCAAACAACACTGCTGAGCTGACCATAACAGAAAAACTGCAAGGTGAAAAAAACCCAAATGAGAAGTTGATTAAAATCTAAAGAACATCATTATAAATCATCATAAGAATACATGTACACCAATAACGATCAGAAGCGTCTGTTTACAAACAGAATGACATTAAAAGGAAAATATTACAGTCACCATGTGGGCACAAAGCACTTCAAACCTAATGATCCCCAGAATGAATATTGCCTGGATGTACTTATTTTTACCTTCCCTCTTTAATTAAATAAGCACATATACTTCCTTCTTCAAGAGCCTCATGTGGAAGGTAGACAGTGAATATTTCATGAGAAGGAACACTTTCCCCTTTTTTCCAAGCTCCTGCCTTAATTACTAAACAGTATTCTCAATCTTTTCTGAGCATATGTGGTAGGGGAGAGCTATTGTATGCTGCAGCCTCTGAGTATTCTCTACAACACACGTTTATTAATGATCTTCTCTTATAACCACACTTTAGAACAAAAGCATGGTGTTTTTCCCATGGTAGAGATAAACAAACAAGGATCAAAGAAATAAAGGTTGAAAGCATCCATTTGTCTGGAGAGGACGTTTTAAGACACCTATGTTGGGGTTCACTGCACCAAAATGCAGACCTCTGTTTAGGCATCTGCATCAAGATGAGATCAGCTTTTTTTAGAACATTTCTCTCACATGACTGTTTTTCAGATCATTTTGCACTATGCAGCAGGTGACTGTGGAAGGCAAAATGCATGCAATCATTCCAATTAAAATTTGTAATGCAACATACGCACCAAGGCATTTGAGTAAGGCTGCATGGGCATCTTAAATTCTTACATTTCTAATCCCTGAAGAGCTGAACTGAAAGGAACTTTGCAAAGACAAGAAAAAAACTTTCCCCATATACACACAAAATCTTGGGTTTATCTTTAAAAATCTGTGGGTTTGTTTTTAAAAAACTGTGAGTCAGTTTATGAAAGTAGCAAAAAAGCCATTCCTCCAGCAAGGGAGATGTTAAAGAAGCACAGAAAGGATGCATCTTGTTCGCTTTCCCCTTGATTTCTAGTTTAAACATAGCATCTGATGCTTCTCCCACATTTCATATCCAACTAAAGAATGCCAGGATGTACTGAGAAGACCAGCAGCATCAATGCCTTGCCATGATTTATAAAATCAAATGCTGACATTTGAAATCTGGTCTGTTACGTGAAAGCCAAAAACTAAACAAAATAAAATGCATGGTGGCAGTTCATCCAACAGTTCTTCTGGCACGTTCAAAGGTAGAGACTTTTGCTGTGATCTATATCCAAAATGAGATGACCTCTAAAACTTAGCATAGAACTGGCTATTTCATGTGCGTACACCTTGTTCCCATGATAATGCTACAGTAGCAGAAGAGAAATATCTTACCAAAGGGGTGAAGAGAAAATGGGCCTGGCATGTTCTTTTTTCATTAGTAGAAAGGAGAGGACAGAGTAACTGGGCATAATTAAACATTTTGAACAGCACAATTTTAAAGTAACCTGCATCAGTCAAGTCTTTGCAATACAAGTCCTTTCTACACTTCAGACTTGAGTTGGCTGTGGTATCCCTACTCTTATGTTGGCAAGAAAATAAAACATTGATTTAGTGGTGTAAACAGTGCTTCAATTATAAAACTTTTATGCTGGCAGAAGACAAATTTGTTGGCATAAACCGGGTGTTCATTTGGTGAGAACTGAGGAGTGGGACAAAGAAACACAGGTCTGCTGTTTATTTCCCTTTAGGCAAAGCTCTTCAAACATAGGACATGAGCTTTTTTTTTGCCTTTGGGTCCTATTTTAAATCCCAGCTGAAATCAGTTAAAGAAGGTCTTCTGATTGGGTCAAACATTCGTTCCTTGTACAGATGTGCAATACCATTGGAAGTGTAACAAGATCATGTTGTAAGATTGGCACTGGTGCAATTAACTTGAGAAACTATGTTGATTTCAAGATAAACCCATTCACCTTAAATGTTGATTTTCCCCACTACCTACATTTCCAGCTCACAAACCTTAGTACTGTCTTCTCTGAGCAGCACACATCTCCCAAGTGCTGAGTACTAGATGGTGCAGTCTCACAGGATCAGCTTCAGATCTCATTCACATGGGTTTTGCACTAAAACACCATTAAGTGAGGTCATATTTAGGTAAAATACCTAAAAATATTCATACTTTGAAATCCATACCTTTTCAGCATAAATGTTCTGTGAAATGATTAATGAACCATTAACCTTATTGTAAAGGAATAAAACTCTGCATCCCATTTCAACCTCTTAGATTATGCCTGGTACAGGTGTTCCAGCAAATGACCTGAGGGACTCTTGGGTTTTTTCTCCCTTGACCTTATCTGTCAGGCACAGCCCAGATGTCTCACACCCATGAAAAAAAGTCAAGACGATGGAATAGTTCAGTTCCAGGTTTTTTAAAATGCCTCCCCTCAGGAGAAGTCTTGGGAGATAGTTAGTGTTTTCCTCTCCCTGGAATGGAGGTAGGACCGGTGCCTTTCTGCTGTCATTTCCTTAGAGATGTGTCCTTTTAAAGACAGGTTCTGGGCTTCCAGCACAAATTCTCTAATATAAAGAAAATCAGATCTGTCTCTTATTCCTTACTCTCTCACATGACTACAGTGGCACTAGCACAAATCCGGGGCTGTATTTTCTTTTAATTGGATCCGATTAGAGAGTTTCTCTTGCTTTGAATTGCATGGCACATACAAAAGATCTTTTAATCTCCCCAAAACTTAATTATCACCATTTCTGTAATGCACCTCTGCACTCTGAATTTAAGTACTGCAGCTACCTGCTTAATTTTTTTCAGACAAGCATAAGCCAGGATACCTCATTATCCTGTTGTTACCATAGTCTCTGTTGACCAGCATGCTAAATTAACAGAGCAGCCAACTTACTGACCCACTTCCAGCTGACCAGAGGTATGAGCATGTGGTAGAGATGCCAATTCTCTTTCATGATGCATTTCATGGTGTATCTGGATAGCCTTCATGTGAAATGGAAGGATTTGATCAATCCTTTATTTCCCATCTTTTATTTAGTGTCTGTGAGGGTTATTTGCTCCTTTGCTGTGCTTTCATGAAGCCTGGATGGTGGACAAGAGAGATTACTACAAGAATCTTCTCCTTCCATCATTTGTCTTTAATTACTTATAAAAAGAAGCAAAATAGTATATTTTTAAGAGGTAGAGACTGTTTCCATTTAAGGATCTAAGCCCTTGAATTATCATCTAAAATATTGAGACCATGTGCTTTGTAAAGAGATACTAACGCAGATTAGCAAGGGTCTCCTTTAGTGAATGCCCATCATGAAATACATTTGATATTTCAGATTGATTTCTTATAACTGTCGACTATTTAGATTAACTGCATACAAATACGGGTTTCACCTTCCTGACAAGTCTTCGAAGACAAATTTTTCCATTACTCGCAGAACTCAGTAAGTAAAACAGAATATTTTCATACATGAAGTGGAACTCCTCCCCCTTCCCAGTTATTTATGACAATTAAATTCTACTTCTAGTTTTTGGTTTCAGGGACATCTCATTTCACCTTTACAGTTTTTTTCTCCCATACAAAGCAATGTTTATTAAGCTGCTTTTAATGAGGTCATAGTTTCAAAAGCACTTGAGATAAATTTTAATTGGACCTGTTAGAGTAATTTGTAACTTACATGGTTCAGCTAAACTCCTTTTATTTCTCTTTAGGGATGACCAAGAAGTTTGTAAAGAAACAAATACCCGTAAGATTTATGAAATCCTTGTAAAACATGACAACTCCTCCCTTCTGCAACCACTTACTAGCAAGATGGCTATTAAAGTGCAGCAGCAAATCACAACCAGATAGAGAAAAGACACCAGGCAAATACACTTGGGAATCATGGAAATCATACTTTTCTGATTAAAAATCTTGGTTTTAATTCCCTCTAACTTACAATATGTCCACAGTACAAATATTTGTGTGTATTTTTTCTTACAATGGTTACCTCTCTCAGACTGTACTTTTTTCTCTCCCCTTAAGTTTTTTTAGCTGAAACAGGTCATTAGGAAAAGCCATAGTTTGCCCCACCTACTCTGCCCCTCCCCCTGAAAATTCTATAGGCTTTATATGGAAAATTCCTGTTCTTATATGTCTTCTCTACCTGACAGATCCTGGGAATCAAGAGCTAAGAGGAGGGGAGAGAAGGACTTTTTGGGCAAGAAGGGGAGGAACTGAGGTGAGCACGCTATTGATCTGTAAAGAAGCTGCAGAACAAGAAACTTGGGAATGGTTTGCTAAGAGATAGGGACAAGAGAAAGGGCTAAAGAAGGACAGGCATGTAAACTGCAAAAGGCCTTTAAAAGAGGGAAATCAGAAGTGTGAGAGAAATGTGTTGGAAAATTACCTAAGCCTTACTTGGCAAAAGATAGCAGAAAAAACTGGGTTGTAAGGAGAGGGAATAACGTGTTGGGGATTTAGGACCTTCTAGAAAAGACAACTCAAACTAGGTCAGTGGAGAAAGGAAAAATTAAGCAGCTACTGGGAAAAAGACAGTAATACAGCTCAGAACCAGGATAAGAACAACGAATGGAGGAAAGAAGCATCATGCCTCCATGAAATAGACAGGAAGCAACCCTGGGATCCAGAACCATTGCAATTGTTCACTTTCAGCAAACACCTTCAAAACCCTGTGTCATATGTGTGTATCAAGACTTTTCTGGTCTCCAGGAATCAATCATGCGCACTGTGCTGGACAGCTGGTCTGACAGCCCTGCTAAGAGTGAGCAGGCTGGTGGGCTTAGTGGCTCTCACTCTTTTGAGGAACTATTCCAATACAGATGTCAGAAGCTTAAAGTTTTTCTGACAGAGAAACCCAGGTAACAGTACATAAAAATGTGTCAATGGTGTTAAGGATCTAAGCTTACACAGGAACGGGTAAACTGAGATCTGCTTATGCAACCCAGGAGTATCATTCACTGGAAGGAAAAATCTGTTTTCTTATAAGGCCCCATTCCACACCTCTTTCACTGCGCAGCAGTCCTCACAGTGAAACAAATGTCCTAGCCACAGGTGAAAGCACCATAAATTCTGAGGAGCTAGCAGTGAATGAATTGGGTAGGAGGTGTGTAAGGCATAATGAGGGAACTGCAAGGAAAAGAAGGTTATGTAACATGGAGGGAACACCTCACTGCTGTTTTCAAGTATCAGATTACATCAAAATCTCTGTAAAGCTTGAAAGGGACCAACAACACTGGTCACCAACTGCAAGCATTTTTTTTTATTTCACTATCACAGCCAGCAGCTGTATCTCTTGATCACACGAAAAACTGATCAATCGAGAACTGGGTTTTGAATTTCAATTTGAATTTGAATCCAGCCAAAAAAGCTGCAATTTTTTTTAACCATAATGCCTATTTACCTTAGGTTTCCATGCTACCCCATTTATCTCAAGAGGTGTTTAAAAAGGTATTTGCATTTCCTTTAAAGAAGATAAGTAGAGTAGATTAAAGCAGGTAAGGAAGCAGGAACTTAAGACAAATTGATGAGTATCAATCATCTTACAGGCTCATTATGAGACTAAGTGAAGCCTGCACATCATATTTAGTAGTAGCATGAGAGACAAAAGGTTAAAAGGCATAACCCATTCTTCCTATTGTAAAAGAGCAGTCCTGAAAGCCAGAAAACTCAATACCAGAAAAAAATCACAAGCCTCAGGCTTCTCATGCCCAGGGTAAATCATATCCCACACCAGATGAAATCACAGGATCATAGAATGGCTTTGGGTTGGAAGGGACTTTAAAGATCACCTAGTTCCAGCCCACCTGCCATAAGCAGGCATTCCTTCCACTAGATCAAGTTGCTCAGAGCCCCATACAGCCTGGTCTTGGACACTTTCAGGGATGGGGCAGCAACAACTTCTCTGGGGCTACCTGTCCCTGTGCCTCATGACCCCTAAGTGAAGGATTTCTTCCTCATATCTAATCCAAACCTACTTTCTTTCAGTTTGAACCCATTCCCCTTTGTCCTGTTACTACAAGCCCTTGTAACAAGCCTCTCTCCATCTTTCTTGTGGGCTCCTTTCAGGTACTGGAAGGCCACAATTAGGTCACCCCAAAACCTTCTGTTTTTCAGGCTGAACAAACCCAACTCTCTCAGCCTTTCCTCACAGGAGAGGTTCTCCATCCCTCTGATCATCTTGGTGGCCTCCTCTGGACTTGATCCAACAGGTCAATGTCCTTCCTGTGCTGGGGACCCCAGAGCTGGATGCAGCACTGCAGGTGGGGTGTCACCAGAGCAGAGCAGAGGGGCAGAATCCCCTCCCTGGCCCTGCTGCCCATGCTGCTCTGGGTGCAACCCAGGACACATTTGGCTCTCTGTGCTGTGAGTGCCCATGGCTGGGTCATGTCCAGCCTCTCCCCCACCAGCACCCCTGAGTCCTTCTCAGCAGGGCTGCTCTCCATCTGTTCATCCCCAGCCTGTGTTGGTACCAGGGTTTGTCCTGATCCAGGTGCAGCACCTTGCACTTGGCCTTGTTTAACCTCATGAGATTCCCTCAGGGCCAGTTCTCAAGTCTGTCCAGGTCCCTCTCAATGGGATCCCATCCTTCAGGTGTGTCAACTGCTCCATTCAGCTTCATGTCACCTGCCAGTTTGCTGAGAGCACACTCAATCCCTTTGTCTGTGTCATTAATGAAGATATTAGATAACACTGATCCTCTGAGAGACAACACTTGTCACTGATGCCCATTGGGACTTCGAGCCATTAACCACTACCCTCTGAATGTGATTGTTCAATCAATTCCTTATCCCTCTAACAGTCCATCCACTGAATCCATTTCTCTCTAGTTAAAAGCAAAAGATGTTGTGGGAGACCATATCAAAAGCTTTATAGAAGTCCAGAGAGATGACATCTGTAGCCCCTCCCCTGCCCAGTGGTATAGTTACTCCATCACAGAAGCTCAACAGGTCAATCAGGCAGGACTTGCCCTTGGTGAAGTCGTGCTGGCTGTCTTGAACCATCTCCCTATGCCTTAGCACAGCTTGCTAGCACTACAAAGAGAAAAGTTATTTATTGTATTATATCCATGTCTGACTGGCAGTTTATACTGGTGTCCCTGATACAGGCATCTGGCACTGACAGCAGAGCATGCTGTGTGTTTGATAAACAAATAAACAGCACAGTAAGATGAGACTAACGTGCCATAGCACATAGATTTAAGTATCTGCTCAGTGAATGTGAATCACTCATTAGCCCCCATGAGAGACAAAAAAATCCCCATGTGTTTTACCTAGTAACACATCTGTGAGTGGGTATTTCCGGAACTGTTAGAGTTATGACTGTGTCATCTTCTGCTGTAAGAAAGATCCACTACATATGGAATGACCTTGGGACTCAGAGGTTTTCTCCTTGAGATCTGCATATTGCCTGAAGCACTCAAACTGTGGCAGGATTAGGGCCTCAGGAAAAAACACCAGGAAATTAATAACTTTGCATTTAGACAAGGATCTGGGCAGTGACTTCAATAAGCCTGTGGTCACACACCAGAGACAGAAATAAAATTCAAAATGAATAGCTGCATAAAAAGGTTATTATCTCTCCTGTGACTGTACTGCATGCACACCTCTCTGGACAGCAGCTGAGCAGACAGTCTCACTTCTGACATTTCCCAAGTGGAATACTCAACATTTTGACTTCCAGCATTGTCTTGTAACATGACTTGCATATGTGTTTGTGTAGCAGTATTTAAAAGAGTAATGTTTCAACTAATACAGCTATTATCACCTTTGCTTTGCACATGAATTTTCATTCTGTCTCTGAAGCAACATAAGACAAGATAACTTCTTCAAAGTTTTAAGCAACTAATTCATAGATAGAATTTCAAGGGATCTAAATCTATTGCCCTGTGATAGCCAGGAGACCTGCTGTTGCAGTCAAATGCTAGAGTATGCTACCTATCTGTTCTGTCAAAACCCTATATGAGACAAAGGAAATGTCAATTTTAAGTTTGTAAAGCAACAGAAAAAAAAGACAGTGTGAAATCCTACAAGGTTCCTGACTTTACTTCAACTTTCAAGGTCTTGCAACACTTGTAAGGCTCATGAAGATCTCAAATCAGTCCTCGGAGTCTCTGCGGCTCCTGTTCCTTTGGGCTTGTAAAATCTCCAGCTTTTAAGGGTCTCCACAGCTCTGGATGCACTTGAGTGATATTGCTTTATGAAACTTAGGGGGCAGTCCAAGAGTTCTTTTTCCTCCTCTATTCCTTGCCTTCCACAAATTACTGAAAGTCTACACTATACCACAGATTATCTCACCTGATTTTTAAACTGTGCAAATGTTCTCTCCCTAGTGCTTTTCTTGTCAGGCAGAATTACTAAAAGGTGAGGCAGATTTTTAAAATATACTTTCATAGGAACATTACAGCACTAATTACTTCACGCATTAATTAGAATATTTTAATGGATGAACTTAAAAAGGCAAAAGCCTTGGATGAGGCTGGCAAAAAGATTTACTAGCAGATGTCTGCATCAATAATCCTCATTCTAGAAAGTTCTATCCATGTTAAACATTGAGTTCAGAAAATAGAGGGCATTGCTGTAGTTAAAATCAAGTGGTTCTGTGTCAGGGTGACTTGGTAGATTTGCAACAGAAAACAAGCTGACTATTTCTGTTTTGCAGAGAATGCTTACAGGGTGCCACATCCCAGCAAATCTATTCTGGTCCAAATAAGAGCAAGAACTGTTAAAGAAGCCAGAGAAACATATGGAATTTGGAAGTGCAATATGTCCCTTCACTCCTGAACACCACAGAGTGGTTTGAACTAACAAACAACCATTGAAGAGATAAGAGAGAAAGATGTTGTGTCTCACGAGTGCAAGCAACTAAAAAAAGCTTCCTTTCGTGCCAAAGTTCTGGCAAAAGCTATTAGTTTTGTTTAACTACAATTTTCTTGATTCAAAGATTGCCCCAGCACAAGCATCCAAGACTTAAAAAGTAGGTTGCTCAAAAGATCATCACCAGCCATTTGTCCATTTATGAACTAGAGTTACATAAAAATGGCCAGAATTTAAACTCAAGGTAGTCATTACCTTTGAACTTGCCTGACTGCTCCCTTTCAGAGAAAATATGGAAGGTTACCCAAACAGATGCAACCCCAGTTATGGAGACAACACAGAGCCCAGTGGCATCATGACAGATCTTTGAAAACCTGAAAGGAAACTGCATCCCCTCAGCATCAATGTACTGATAAACTTTTGTTTCTTGTTTTAGACAGAGGCACTGTAAATCTTTGTTTGTAGCTTGTTATTAGTGCTGCATTCTAGCTGTGAGGAGTTAATTATGATACTTCATCTGACTACTGTCTAACAGTGAGAATTTCAGTCTCCCCAACCTAACTTTATAGCTTGGAATTAATATTTTGTATTTGATTGCCACAGGAGAGGATTCAAGTTGCAAAATTATCTTGACAGTGGCAGCAAGTCACTGCTAGCTACCACTTTGCACTTACTTCTCCCCTTGCTCAAAATGAGGACCCAGGTGTAATCACAGGGCACAGACAGCTGTACTATACAGACCTCTCCCACCACAGATGAAAATAGGGGATCCACATGGCCAGAAAGCCCGGACACTCAAGGTGTAAGGATTACAGAGAAAAGTAATAAAGCCCACAAAGATCGTGTTACTTCTACACAGTTTTGTGTAGAGCGAGTCACCATATTCATGTCCTTTGCAAACACTGAAGTGCAGTATTATTAAAGCATTACAAAATTAAAAAACACAGGTAGTTTCCTCTAAAATCAACAAGAAAGGTAAGCAATCACAGTACTTTTAGACTGGAGAATCTGTTTTGGAAAACAGAAAGACATTTGGAAGACTGCACCTTCCACAACTTCAAATGCAACTTTTATCACATTAAAAAATACCTTCTCAGAAATTCAGTTTTACAATTTTCTTCAGGGATTATCTTGGTATTTTCAAACTCCTACTATGTCAAAGTCTCTTTGAAACTACACAGTAGTACACTCTACACATCAACCTGGAAATATTTTCAGCAGAGTCTTAAAAAAAAAAAAATCTCTTCCAAAAAGCTGAATTGACAAGTTTATTTCCTATGACCCAACTGAGCAGGAGACTTCAGGATGTACTTAAGCAAGCACAGGTGTAACCCCAGAGAGTTCAACAGCAATAGCCACATCTCTTACATTATATACACACTTGATTACCCTGCACAGAACCACTTGATACTTTCTTTACTCCAGTTTGTCCAGGATCCAGAAACAATAAAATGTACAAGCTTTCCAAGTGACCTCTTGAAGACTTCAGCTGGAAGAACTAAACTTTGAGAAATACAGCACTTTTGAAACAGCTTATGCTTACAGGAGTAAGAAAAGTCAGTTACACACTACAGGACTGTAGTTGAAAAATAGTTCAGGATTATTTTCTTCATCTAGTAAAACCATTTCAAATCAAGTTCCAATTTCATGCTATCAGAATGTATTTTATGGCTCTTTCCAGTTCTGGCCACATGCAATGCTACTTTAGAGGATATTACCATCCACTAACAGAAAAGAAGGTACTAAAGCAAATACTGCTACAATTATATCTCTAAGAGTAATATATTCTACTGATAGCTTATTCCAGGAGGACCCTACAGAATACACCAGACTTCTGTGTAGCTTTTGGATTGTTTCTGCCCCCTCCAAGCAGGCTAACCTACTAGTTTATTTTCAAACATCAGTTATTGATAAGTCACCTTACCCAATACTCTTCCTTTATTTTAGCCTATTTTCAAATTCACATCAACCCTTAGGTAGCATTACACACAGTTTATGGGTAACATACAAGTTGGGAAAAAGAGTAACATTTCTGTAACTCTTAAATTTCTCTTCATGACCCATGTTCTCTCTTTTACGTTACCCCCAACTTTGACTTTCCTGCTCTTGAGCAGAACTAAGAGAAGACTCAAATCAGCAAAGGTTTCCTGGCCAGGATTCAATGGATTAGGATGAATGATTTTCAGCCTTTGCACCATGGTCATAACATAACTGCACAAGAGAGCTTCCCAACAAAATCTTTTGTTCACATCACTGTTAAAATGCTATGCAGGGCACGCAAATTGGAAAAAATTCAAAACCAACTGAGGACTAGGTAATAGCTAAAAAGTCACAATGCATTAGAAAGGCAGTCTGCTGGTTCCCTCCTTATTTCTTCTTTCAGACTCTACTGGACCACCATTCCATACATTTCCCAGTGTTTGATTTCCCTTTCCTTCTTTCTTTCTTTCTGACTCCACAAGTCTCAGGTTCTTCTACCTCCTTTAATTTCTTTCGGATAACACATTAATTGCCAGGAAGGCAGGAATGATAAATCCAGATTTGGTCCTGAGAACAAAAGACAGTTTATTCAGAAAGAAAATGACATGAAGAGACTGATTGGTAGGTGCTGCCTTTAGAGGTAAGAAATTTCAAGCCTGAAATTTCCAGCTAAGTTCTGTATCCTCCTGAACTGAGCTCTATCCAGATAGTATTGAAAAGAAGGTTTCTGCCTTGAACAAGCTGCAATTTAGGACACAACAGAGTATTTAATCATGTGGTCTCCCCCTTATACAAACCTGCAAAGATTTCTAAAAGATCCTCAGTGAAATGGAGGCTGAGGGTATACAAGGAAAATGGGGAAGGGAGTTTCCTCTGAAATGAAAGTTTGCTGGGATCTTTGTCTAAAGCAAGGGGTTTATTTTAGAAAAAGTGGAGCAGAAAGAATATTGATTTAACTGTGATGATAGACAGGGTTTGGTTATCCATCGTCTTTCGAAGAAAAAGAAGAAACAAATGAAAACACCTAAATTCTAGCTGTCCTCAGAAGCTAGAGCTCATCTGAGCTGTCTCCACGTTTCTGGACATGAATTTGTACAACTGTCCATCAGGCCTGCCAGACACTACACAAACCTTCCACTTCAACTCTTGACAGTTAAGTAAACAGAGACATATATTGTAATAAAAAAAGAGAAATCTATGTCTCAGAGAAGAATAAAGAGGGTTGTTCCAGAATAAGCAAATATCTGACATTATTCTTTTCAGTATTAATCTTTTCCAAGGCTTTGAAGTTTGACAGTGCTATTTCACAAATCCCTAGGAGGCTGCTTTACTGCTAGGCTAGCAACCTGACTGTGGAACCGAGCAGAAGAAGAAGTGAAAAATCCCCAAACAGACAAGAAATATTTCAGTCTGACTGGTGAGTATTTCTGTTCCTTGCTGCTATGAATTTTCTGTATCTTGAAAAAATTGAGGGGATATGACAATTTCCAAAACAAATAGAAACAAGTCAATTCCAAATCTCTTGTTAAATATCATCTGGTCCACTTGATTTCCCAAAAAAAACTTCCATATTTTCAGTGAGTTCAATCAAAGTTTGTGCAACAACTAAGCTCATTTTTCAAGTCATGATTTGCCACCTCCGTATTTCTTAACAAATTTTCTTTCCCCTATTCTTTTCATTGTGGCAGTCTTGTGACTTTTTAATTATGTCTCGTCCAACGAGCAGCACTGGCAAAAGGCAAAAGAATTCTTGTTAGATCAAATATTCCCCTCTTACATGTGACACAGAAATGCTTACACTTCATTAACCTTTATTATAAACTAGTCACTGGAAAAGTTACTTTGCTAGAATCCACACTATGGTTTCAGCCTACAAACCACAGAATGTCAGAACGCTAAATTACAGTAAAATACTGCTCACCTCCTTATGAACCCAAGATTAATGATACGATGCAGAAGGGAATAGCAGTGCTACTAGAAGCATAACAGGTCACAATCACTTCTAAAATAGCTCATGGAGAACAGGCAGCGAAACACCACAGAAGGCTCCCAGTGTTTACAGCCCCACTTCCTATCCCACAACCTACCCATCACTGAGACATCGTATTCAACCAGCAGAGTCGCCTCCTGTCCGCATTGTTTGAGAATACTCATGGCTTCAGCATGTGTTGTTCCCAACAGTCGGATCCCATCAACACTCAGCAGCCTGTCCCCAGGTTTGATTGTGCCCTCTCTGAAGGGAGAATAAAGGAATGATCTTTGTTAGTGTAAGATAAATTGATTTGGAGATAATACCATTTTTATGCAAAGCGATTCTCTTGCACCCTCCCTGACATCCATCCCTCTTGCCTCAACACTTAACATTTACTTTGACAGTGAGAATGATCAGAGGGCACAGTGGAAAGGAAATTGCTTTAATTGGAAAGTCAGTGACTGGAAAACAGCTTACCACACAGTGAAATAACCAAGTCACGTTAAATTGCAAATAAGTACAGCTTCTGCTCAACATATGCTTTCTTTCTGCCTTGTCCACATAACTCTTTTTTCATACATACATAAACACATCCTCCTCCAATATTTTCTTAAAAATAAACACGAGGTGCAAACACATGGGTGCTGAAACAGATTGCAAAATATGAATGTCCATTTATTGATTTTCTTTAAAAATATCTTTTACTTGCATAATTCCATTTTTCCTTTTTTTCTACCTGGAAGTAATTCAGCTCTAAATCTAAAATGCTGTCTCCTAGTTATATCTCACAACCTATTCAGAATTATAATAGAAAATGAAATACCAACACTGTCAGCTTAAGAATCATGGAGAACAACAAGGAAACCAGGGGATGAGGGAGAGAAAAAAGTGAGGGAAGAAAAGAAACGCCCTCTTGAAACATTATCTTTTCAGTTAATGTTTCCAAGGTCAAAAATGTCAGCATAGGCTACAGATATCAATCTGCTTTAAAAAACCTGTCCTTTGAGTTTCTTTAATAGTTTAAGGATACAAATGCCATTTTTGAAAATACAGTTTGCACAAAAAAATAAAGCGAATATTTTTCTTTTACATATACAAAACGGTATTATATACAAATGTGGCCAAAACATAAATCTGTACTCAGAGGTTTTCTAGGTAAAGTTATGTGTGACCTCACATGCAGATATGTACAAACATCCTAACAGAATAATACAACACTCAAACTTGTCACAGTATTATTATTCTGAACTGGCAGAGAAAAAGATTGTGATGTTAGAGTACAAAAAGCATAATTAAGAGCTACATCAGTTGTCTGAAGAAGTCAAAAAAATGTGCTCTGACCTACTGCAGGAATTCTAATTATTTTAGGTGCAAGATTCTAAATTAAAGTTCACGCACACCACAATGCACTGAGCCTTTGTGGTTCCCCATTGCTATTGCTGCTGTTATTATTTCTATTATAACAATTAAAGACAAACCCATGAATTTCAAAGGACTGTGTTTAAATGCATCTATTTCACTCAAAATCTTAACTTCTGTCCCAAATAATTCACCTTTCTCCATTTCTCTTTCACATGAACTCCAGAGAAAGATGAATTGTACCTGTCAGCAGGCCCTCCAGGTCTGACACATGTTATTACAACAGGACGAGATTTATTTCTGTCATCGTGTGCTCCACCTAGAAAGGAAAAAGTCAGGGAAAGTACACCTTCCTTTTATGCTTTTTATGAAAGCTCATTTCTAAAAGGCAAGCCTACATCTTGCAGCATGCACCTTCACAGATGGGCTAAAAAGACCAAAAAATGGCCAAGCCATTAATACAGCCCTCCACTGAATTTTACCTAAATAAAATCACCTTACTATATGTATAGATAAATTTTTAAAAACATTTCTGTGGAGGGATTCTTACTAAATGCATATTTTTTTCTTAGAAATTTTACTCTGAAAATGTGAACACATTGTTCTGCAATGTTTGCAGCACAGAGGAAAAAAACAACCCACTGTATTTTATGTATATACAAAATAATGAGTGACCACCAAGAAATTTACGCATTAAATAAAAAAGACATTTTCCCTGAAGGAAGCAATAATTCATTACTGGGGTATATTAATTAACAGCTGCATCTTTTCTTCTGTTCTCCAAGTCAGTGATAATATTTTAGTTGTATAATTCAGACTACCAGCAGGATTAATCAAATTTCATGTCTAACATATACAAGTACAACATATAAATCTTTTTTTTAAGAACTATGATCTTCCTGGTGGTTTCAGTGGTAGCAGAATCTGGTCTTATGTGACCAGAGTTTGTCATGTTTTCTTGGCATAGTTGATTACTTAAGGTTCTTCTATAAACAAAAATTAAAGCAGCTCATAAAAGCAATACATGAGGGTATGGAAAATTAATGTATTGATTTTTACAAACTGTAAACCATAAATCTTGACATATTTCTGAGTGCTTCAAAAACTTATCATCTTTTTTTTAAACAAGAAAATACAGAGTTCAAACTCAACAATAACTCACCTCTTATTACAAATCCAAAAGTGTTCCCCTCCTTATGTAAAGTAACCTCCACAGTCCTAAAGATGAGACCTGATCCTTGTACAGCTAAAAGAAAAATAAACCAAACCTTAATAGTTATTATTTGTCTAATTAGACATACAGATTAACACCTTTTCTAATTTAAGATAGATATTGAGTCATAAGATTGGAAAGACTCAATTATGGAACAGTGAGACTGAACACCTGCAATTAAAAGAACTCATCCCCTTTTTGAGAGAATTTTGGGCTAGCCATTTTGCAGAGTGACAATACTTAGGAAAAAAGACACAGATGCATATAACAGGTGAGGAATTTGAGTCTTACTGTTTAAATTATGGCATAATTTTGCTTTTCCTATAGTTACAGAAGAGTGCTAGAAAATATAGAAATACACAGTGAGACAAAAATGATATAAAATTCTTAAGAGTACCTATTGAGCTTGTTGTTTAGCTATGAAAACATTTACTTTTGTTGCTTAGAAAGAAGACAATCAAGATTTTTGGGGTGTTTCTCTGATTCCAGGTTACTAGATTACAATACATAATGCATTTCATTATCATAAGGATTTTTTTCTTTTTCAAAACGCAGCATGCTCCCTCATAATTGGTGAGCTAGTAAAAAAGTTCTTTGGCTTCTAGTTGAGTCAGTATTTTCTCTGGAAGTAGTAAAGAATTGGCGTACAGCTGGACTAGGAGGTGAGAAGACTAATGCACAGAGCAATGCATTTGGGTGCGATAATCCACTTTTCAGAACTTGAAACCACTGCTCTTAAGAGACCAGAAGACCGTTTGCTATTAGCTTTTACAGGAAAAACGTTGGCAGGGTCTAAGAACTCTCTTTTCCAATGAGAAAAGGACTCTGTGCAAAATCACGTGCACTCACACTTTCCACCTTCCAGTCAAATACTGTAAACAGTATAAACATCATAAAATTAAAATAAAATCAAAACCAAACCAACCCAGCTCTGTAAAATACATGCTCCGTGAGTGGCAGAACTAATGAAAATTTGTGTCATTTAATGTTCTTGCCTGCAATAACCAGAGTTTTCCTGTTAGGATACCCTGAGGGGGCAATGGATGCCACAGGCTACCCTGTGTATGCTGCCAGTCATGAAAGGCATCAGGAAGAGCAGAGGGCCCTCAGTGCTCTCTGCCCCTTCCTCTCTCTCTCTGAGGACTCCCCTGCTCACAGCTCACTCAAGTGTTTTTTTCCAGGAGAGGTACTGTATGTAATGTACTTTTTTTGTGAGTTTTTCAGTCCCTATTAAAAAAGTTACTGCAGGGAACCAGGAGAACCACCCAGTGAAATGACATAAACCTCGTTTTCTTAGGAAAACAGGCCCTCCAGAGCACTGCTCTGTGCTGTAGTAATGCCTACAGGTTGAAGATCATAACTGTGTTATGGAGTCCATGTGGTCACTTTTTTTTCAGTTAGAAACATTTTACTGACTAAAAAAAAATTAATTGTGAGGAGAAGACAACTATTGCCTTCATTCCTATTGACAGAAAGTGGCCTTGCATGTAGCTTATGATGAATCCACACTTCCCCATTTGTTTGGAGTGGCCTGTAACCTCCACTGGGGAGAGGTGAAACCTGCAGTTCAGCAGTGAGGAATGGCAGCAGCGTCCTTCCACTTAGGAACAGCCACTCAGGTGGCTGTCCTTGCACCCCAGCCTCAGCCTGCTGCGGGAAAAAACTCCTTAACCCTTGCCAACAGAAAAAGGCAGACATGAAACAGGCACTGCTCACCTTCCACCTTTTAACACTGAGGCGGCTCGTGCTGAAAATAGCAGCTGGATGCTTGTGCTGTGAACATTTCAGAAATGGAAGGAAGCACTAGGGAGTGGGATTACCAGTGCTCAGCCAAATTTAATCCATCATCATTAAATGATTGACATTTCCTGGCTCTGAAACTATGACAGTCCTCTCTCTGAGGGAGCTAGCATAGGAACAACAGTAGAATTTCATTATGTATGGGGCCGGGAAGGAAGTGCCAGGACCTCTCCACATGACTTCCTGGAAAACTTACATATTTAACAAAAACAGCATGCTCACTAGTAGTTCATGAAAATAACTAGACCACTAATTATCTCCAACTTTATTATCTATGCTTGTATGAAGAGGCTGAAAATTCCAAGGACTTAGAGAAAAAGTTACAAATGCTGCTGTAATTTAGCGTGCCAAAATCCAATCTCAGTGAACAAGAGTGGCCCATTATGCTAAAAGAGGATGAAAAGCAAAGAAAGCCCAGTTGAATAAATGCAAAACAAATAATGCTGGTAAAACAACTACATCGGCAGCAAAGTAACTCTGAACTCAGCTGATTAACTCAGATTCTGTGCTTCAGAACATGAAGTTCCCTCAGCACAAGCAAACACTAATCAACACAGGACATTCAAAAATTTTTAATGCGCTTGTCAGAAGGCCCTACAAAAACCCAAACACCTAACTAGACTAACCCTCCAGCTGCTAGAAAGCAGTGAGGAAGTTCATCAGCTTCTGAGTACCAAGGACAGTGATGGATTTTTTTTGGATTCTATTGCAAACAAACTCTTTATTTAAGGAGACAAGAGCTTCCGAGGTGGCACCTGAGATTCTTCTGGCCAGACACCAGGAAACTACATTTTCTGCCCTCCAGTGAGCAGTATGAATGAGCACACACTCCTTCAAGGGTGTGTCTGATGCAGCCCCTTGGTGGCTGTCAGCCACTTGGCACTCCTCCACTTTAGGTCCCAGGTGTTCAACTCACTGTTTCTCTGGCTTTCACTTCATACCTGATAGACTCAATTCCTCAATTCACACTGACTTTGTCCTATAGACACACAGTTGCAGGCACAAGCACATAAAGACAGAGCAAAGGAGAGGCAAGGAAAACATTCAGTAGCAATTTGTAACTTTGGTGTGAGCATAAACTTGCATTTTGAAGAAAATCCTTCTCAGTGAAAGCCCTTGTTTCAGTCACACATTTCTTGCAAGTTCAGTATCCTTATGGCCTACCCCAGTGTGTCTTCTGCTCTAGAAATGAAATTTGGCCTAAATGTGGTGTCAGAAAAGACTAGAAAAGTTCCAAAGGACGTTGTTTACCTAGGAGAGAGGGATGGTGCTGCAAGTGGAGAGAAGAGAGGAAAAAGCAGAAGCAGAACTAGCAAATACTCACTGGTCCCAACTCAGAGGATCTTACTGTAAAAAGAAGGATTTGCTTGCCTTGAAATCTACTAAATCTAATTTCCAGTATTCAAAACTGCAAAGAAGCAAATAAAAATCTCCAAACAAAACCCAACCAAACATCCAAAATCAGCAAACCAACAACCAACCCTCATCCCCAGACAAACACAAACCAACAAAAAGCAGAGATTGATAGCTCTGCCCTGTTGTTGGTGGGATTTCTGCTTCTCAAACATGTGAGAGCATCCTTCTGTACTGTCAGTTCTCTTGTACTGCTTCAATGCTCTGTGATATGCCACAGAAAAAATAAAATTAGGAACAGAAAATTAAAAAACAACCGCTACTAAAATGACTATTAACTACCAC
This sequence comes from Trochalopteron elliotii, assembly GCA_024734555.1. Classification (NCBI taxonomy): domain Eukaryota; kingdom Metazoa; phylum Chordata; class Aves; order Passeriformes; family Leiothrichidae; genus Trochalopteron; species Trochalopteron elliotii. Next base: position 7,885,212 of record JANPWX010000699.1, on the reverse strand, counting down.
GCCCATCTCACTGTTGACTGTTTACTGTTTTGCACAGGTTTTCAGTTTGTTCTACAAATACTTACAGACTGGAGGCAGCTCATATTCCACTTCTAACACAACTCTTTCACCAACATTCTTGAGCAGGCTGATGATCTCGTCATGGCGAAATTTGGTCAGGTTGATTCCATTCACAGATTTGATGTAGTCCCCGACATCCAGCTGGTCACTCCTAGGGAAAAGTACATATTCCTTTTGTGAATGGCAGATCTGATGAACCAAACTAAATCCTTTACATTACTTTAAGTGATTGTAAGATTTTTTTTCTTCATGAATCTAGATTAAAACGAGTTGATTTTTCTAACAGAAAGTGGCATTTTAAGATCTTAATCTACTCTAGCTTGTTAAATATTAAAATAAGAACATTGTTGCATTATTCATTCCTGAGGTACAAAACCATCTGTACAATAAAGGAGTTGGATGATTTGTCTGGTTTGGGCATAGGATCTGGGAAATCATCTTCTTCATGTCCCCATCCTTGTCTCTCTCTTTGGGAAATGTTCCAAAACAACTCTTTCTTTGGACATTGGTTGCCTTCACAGCTGACATCATATCAACAGGAGATGGGGCCAAGGACAAAAGCATATGTTCTACTCAGTTACTTGGGATGATTTAGCTCAACCCTTATCTTTTGACTTGTCTCACTCATGACTAAAAGCTTTTTTTCTTTCCACTGTAGTACTAAGCAAGGACTTACGACTTTAGAGTTTTTTTAGTCTCAAGCTATCTAATGAAGAGTTAAAAAAGCACTAAATTATGGTAGCATTATCATCTTTTTTTTCCATTTTGTTTTTTTTCCCCTCAGTTTCTTAAGCTACTTCTCTCAAATTTTTGTTAAAAGACAAAAATATAGAGGAATGAACCATACATAATTTAGAAGAAATATCGTGAGTATTATGACAACTTCCAAAGATCTCATTTGTATTTCTACTTTTTATCAAAGTAGCATTGAGCAAAAAGAAGGACCAGCTGTTGCCATTTCCCTCTGAGGTTCTCCAGTGTGATGGGCTGCCATTATAGATGCACCAGTCACATTTTTTTTTAGGTGACCTTTCTGATGCAGTACATATTTCTGAAGCAATCACATCTTATAATGCATTTTGTAGCCTGAGATGTGGTTACCTAGCAGCGATTCCTCCTTGACGAAGGTTAGATACTCTTGGTTTCCCATCCTTGTCGATACCACCCGATACTGTGAGCCCTAGGGTGGTGCCTTCTTTTTTCATTAATTCAACTATTGTTGAGCCCTTGAATTCCTCTGTTGAAAGAAAATTATTCACATTATTATAATTTAAGTAGTAACACAGATGTTGCCTTTCTAATATGTCACCTTCTTCCCAAGAAAATCATTCTGTGTTACTAAGAAATACCATGTACATCTGGAGATTTTTTATGTTATAATTCACAAGTTCTGTCCACAAGGGTCTGCATCTAGATAAATCTTGTGCCATATGTTCTGTAAAAGGTTATTAAAAATTCCACCAATATACTAGTATACTATACAGAGCCCACAAATATGAAGTCTGGGAACACTTATAACTAAAGATAGCTGTTTCACATTTTTAAAAAGCTATCTTTTCTCATTTTCTGCTCTCTACCTCTGACCTCTGTGTTTTATAATGCACTTCAACTGATTAAATAGAAGGGTAAACCACACAATGATAGAACTATAATCTTAGGTTCAGACTCACTTTGAGGCCTCTAGCAGATGTCAGGGTTAATAGGAACAATTGACTATAACAAGAATCCAGACAGAGATACATCACATCTTAACAGTTTTATTCCTTATTTTTACATAAATACAGCTCCACTGTAACTCTCTGTAATCTCTGCAGAACAGGTATAAAGTAAGTGAAGGGCTTTCATAGTGATTAAGTGTATATAAAATTTCTCTCGCATGCTAAAACACCCTCTTCTGCAGCTTCTCCATTATTGGAAAATGGTAAGTTAGCTTCACAGACAAGAAAGGCAGGTCACATGCAACAAAAAACCTTTAACTTTCAAAAAGAGATGTCCTTATTGCACATGAGTGAACAAGGTAACCTACATATGCAATTTCGGCAGGACTGCAACCCTTTGGAAGGCCACATGTCCACTGTTTCCAGTCAGGAAAGACCTAGTAAAACCACCAGCTGCTCAGGTATTCTGGAAAAATACATGAAATCCTAAAGATCCACTAAAATCCTGGAAGGATCATTAATCTCAGGATCATCCTTTTCAGTACTAACACACAGCTTTTAGGTGAATTGATCAGACACAAACCTCATATATTCACTGTAAACAAACAGTATGTCTGCACTGCACTACAAAGTTTGCTGTGGCAGCATGAGATTTGAAGATGAAAAGCCACCTAAAAACCACGGAAGTTCTTGTATATATTCAAATGTTCACCAGTAAGTGCAGAAGTATCACTATACAAACAGCAACAAGGCTCTATCAAGATCATTCCACATGACTGAGGAGATACGTAACACATATTCACCTTATGATGAAGATCTGCTGCCATGAACAAGAATTGCCAAACCTCTGTATTTGAGGAAATGGTGCCAGATAGAGGAAATCATTCAGAAGAGACACCAGTCCTAGTGCACAGGCTTGCAATCCTTGGTAGTACTTCTAATAGGATTAGATGCTGAATCTTTTTCTGATGTGGCATCATCCTGTGCTCCTGCTCATTTCTAGGCAGCTGACAGGCTCTTCTACCTATTCCAGCTGATGATGACCTCACTTCAGTTATTCACATTTTTACCATTATGCAGCATGACTTACGTGCTTGGACAAGAATTCCTCTATGCTTATAAAGCTTCAACTACAACAAAATTCTGCAATGCATTCAGCAACACAGGTTGTCAGAAGCAGACAGCAGCATAGCTAACTGGTGCGTTCTCCAACTTGGCTGACACCAAACCACCATTTGGTACCATCTGGAAGCTGCTGAGCTTCCATAATGTTTGCTCACATCTGGCCTCTTTGACAGTCCAGAAAGAAGAGATGTGATTACCTTCTTCTGAACATGTAGACATGTTGCATAGGTGTAGAGATGCTATGGACCAAGATGCTGCTTTCAGTTTTATAAAAGCCTGTAAGTATTCATAATGAATACAAGAATTAGTCGTGGTACTTACTGTATTCAAAGATACTGTACATTGGCACCCACCATGCAACCTCAGGTGCTCTGCCAGTGTGTGACACATGTTTATTGAGAGTTTACTCAACCACAAGATTTGGAGTCAAAAGAAAAATTCCCCTCTCTTCCCACCTCCCAAACTGAATCCTTCATTTGTAATTCTCTGCAGTATAATTTGGCTTTCAGTAACCATCTAAGATTTTTTTTTTTTTTGAACAAACACTTTGCCACAATGCATATACAGGACAAAAACAATGCACTGCACTACACTGCGTAATCTTTTGCCATAGCATGATATTGTCATGTGTTTTGATCTTTTACATAGGTTGTGAGTTTGCAATCCAGTGCTGGGCAATACTCTGCTGCCAAAAGTGCATGTGGAACCGATGATCCAAGCAGTATTTTAAGCAGGCTAACAATTATACAATTCCCTTCAACTAGTGGCATGGAAAGTGATGACAAGGTCGTTCCTTCTCACCATCTATTATGACAAATTTCTGTTTACCTCTGCCAACAGAACAATGATTTCTAGGCACTGTTCCTTGGTAGGCAGGAGGGAAAGATGCACCAGCACTGTAAGGGAGGGGTGGTGTGAAGTGCTCATTGCACAGTGACAAATAAGGTCATCTAGGCGTGCACAGTAGTTTCATTAGGTTGGCTGCTCTGAAGGATTTTGTAGCTTTTGTTGTACATAATCATATCAGGAAGAAATTAAACTACCTAGGCTGGTTTTGTTTATAAGAGACTGTTATCCCTGCAAGTGCTCTGAACCAGGCCCATTTGATACCCTCATCATTCCGTTTTTCATCTTCGCTTTCTTAAATCGCACGATTACTGTTCTTATAATGCTATATATGACATGCTTACTCATCTGCGTTGCTTTGGCATTATTATTACAGACTAATCCCACTGGAGTATTATTGAAATGCCCAATATCAGAACAAGCCTGGGACTTCATTTCCAATCCAACACGCAACCCCATCCGTACGTGCTATTCCCCAACTAATGCAAGGTCAGTCTCTACTTCCTAGTAAACACAATACTGTTACAATTTGAGGGTAAAAAATCAAACTACTTCATGTATCACCTTACTCATAACTCATTACTTATGCCAACCAGAAAACTCCTAATTAGTTAGAAGTCTCTGGAGTCTGTTCTCTCCTACACATACTCCCACACTGGTAATAATATTAGCATAGTCAGCATCAGAAGGGAAAGCACAGAAGTTATTTCCAGACTTTTTATGAATTCACACTGGGACTTGCCTTCCCACAGCCTGCGGAGGGTCATGGGACTACCTCAGGACTTCCATCACTTCCTGCTGTTGTTGGGACCATCCCAAGTAGATGCCTGTCCATGCTGCACCAGCCACTCTACAGCTTTCTTGGCATCCACCTACCTCTGGGATGCCATTCAGGAATTCCACTGAATGCTGGAGATGGCTCAGCAAAGGAAGCACAAATATGCACACTTTTACATACGGGCAGACATAAGATGAAAAAGAAAGGTTTTTGCTCCAAAGAGCTTCCCCTAGATCTCCAGTTCTGTAGGCAGGAGCATACCCAGCAGCTGAATTCTAAAGAAAACATTACACTGCTGCTGTTTTCTAAATTGCTGGTCTGGATGCTTCTCTCAGGCTTGCTGTTGCAATATCATGACTGTGTGTGCCTGACTTGCAGCCAGGTCAGCTGGTGCATTAACACTGTGATCTGCCCTGCTGCCTGGAGGACTGCCAGGATACTCAATGTAGCACAAGAAAGCTTCAAAGATAAGCAGATGCTCAAGTTCAAGACTGGGCAAATCTTACTGTGAGAGGATGAATACACAGAACAACTTGCAGGTAGGCAAAATTGAAGAAATACCATGACTAATTTTTCTTCAACAGTAATAGCAACATAGTAAAGCTTCTAGTATTTTTTTACATGAGCAGACTTCCTGTCATTTTCTACTTTTTGGTGTATGTAAATAGTATCTTTCAATGAATAAATAGCATGGAAAATGAATCCTCATGAGACTTATGAACCTGGAATATATTCACTTCTTCAAAAAGAAAACAATACTAGATGACAGAAGAGATTTTTTTCACAGAAAAATATTTGAAACCTGAGAGAAATCTTAGTCAAAAGTTTCATCATTTATTTTCTAAATTACTACCATTCTATATCTTAATGCACATATTAAAGTAAAACTCAAAAATATTTGCCTTCATTTCAGATATTGAGTCCCTTCTGTGAAAATTTCATTTTAAAAGCCCCCAAAAATGTCTAAAATCTACACAATCAGGTCAAGTGCTTGCTTCTATTCTCCACCCAGTGAATGAGCAGCTGGAACAGGGCTTAAATGGAACTGAAAATAAAAGTTTCAAAAAAAAACCCCTTGCCGTTATTGACATTTTTCTACAGAAACTATATATAATTAATAAGTAAGTAATTTGTAAGTTTGCTGAAAATATAGTGAATGCTGTCCTTGAATGGATTTTCCCTTGTATGTCAGCAGAAATTCTGCAGAGAAAACATTTTGCTTTACATCCCAGTAGGCATCTCATGGCTTAATAAGAAATCCCATAAAGATAAAGTCAATTCTTTGGGAACAGATAGCAGTTTGTTATAGTGGAGACATCACATTTACTCAGTGTTTCAAGTCCTGTGGGTATGTGTATTTCTCTTAGTGTGACAAGAGGGATGTCAAGAGATGATCAACAGTGCATTCCGTGTTGCCCTTTTCCTGACTGGCTGTCACTAAGTTCCAAAACACCTACATTTCTATCAAAAAAACCCAAAACTACATTAGTAAGGAGAGTCTGAAGACATGGAGCTGGTCACAACCTGCCCTGTGGCCTCCCCTCCAGCCTGTGGAGGGACAATCCCCAAACCAATCCTAGCTCAGAAGCCAGCAACCCACAGTGCAAGACAAACTGGTATGAGGTGCAGCAGAGCACATCTACAAGGCACAGCACACCTCAGTTACCAACAAGACTGTAAATTTAAAACACTGCCAATGCAGGCTGCCTTGGGTGAGCAGCCAGGTTAATCTGTGTAAATGTACAGGTGAAATTTTGTACCATTTTTAGTGAAAGCAAAGGAGGTAAGGCTAAGACACTTGCAAAAAACTGTCTAAAAATTCGTATTACACTGACAGCTGTTCTGGTTGTGTACAGGGAACTAGATGATCTCCTTTTTATTCTTTTTTTTTTCCTTTTTTCAGCTATAAGAGCATCTACAAGATGACTTTGCCATTGCAAAAATATTACCTAAAATCCAAATACCTCCTATCAGTGCTTATAGACTAGAAAAAGTCTGCCCAGCCTAGGCATGACACAGAAAAGGAAATAAGAGTATTTTATGATCCATCACAAGCAGTGATATACAGGACATGATTGCATAACTCACTGAAAACACCAGGCCTGCAGGACACAGCAGCACAGTTCACATCTGGGTTCATTGGTTGCCTGTCTAAAACAAGCTTAGCTTTTGTGCTATTTGGTTTTGGGTACATTTTTCATATTCACAGAATCCTTGGCAGCTAACACTTCCTAAATCCCAGCTGAGGCATACAACAAAGGTGGTCTTCAATTTAACCACAAATGTAAGCATTATATTTGAAATTCTGTTTCTAACTAATTTTAGACAAATATCTGAAGCCTGAAGATCAAACAACCACCAGAAAGACAGTTGCAGGCAAAAAGAAAAAAAAAAAAAAGCTCCTAATTCTTAATGAAAGAGCCTCACCAATTTCTTAACAGAAGAGTATTGGAAGGAACATATATGACACAGTTATCAATGCACACTACAGTAACTTCAGTAATTACATTTCAGCAGTGAACAATTACTGGGGTAAACCATTATTTACCTTCCCAGGGCTTAACATTTGCATCCCACAGCCTACAGTGCAGCCCCAGTGCTTCTCCAGCAGAAGAACAGCCATGCTACCAATGACACATGCTCTAGGTACAACAGCCTGCTTGTGTCTGAATCCACTTCTTGCAGACAGGAGTAGTAGAGAACATTTGCCAGAAAATGAAAAAATGGTGCAAAATCAGTTTTCACATTAAAGCAGCTTCACACAGAAAAGACTAGAATGATCTCTGTAAAGTCAATTTACAAGGGATGACTTGATGTGAGGGTGCAAAAAACCACTGCTTTGATCTTAGAGGAAAAAGTGGTCCATGGCAGCATGAGCTGTGTAAGAAGCAGAGAGGCTTCTCCAGGCTAACTGTGGCAGGTATGCAGACTAAAACAAGAGATGGATGGTCACATGTCTAGATGCTTTTTCAATCCAGACAAGTACTGGTGAGGGAACAACAGGCTTTTTGGTCCTCTGGATAGTCCTGCTTCCAAAACTGCACAATTAAAGAGTTTTCAAGCATGTTTTGTTTTCTTGCATTTGCAATTGAATTGCACAATAGTGCCAAAAAACAAAATTAGAACAGATGTTGACACTCCAAATCCTCCCAAATATTCCAAGTAGTATCAGCCTAAAATTATTCACGACATTACTTTGACAGATACTGTGCAAAGAGATCACCTTGAGTTATTTTAATACAGATGATGGCATCTGATTCTTCTAAGAGCTGAGTCTATTAGGAATTTTTGTCAATGAACACTTCTGAATTCTCTTCTCTGTCCTTTTTTTTTTCTCTACATGAAGGATTGGAAAAATCAGACGAAACACAATCATTCCCTATTTATAATTCCTGAGCAGAGAAATTCAACTGGAGGAAAAATTATTTTAAAAAATTATAAAACATTAGAACATTCAGCTTCAGTAAATATGAATACTTTAATATATTATTTTAAGAATATCCAGGTTTAGTTAAATCACAACAACAAAACCTTTTTTTGTGTTATTACCTACAAAAAAAGTATTTTTATCTGTGACATGCCACCTTGCAGTAGGGTTGGAATAAAGATGCAGTGCAAACTACAACTTGCTCAGTGATGTAGTCTTGTGAAAGCACATTTATTCCTTAACCTAGCTGTGCAGTTCTAGTGTTTTCATCAATAGTGTTCTTTGAGAGCATATCTGTTGCCCTGATGCAAAAGTCTTTTTGTTGTTTATACTCTTGAACTGGAGTTTCTCATGCAGCTTCATAAAAACAACATGTATTTTTAGCATTTACCTATTGTTTACATTTTTCTGCTCTGGGTGGAGAAATGTGATGGACGGTGATGTTCTCATACAGGTCAAGAGGTGGCAACCTGTGTAGCCAATCTCTGGCCTTTTGTAAAAATGTATATATGGAGTCAGATTTAAAGAATAAAGGGGAGAAGCCTTCCCTTGACCTGCTGCGTGCCTTCATCTGCCTCGTTCCTTGGGTCGTCCCTGCACCTGTCACACATATCTACAGTGTCCATTGATCACTTGACCTTATCTTCAGATGAGAACCACCCTGAGGCACTTGCTATGTTTCAGAAAGTTCAAGCATTTCTTTACTTCCTCATTTTCTATGATGGCAGTCAAATTGCTGAACACTTGCTAGGTCCTGAGCAGCTCACTAAACACTCAAAGTGGAGCTTTATGAAGCAAAGACATTGGAAGGTAAAAACGAGCCCAGTGATGAATGACTTGATGGTCTCAATCTTTACCTCTTCAGCAGACATTGCAGAGCTTTCCAGAGCTCAAACTTCCTTGTTCCCACATCATATTATTGTTACCTTGCGTGGGGAATGGGTAGTAGAAGGTACTTTTGAGCTGAAGGTTATGCCTATAGTTATCTCAAATTTGTATCTCCCAGATGAATCAGGTATCTCCTTTAGAAAATTTTCATCATGCAATTAGCAACAAAATCTTAAACTCAAGAATGGCTCATGCATCAGCAGTGCTACCCTGAACTCCTCTGCATGTCTCTGTTGACACTACTGATGAAGAAAGGACAGAGTCCCGTGACATTAGTCTTTTCTACATTTCTGTCTGAAGATAAAAGCTTCATTAACCCTCCTTCGCTAGTAGAAACCCTGCTGTGAAGAACAGTACAGAACTTTGACACTAATTTAGATTTATAAAAGTTCTTCCCATAATTCTGATGAATTCACCTCCAACTTCCTCTTCATTTCTTTTTAATGAGAAATTAACACCAAGAGAACTCTTGATAATTTGTGTTTCTTTGCACTGATGTGTCACTACTCACAAAAACACAGCCTGACTGTTGCAGTGTCTCTGCTTTCTACAGTTACCAAAATGGATCAGGCAGGATTGATTACAGGACTGATTCCATTTCTGCATTTCAAAGGAGGAAAGAACCACTGAAAACAATTCTTGCCCTCATCACCTGAGTGACACAAGCAGAGAAACTTGATATGGCGCTATCTCCACCTATAGATTACCTTTTAGAAAGATATCCAATGAGGCTTTGAAAGCAGCACATGATGAAAACTCAGCTACGTGTGTAGATAATGTCTATCAGAATTGGGAGTAGACAAGCCTTCAAGACCAAGATCTCATTATAGTACCACTATTACATTCAGGACGTCTCTGCAATACAGAACTGTAACCCCTGATCAAATCACCTCTTAATCTTCTTTCCCTTTTAGATTAAGAACTGTCTGAACTGCTTAGGTTTTTGCTATTTAAGACATGTTTTGCCACAATGTTTTAACTTCCTGTTGCTAGCACGTAAATTTTAGCAAGAGTGTCATTAAATCACATTCCTCCATTAGAGCTGTCATTTATTTTTCCTAACATACCTTGCATCACCTGTCATGATCTACAGCTGCTATATAATTTAACATTTTAGTTAATACAGGACAGCAGTTTTCCTTTTTATGACATGGAGCTAGATCACTAGTGTCATGGCAAAATCAAAGCAGCAAGGATAAGAAAAGGATATAGTAATAGTGTCACTCCCTTTTAGAAAAACTACTGTTCATGTATTCAAATAGTGGGTAGTGAATTTTCAAATATTTGAAATTTGGATGAATGAGCCTGCAGAGCCTTTCCTAGTACTTGGATTAAGGAACAGATATTCAAATTTTTAGGGGTCATATATGTAAACATTTGTAGAACAAATACAGCTGAATGATATGCACACCCTGTCTTTCTATTTGGTAGTACTGAAGGAGACTCAGTGTGACAGAAGGGTTTATCAAAGTCTCTGTGTAGAAGATTAGGCTATCCTTGAGAAAATGAAATATGGATGAGAAAAATGAGAAATATGGAAAATGTGAGTGAATGCTTCCCACACATTTCACCTTTTGTCCTTTGTGCTCAGTGACCGCTGATTATCTTTACGGTTTGCTTACTCTTCACCTTTGTGCAAAACCCCAACCCAGAAATGCTGATCTCTGGAAGATGGTAGTTCAAAATCAGGCTGGATGAATGCATTGCTACAAATGGTTTAAAAAGTGATCTGTCAATGACTCATTCTTTTTGTATACTTCAATCTGATATAAAACTGAAGTTACAAGGATGGCTTAGGGGGCAATTTAATAGGCAAACTGACAAACAGGGTGCACTGATTTTTTACTAGGTTTCTATAGTAAAAAGAAAATGCCTGTGACAAAAGGATCATTAGCTTACTCAATATTCAAGATGAAGAAAAAATACAGTTAAATCCAGTGGAAAAGGAGGGTTAAAGAACTGCAGAATAAGCTACTGGCTTATATTAAAATTTACCAAATTGCAGAAATAGTGATGACTTTAGATGTCAATAAGCCTTTAAGATCCACAAGAATTTACTATTCCTGTAAAGTAAGTGGGGGGGTAAAATGGGGAAAAAAAGAGAAGGAATAATTCAGGCATGTCTTGGGTGCTAACCTGTGCACTGGAACTCTCTAATCAATCTCTGTACTTATTCGCTGAAGTTTAATATATGCATAATGAACTAATGGCAAAGAGGGATGAAGACAGATGCCTTAATTTGCATGAACTAGCTTATTAGATAGTCAAGCTTATTGAACAAATCACTGCAGCGAAACAGTAAAATACCCAGCTGCAAGAATCTACCTATGTGATTTCTTTTTTCATCTAAATTGTTACCATATCCCATTAAATTAGTACAGAAGCTGAGATGGCATCATATTAGCATACAGTGACATTGCACATATTAGCCTTTGAGGCAATAGGAACATTTCACATTTTCAGGTGAAACACCTTCACTTCACAAGGTGTTTGCAGGTTTTTGCAAAAATCTGAATGTGACATCAACATAAGAGGCTTATATTATCCCCCAGGGCAGCCTCACTATTATATACAGGAAAAAGAGTTTGCTCTGTCAAACTTCAAAATATGACATAAGTTTCACTGGAAAGTTTTTTGGCTTTTCTTTCAACATTTATTCTTGTCCTCTAGAAACTTTGGGTGAAAAGGAACAAAGATTACACCTACCTTCATCTCCAAAAACATTAAGACATGCTAACTGTATATTCTGGTTCACCTCTACTTCAAAAACACATCTTGTCTGTTGGGTCTATTGCAATGTCCTTCCCTTCTTTCAGTGGCCAAGAGGTTAAAACAGACAGGAAAATGTTTACATGAACTGAAGAAATAGCTAAAATCTTCAAATAGATTGAAACAGATAAAGATTCAGCTAAATAGTACTACCTGGAGGCTTTAATGGCATCTTTCATTCCAAGCACACTGCAATGTACAGAATTTCAACAAGGGTGCAAATGAAGAAACTGCTAAGACAACTCAAGGCCTGCTTGTTGAAAATACTTCTTTTAAAGTAAGATTGTCTGTGAAAAAGAGCTGTCTCTTAATAAAGGCTGTGCTTAAACAGAAGGAAACTGCAGCATGAGAGCACTTCTTCACGTTGCTGACTCCATGCAAACAATTCACAAGATGTATTTGTCTCTGTTTTTTTCTCCTCTGCTTTTAAAGACATACTGCCAGCATTTTTAAAGAAAATAGTTATATTCTAAATTATTTTAAGTTTACAAAAATCACTTAAGGAACCTAGAAGGTCTTTCTTAATACAGAGGCTTCAGTGCAGAGCTCTTCTGCTACCATTGAGATGTGCTACCAGTAAAATGTGCTAATCAGAACTAGAGAAAAACGTTAGGGAGTTTTTACATTTCATATGGTTCCAGGTTGGTATAAGACTTTGCTAAGTTACACAAACAAGTGCACTCTGCAATTTTTTTCTTCTCCACATAATCATTATGTGGTGTTTTTCAAATTAAACAAAGTTCTGTTGCCTGTGGTCTTACGAAATGTCTGTAAAAGAGTCTCTGCTCCAGTTTTTCTTTCCCTTCTTGATTTACCAAAGACTGTAACAGGTCTGCACATTCACCATATTTTACTCAGTGAAGACCCAGACCTTATGATGGTAATAGAGATAATCAGCCTAATGTTAGCTGCTACAATCTCACAAGACTGTTTGGTATGTATTTGAGTTTATAATGCTTAATTTTAAGTATATATGCATTAGAAAAATACAAGATGATGTCCTGGCATCTTCTGATTTCCACGTTTTGACTACTGGTCAATGATATTTTTATAGGGTAGCAGATATATTAAAATTTGCAGTGGATCAGCAAATAAAGTGTTCCAGTCCCTACTCCAATTTTATACACAGAGAAAACTGGGACTGTAAAATGTATTTACAGCTTGTCAAAAATACTCTGATTTCCCCAATACCCCTAACTCAGGCCATGAAAAACACGTCTTACCATACATTATAATCATATCCAGCTATCATCCTTGTGGGCTAGCACTTAAGCTACACTGACTTAAACAGCTTTCCTATTATTTTCTGTGGTGTGTGATTAAGTAAGTCAAGCTTCATGATTGGATAGATGTTCCCATCCACTATATACTCTCTACTGCACCATTACCTTTTGTTAGTGGCTAAGGAAAAAGCCCTTTGCTTTTAATGGCCTCATCAGAGTTATGTACTATACTTATCATAAAATTGCATAAGTTCCTTACTAGGTATCTGGGTTGGTAGCTACAAGTTTGTAATGACTTTCAAATATATTTGCTAAACTTTCAATTCCAGAAATAAATCTGATATCTTTCTGAAAGAGAACACTTTTAACCCCATGTGAATATGTTAAATACAAGTTATTTAGAAATTATTAACTGTACTGTAGCATATTTACTCTTGATAGATTTGGTCCATTTTGTTGTAGTCTTGATATAATGGCATGATTTCCCTGCATGACCTCTATTGATTTTTACATCTCACTTTCCTTTACAGAAGCAATATTTTGGGGTTCAACAGTCACATTGTGTTATCAGATATGATCACTCATCAACGTGCAGTGATAGCTAAAATTCAGCTCTAGCACGTCTCATTTTTCTATGGCATTGTGTCTTTAGTATCTCAAAGGTCAATGCTCATTTTCTGTATCATTTATCCAATAAGTATTCAGAGTCATAGTGTCATCTAATACAGGAAGAAGTTCTTGGCAGAATCTTGTCTCACAGTTAACTATTAAGTTGGGACTCATTTTGCTTCACCAATAAAATCAATTAGCATTGAAGACTGACATTTGTTCCTGCTTGGATTGATATTCACAGTGTCCTTCTACCAATGTTTTCTGTGAACAAGAGCAATGAAATCTCCTGACTTTGGCTTTGTTGGTATTTTCCCCTATTAAAATACTCCTTGTTTTGCTTTCTTGTACTCTTTTCAGGTTGACAGTAAAGAAGACTTTACTGAAGAGCCTTCTTTATGTGTTTACTCTCATAACATTAGTGGATATCCCCAACCACACAGACATAAAGTGTGACAGATATCTGCAATTTGGACAAGGACAATAAATAAAAAAAGCTGACTGTCTGCATTCTCCTACCCTATATATCACCTACTAAGTTAAAAGAGTACCTCACTCTACCAGTGTAAAAGATGTGAGTGGATGTGTGCACCTACACATTAAAATCCCCAACAGGTGCCCAGTAAATTAATTATGAAATTAAAGTTGCCAAAAAGTTATTTTGGGAACCCTACCAGGTGATCAAACCACTCACTGGCCAGAATAATTAATACAAACCATGAATATATAAAGAAGACAGTTTAACACAGCAGTACTTAGTACGCCTTTGTGTTAGCAAAGTCGTGGCTGTCACTCAGATGCTTTTTCTCCTTCTTTTGACACAATTCCCCAAAATTATTAGTAACAAAAGAGAGGACAGGAAAGTCGTGAAAGAGTTTTCACAATAATTAAAGAAAAATGCCTGTGAGCAAAGACCCCTGAAGCACAACTTGATTACTTTAACAAAGGGAAGATTAAATGGTGCTTTCATAGTGAAGTGACCATAAAAGATGAAGTGAATTTTGATGAAAAACAACTCTTTCTTACAAATGAGGTGAAGCTGAAGCTGCACATACACCAACTAAAAATAAATGCAGTGAGTTTAACCACAAAAGGTTGTGATGGGTTTTGTATCACTAGCAACCATAAATAGATTGAATGTCCTTCTAAAATACAACTCAAATACAAGTTGAGATACAAATAAATTCCAGGAAGTTGTATGCTTAATTTACACAGTAACAAATACCTCTTTTGGGCCTGTAAATTCACAACAAATACAAATACATCAAAACTCAAACAGACAAGACCTTTGTTCTTACCATTGCACTTTATATAAGCAAGGAAGCAAAAGCTAGTTTGTACTAATGCTATAACAAACTTCTGGTCTTCCAGATTCTGCACAAATCAAACCACTTCTTCTATTCTACACTATGAGGCATGCCATTACATCTCTGCTTGCCCCATGTACCACGGATGTGATGAGGAAGACACACACGCACCATAATCTTTTTCCTCTTTTGATTGTAAGAAATTAATAGAAAGCATGAAAATGCTATAAGGCAAACAAGCAAAGAAACAACCTTTTCTCCATCCATACAAAATACTTTAAGCCATTTCATATTGGCAAAATGGACAGAGAATTCTATGGCAACAAACAAAAAATTAAGATTTTTATGTATAAATCAAGGTGTAGAGTGGGAATGAGCAGCTTTGATCCACTGCTACAGTTGGAAAGAAGAGGCAAACTACTATCCAGATCTGGGGTAGCATATTTTGGTGTTATCTTTGTAGATGTGTCCTAGAGTAACAGGACAAGATGGTATATTATTTCCTTACTATTTTCATGCCCTAAAATGATACTCACTGAAGAAACTGAAAGAGATATTAAAAAAAACCTGAACAGATGGAAATTATGCACTATGCCCTTTAAAGAGGTATTAGAAAATATATTAGGAACATTAAAAACATCAAGTTAATTATCTATAACTGTCAGATTAAAAGAAATTTTTAAGCATAAAAAGACTCAAGCAGGCAAATGATAAAAAAATTATCCCCAACATCTCAGATAAGGAAACTTCGCAGACCCTAAAGGAACAAGCCTGGATTTTGTTTGCTAGTCATATGCTTCTGTCTACAAGACTGTGCAACACAAGGCTTTTGAAAAAAAGCAATGCCCTCCTGGGTCAGATGAACACTCCATCTAATCCTGCTCCATCTTGGAAAGCAAGAAAATGAGATTTAGGGAGAGAATGAAAGCCAGCCTACTGTGCCCACTCTGGTTGTGCCACAGTTCCTTGACATCCAGTAGTGTCACATTAGAGAGTACAATGCTTCTCAGTCTTTGTAATATTTACCTATTACAAAACATATTACAATATTTACATATGAAGCTCTTGGCAATTAATTTATGCAGTCTCTTCTGAATCCACTGACACAGTCTGTATACACAAATTTAGTGCCTGCTCTTCCTCTCTAGAGATACTGGATCCATGAGTATCTCAACTGAATGATGCAGAAATCATTTTTACTGTTGAATACACATTTTTCCTCCAATACTGGACTGATAGCAGTACAAAGAAGAATGTTTAAATAGATTTCCACTCAGAGAAAAAGATATTACCTGAAAAATTTTTAATACATTTCCTTACTTCTGAACAGACGGGGAACCTGAGCATTCCTCGTGGATGTTCTTCGCATGTACTATCCCTTTTTCTGAAGATACCCCCTTTCCTTGCCCCAAGAAAGCCCATCTGTGCTTTCACGTGAAAATGCAGTCATTTTTCAAGAGGTGAATACCAAATTTCAGCTTCTCAGTTACCAGAAGAATCTTTAGTAGCTGTAATAGGCTGCTGTATTCCACAAGGGACAGTCAGTCCAGTCTCACAAAGTTTTACAACTTCTTGTAGACAGCAGTGCTTATTGGGATTGGTAAATTTTATGTTCAGCCAGGCAGAGATCACAGTCAGTTGCACAATGACAGGGTTACAAATCTCCCTGTGCTTCGCACCTCCTTGCATGACCTTTTAAGAGCATATGGTTTTCCTCCCTCTTCCTCCCTTTCCTTCCTTTCCTTTTCCTTCCTCTCCTCCCCTTTCTTCCAAGCTCACCCAGCTAGTCCAGTGTCTCTTTCAGAGACTGTCTCCATGCTCCCATTTCAAACCTAGTCTTGACCATCTTTCTTTTTCTCCTATATTTTCTCTCCTTCACATGTCCACTACACTATGCCTCCTCTTCTAATTGAAACCTTTAAAAGAGAATAAATTTTTCAACAGACATCACCAACACTTTGATTAAAATAAACAAAACCAACCATCATAAGGGTACCTTCCCTTTGTGGAGCACAGAGAGCATGCTGAAATTGTGCAGGAAAACAATTGTCCTAGAAGATGGGACCCCCAACCTCAGGAGATGCACTGATGCTTCCCAGCCTATTTTCAAGCTCCACTGAAAAATCCTGTGGTATCACCGTGACTGGAAGGCAGCCCCTAGGGACTCATGCTTCAAACTAACAAATGGCCAGAGGAGTACATGCACATGTACACGCTGCAAGCACGTTTCCTGAGTACAGAACAATTTGCTTGGAACTGCCCATCCTTGCCCCAAAATGTGTAAGTGTGCAACAGCTAAATTGCTGAGACAGGTTTTTTAATAATGTTACAGATGGCATATGATCCTATACTACATATAGCTAAATTGATTTTTCTGGAAAAAAAATGCAGCTGCAGTAAATTAATACATATTACTTTGAAAGGCTAAAGGTTGGCAAAACGAAATGCAATTAAATCCAAATACACATGAATGAAAGTGTTTGGTACCATCAGCAACAAAACATGCTACTGGCTGTGTGAATAGCAAAAATCATTTCAAGTCAGTTAAATTTTCAAACCTTGTATCAGCTAGGTATTTGAAAAAGTGCACATTCCTCAGGTACAATATTGCCCTTAATACATTTCCTCCTTCATGGTAAAAGGATTCAAATGAGACTGTTCTTTATCCTAATCCTTTTCAGTACTGAAAAACACCAGCATGTAGCAGACCTGTAAAGGATATGTATAAATAAATCATCAGCAATCTCAATTAGGTGAGAATTCAGTGACCTTTGTTAATTTTCTACAAGAGACAAATTTCTTTCACATTTATCTGTGTATGAAACATGAATGACATATTAAGTCCTTCCAACAAAGTTATTTCAATGAAAAGAAGGAGGGACAAGAAAGAAATCTTCAGTAATAAATATGTGAAAGCAAATTCAGAAATTTTCAAATCAGTGGGAAGGAAAAGACATATAGCTCTGCAGCTGCTTCACAGACCATTTGGTAAACCTCCAGCAGGTTAAACAAACACACAGGGAAGCCTGTAAATGATACAGCAACTGTAGTCTCTCATCAAACATGAAAATCAGCAAACGACTTTGCAGATATAATAAATACCTCAAGTGCAGAAAAGCTTACCAGCCTGTGATCTGCATTTCACAGGTCAGAACGCTTGCTTCTGCTCGGAAATCACCCAAGATCGTTACCATAATAACTGTGACTGCAGAGGTTAAGGCTAATGGATTTCTAAATGCTTAAAATCTCTTCAGTGGCATTTTGTGCTGATTTTTAAAAGTACATAGTAAAAGTAAGTGTCTATGAGAAAAATGCAAATTGAGGGAAAAAAGTGCTTTTGTAGACACATATTTGAATTTCCTAACTAAGCTTTTACTGATAATACGTTTTATTTTCAAGCTTTACTTCTGCAATTAATTCTTTTTTCTCACCATGAGAACTATGAAAAATATCAGGGATGATTTTGACAGGTTTTCTCAGGCAAATCATGCTCTTACTCTGCAAAACCAGTTAGCCAATGAAGACTATTTCACATTTTTGTGGGGGATGAAGGATTAGGTAACAGTGCTGCATCAGTAACATCAGGGTGCTTCTGAAATCTGAGGGAAGCTGAAGTTACAGGCAAGGCAGGTTTCTTTTGACCAGGATGGAAAAAGTGACTGAGGACTGCACAAGTGAGGCAACATTGCTTGGGAAGGTGGCTGCATTGTAGCAAATGATGCGAGGGGGCCTGCTGATGTTATGAGCACCCTGTCAAAAAACAATGGGATCATTTAAATCTTCTGCAGTTTTACTCAGCAGAGGAGCCTGAAGGAATTGGACCAAGTTAACTGCGGCATGAGAACAGCTGCTTTTGAACACTCACTGTCTTGCCAATGCTATATCAATCACCAAGGAAAACAAAACTGGCTCTGGAGATGTGTTTTCACACAGGTAAACATGTACCCACAGGGATGCATCATCTGTCTGTCACATCTGTCAGTCACTGGGAACCTGGCTCAGATGTTAAGAGCTGAGCTACAGGAATAACCTGGGAGCCATCCTCCCTCCCAAGCAGTGTCACTTAATGGAACGTAGATCCTAGGATCACTTCAGAAGTCTAATTTTTTTTTTCAGTCAATGTGGACATTTTTTTTAAACCCTTTTAATCTCTCTTTTTTATTTAAAAATCTTTCCACATTTCTCACTTTTTACTGAGATTATCTTGCAACAGAAAATTAATGCACTCCATCTATTCTACTATTATGATATGCAGTACAGAACTTTTCCCCGTTTAAATCAAGGCACAGCACACACAATCTTACATTCAGCTAATACAACTCTTTATTGGCAACTCAATGACACCACAGTCGATCACATGTTCTGCCTTTAATTTAGACTGGATTTTGGAATTTTTGTATTTATATATATATATACACACACATATACAGATATATATATATAAATTCAATTACTTTGTTATTTCTTCACAACCTCTGCTTGCTTTCTGATAATAATATATTTTTATTTAAACAGACATTTCTAGATGTTACAAAACCCCAAGAATCATAGTGAAGAAAGAGGGGTCTTTAAAATTCTTGAGCTTCCACCTGACCTATATTTGAGTTCATCAGTTGTGGATAGTAGACAAACCCCTCAGGAAAGCCAGATTTGGTGCAGCTTGAGACAGAATATGAGCATTTGCTGCACAGCAGGCTGTGGGTCAGGGAGGGGGAAAAAAGCATACCTCTGTATTTTTGTAAACAGCTCCTCTATGTGTTCAGAGCCAAGGATCGGACGAAAACTGCCTTACTGCTTTCTAATGACATTTACATTGTGTATTTAAATATTTCAGAGCCTGAAAATTCCCAGGATGTTAATTATTGGTTTTATTACAATAATTTAGTATTTCATAACTTCTCTTAGGAGTATTTTGTGTCCTAAGCAATTACTGAGGACACTACATCATACAGCAATTACTTTTTTAGTATCAGCTCTGTAAATATTATCTTTTCAAGGCATTTTAAGCTTCTTTGATTTGCATGTGCTCCCTTCTAGCTAAGCAGTTCAAAATTCAGCCTACCCTAAAATTATGTTTGTTTAACATTTTATTTTTGCATTAAAATCTTGTTCCAAGCTCCCCCCCAAACAAGGCTGCAAATCATCTACTAACAGCAATTCCAGATCTTGAGCCACTGCAGAGGATGTGCTCAGGGCTGCACATTCACTCTGTTTTCCCTCCAGTTTGATGGCTACCCCTGTTTTTGAGATCAAACACTGTGCTGAAATACAAAACCTGTATTACAGCATGCTTCAAAGAATCAGGTAGTGTAGAAAGAAAATGCACTATTTACACATGTACAAAGGAATTGAAAAATCTAGTCGCTTTAATTTCAGACTTCAAAGTATTGACAATTTTCCTTCAGAGCACAGTGACCTATTTTAACAACTGACCTGTTAGTACCACCCTGCAGCTGCCCACAAAACTTGCAAATGACAAATAATATTAAAAAAACTGGTTAGAGAGAAAACAAGGCCCTTGTTGGTGGAGAAAACGTCAAAAGAATGATTTACAACATCTAGGTTTGGTCTTTTCCTGCTTGTCTCTGCAAAGGCTGGCATGCACTCACACCATAAATGCAGATAATTTGCCTGTTCAGCAGATCCAGCACCACTGTGGAGTAGAAGGTGGCTGGAATGAGACTTGGGAAGGTTCCTGTGGGTCCCAGAGGCAGGCACAGCTGCAGCACAAGGATTACATGAGAGGTGAAACAACTGTGGATTGGATAACATGGTGAGGATCAGACTTTCGGGGCCTTCTGCTAGGTGTGTTGAGCAGGGCAGAAGGCAGGCAGCTGTGCTATTCTTCTGTCTCACAGAACAGGAAAACTCTTCTCTTTGAGGAAGTATTTCCACTACTCTTTGTTATTTGGTGCCTGTTTCTTGACCAAGCATTTATTTAGGAAAGAGACAGCTGACAACTGCAATCGAGCTAGCTAAACAAAATCTCAGAATTCACAGATGATTCAAACAGCTCTCCCAGTGTTTAGTTCACACTATAGCTCTTTTGAGCCCTTGACTACTTCAGGCAACAAGGCTTTACGCAGCCATAAGTCTGAGACAACGCACGTGTCTAGGTCAGTAGACAGAAGAGACGGAAGAAGGAAGAAGTATGGATTTTTAAATTTTTTTAAATTTAATGCCAACTAGATTCGGCACAGATTTACTTTTCCCAAAAAAACAAAACAAAATTGAAACACTGAGAAGCTGAAACATTTAATCTCAAAAATCTTTGGTGTTTTTTACTTTTTTTTTTGTTTTGTTTACTAACGGTAAGTTTTAGGACTCAAAAAATATGGACTAAAAACAAAATGAAACTTTTGTTGCGGATTCTATGAAATATTTTAATTGGTCTTAAATTTACAGTGTCTTATTTTCACTTCACAAAGCAATGATTTTTATTCTTGTATCAGGTCACTTCTTTCCTTTCCATGCCTCCAGTTTTCAGCACGTGAATTGAAAATAAAGAAATAGATGAATAAAGTGAACAGTTTGCACAGCATTACTGTTGACTAATTTACCCCTGTTGCTAAAACATGTAAGAGGGACTGGATATTAGTTTGGAAATCATGGGAACAGCTATGCAGCCTGTCCATATTCAGAACAGCACAGGAGCATGCTTATCTTGAAGTAAATGTTAAGGTCTCCTTGACTTCAAAGTGCCTCTTGAACAGTGCCATCAGCTCTTGACATTGTTATCAGTGCCACAGGGATAGTTGATATCTTTTTAAAGCTCCTGCAGGAATAAGCAATCCCAGGAATGACACCTTTGGCTCACCTGCTATTGACCTAACACTTGCCCTTGGCTGGGCACTGCCTGTACCCTTGGCAAATCAGGAAACCTCAGTCCCAGAACTCAATGGGAACTAAGTCCATCTAAACCTAGGGATTCAAGAGGCTGGCATTCAAATATCTTAATTTTAAATTACAGTTTTTTAAACTGCATCTATGATTCTGAGAGAAGGGTCTTACCCATGACTTCTGAAACACATTGTTTTCGTTTATGTGCCTTAACACTAGTCCTGCAGTGAGAGTTCCTTCAGTGGGGCACAATATACTCGCCCCCTTGGCTTCCATAAGGACAGGGCAGCAATAAAGGGTTCATTATATTCTGGTTTACAGTCTAAATTTAAATGTTTAGAGGGGGAAATCTGTTTGTTTCTGACTGCAAGCTGCTTCTCATGGTAGCATTACCTCAAGACTTACCTTTAAGTTAAGAAATTCTGACTGTGAAACTAAGTAACGTTCCAAACAACCATGTATACATAACTGTAACTAAACACCTCCACATATGCAAAATAAAGTCCAAGTTTCAAACTGCATTATATTAATGCATATAATTTGAATTAACTCTTATTTCAGCAATTCTGTAAATCCCTTTGAAAGGATCTGTTGCTTGTTGATTTTGCACCATGTGAAGACATGGTAAATATGACATGTAGTCTCATCACATGAATAATGCATTCTGCATCTCAAATAAGCAAGTTCTGCTCCAGGGAGATGCTTAATCCATTCCTTCCTTCTGGGAATGAAAAGAATTAAACTCAGTGTACTGATCTCACAGTATGTGCTCATTTGACTTTAATTATAAAATGATTATTTCAACATTTTTCCTGTAAAATAAACCAAGCCTGAGCTCCATGTAACCTCTACAGAATTACATTACTTCTCTGTGCACTCAGTCAGTGCTCATCAATACTGCTCTTTCAATACAGTTTCACATGGAAGGATAAAACCCACCTCTAGAGGTTTGCAGCTGGTATAGTAGTTTCAGGCCTCACAGCAACAAAAGCTCCCCTTTTTAATAGTTGTCAAAAGGATGGAGCAGTGAAATCCTTTAAAGTGAATTCAAATGTCATGAGAAGGAACTTTCACCAGACACAGGGAGATGCCATGATCCCATTACCAAGCTGGAAGAGATACATCTCACACCCTGCGTGTTTTTGCTAGTATTTTTTTCACAGACTGTTCAAACCCATGCAAAACTCATACAACCAACTACCTTGCTAAAACCCAGAAGTTTTCTCTTGGCTAATTCAATAGGCAGAGCAATCCTTGGGAATAGAACATCTGCTGTCCATATCTTAGGAATGACAGAGCATCAAGTGGAATAGACAGCTATACTGTCAAAGGTACTCCCATGCTTCAAGCATGAAAAAACAGCAGTTCAGGAATGTGATGTGTTATCAGGCATACCATCTGGGGGGATAGAAATGAATGCCCTTCATATAGGATAAGATCTCCATGTGAGGATTACTGACAGTAACTCCAGCTGACACGTTCCCATCCAGGTCCAGCAGAACTTACTGGGTTCATTGCAATCACACCTTCTAATTCAAAAGCTATTTGGAGCTGACCTACATAATGTCAAAGTGTGATCTTGCTCCCAATCAAAAGCAGCTGTTCTGCTTCTGGTCTTGTACTAATTAATGCTACTAGTTAATACTGAACTTCCTATTGCCAAACAAAGCTGGCTAGCTGGGATGCTTCTGCACCTCTGCCAAGACTAATCCATAATGTGAATAAAATGCTCACACACAAGCAAGAATAGAAGCTATTTACAAGGTACTATCTCACATACAAAACATAGCATCAAATGATATAAATGTTTATAGGTTATTTTCAGAAACTTCAGTCAACTCCTAAATGTTCAAGTTAATTCCCAAAATAATGCTTACTTTTGCAAAGCCCTTTGTGTATCTAAACCCACAACATCCCTTGTGCTGCAATGACTATTTGCTAGTGCATGAAGAATTTTAATTATAATTTTTTAAATAATCCAACCAGCTCAATCTCATTTATCCTTTGGTGCTCTGAAGGTTTAGAGATGGAACAAGGCATTCAGATAAATGTCATCACTGTATTAAAAGCTGAAAAATACACATAAGCTTAGATCGGTTGTTTTCAGAACACCTGAAACCCAGCAAAGCACATCTCACCAAACACTTGTATTATCTCTCCAAATAAACTGTAACTTACGCAGGGCACACAGTAAAAAATTATCTGCAATGCTCTCAAAAACTCCAGAATGTGCAGCAAAATCGTAAAAAAATCAAAATAAATGGTCATTAGTCATGATAACTATTGCTCAACACTTGAAATTCCTAATCTTATCAGATGCACTGGAGAAAAATTTAACCGGTACATTTTCATCAAACTTTCTCTTTAAAGAATACAAGCAAAAACCCTCAGGAGTTCATAAAATGTCATGTGAAACCACCAACTTTGGTCTGTTCTCAGACCTTAGCTAAAGTGTTTTATAAATACAGTAACCACACTAAAAATGATAACTACAAAGATCACAGCAAAAAAATCAAAAGGTTGAATGCTTTCAAAGCCATAAATATTACTGACCTAAACATTACGAGCTACAGCATTACCTGAAAAGTACCCTATAGAAGTCTTCATTCACTCTGAAGAGCAATGAGTATCGATTTTTATTGACTTGGATTAAAAAAAAAATGGTTGATGTTTGCATAATTAAATATTTTCTTAGAAGAATAACTGCACACTGAATGTCTTTCCACAGTGGTTATAATCTTCATGATTCTACCATAAAAATAACAATTTTTAGATCACTAGGATGTTTTCAAGAATGAGCAAGAATCTTCATTATAAGCAACACTAAATAAGCCAGCTTTCTCTCTCTCATGCAAAAACATGCACACAAAGCATCCACAAAATGTGCTTTGGCTGTTCACTACAGCTATTGGGATGAGATCAGAGCCAAGCAGTGGCAAAGGTCTGAGCTCCATCCCCTCTCCACAGACTCTCTGTGGGTTGTGTGTATTTGTTCAATAATAAAGCCACTTAGCAGAGGCAGTATTAACCATTAGAAGGTGGGTGACATGACCTTGCAGCTTCTGATTTCTATTCCAATGCATCTTCCCTTCGAGTCAGAGGTTACTGCGCTTGAGGTGAGAACAGCAACATCAGTAATTCCACCTGAGTGCAACCTTTGTCAGAGTCCATTTGTTTTCATTAAAAGGTCTCTAAAACATTACTTGAGGTGAAAATCCCTTTAGATTGCTGCATAACATGTATGTCAAACTTGTACGTGTATCAGACTTTTCTGAAGTAATTAAAAGAGAGACAGGTTGAAAGATCACTTATTTTAACTAATCATTGATCTAATGGTCAGTCTGGCTTTGTGTGATGCAGTGACACAAAAGCAAGGATGAACAGCTGAACCTACATGTGGCAGAAAATCACATAAAGACAAGAACTCTGGCAGAATGTTTCTCTGTTAGACTTCTGAGCCTGGCTGATGAGTAGTGGAAAATATGTGCCAATCTCTCTCTACTATTGAAACCAGATATCAAAGAACAGATTTCAGAGGGCCTGAAAATATAGGAGCCTCTGATGAAAAGGTGGTTGTGCTCAGTGTCTCAAATCTGCTCCAAAAGACAGAGATACGGGGATGTTCTTCACAGCAAAAGCTTGAGGTAACCTAACTGTGGAAACTCCGTACAGCTCTCTTGGAACCTTCCTTATCAAGTTGCTTGTTAGCAACTGTAATACATTTGCTTTTTATAACTAGTTGAATTTTGATTAGTAATACCTTGCTGTTCAAAAACAAGTTAGGCATTACAAAAAGCGAAGCAGGTCTTACCTGGAATACTCTGTCTCCTCACAGACAGTGCTCCATCAGGTGCCTTTGCCTGGTTTGCAGATTTTGTGTAAGGACTCTCATCTAAACAGAAACAAGCAACACCTCCAGTTACTGTTAAATATAATGTTAAAAACAACTTTTTTTTTTTTTTTAATCCAGATACTGTATTCGTTCTGTTATCCAGAAATAGCAGTGCAAACAACAAGAGATGCTGTGAGCCAGATGAGGATGGGTTTTTCTGAATGCTAATTCAATGCTCAATGTCAGACTTGATGACAAAGGCTCTGAATAGGAGATCTCAAAAGGGTGTGCTGAAACCCAAATTGGAGGTAATACATAACAATGACAGGCCTGATATTCAAAGGCTTTTTCAGGTCTAACATAGTGATAGAAGTTGCCCTTTTCTCATGTTTAGAAGCTTCGTGTGTCAAAGACTTGAATGACAGAGGCACTATCCCTGTTCAGGAGTAAAAGGCTTCCAGAAGCTTTTGAATATTCTGGCTGGGAAGATGCACTCCTTTTCCTTTAGGATCTGTCAGTGGGTGGTTCCTTTTCCTTTGTAACAATTGACTGGGGAAAACATCAGGAAGCTGTTGCCAAACAGGCCAGGCACATTTGTGCCTCAAGAATAGCACTGTACCTGTCTGTGTCTAAATGTGGAACACCTACTGATCAACTTCAGGGCATAAAAGACCACTAATGGTGGGATGAGCAGATGAGTCACCAATTAGAGGCAGCATTAGGCAAAAAGTGAGTCACTTCTACATCCCTCTTAAGAGCAGAACGACAGTAAGGAAAAAATTAACTATATTGTAGCTTTGAAAAGGACAAACTATAAGTGTAGGAAAGAAATGTGAATAAGAGAAGAAATAGTATATGCATTTCATTATTTCAATCAAAAGAAAGGAATCAGATGAAATAAGGCTTCTGCCTTGCTTTCCCTTTAATTGAATGCTCAAAGACTTTAAAGAGTCATAAATCTTTCTGTTTGCATATTTTCCTTCAGATTGCAAATGATGCATTTATAGCATGTGCATGAATACATGCTTAAATACTGGTCAATGAGTAGAGGAATCAAAGACTACATTATCTGTTACAGCATCCTCAGATCAAACAGAACCATATAAATTTTTCTGGAGAACCATCTTTTCAGCTGACACTCTTGTCAGTATAATCCGTCTTTGCTGATTGCACTCTTTACATCTGGCAAGGTCTCAAACTCCTTTAGAAACTTGCATCAAAGACAGCAGTCCATTTTTATACTAATGAGATAAGGGTTTGGTCAGCATAATTTAATTTAAAACCAGGTCTCAAATAAGTGACTGAAGGAGCTGGTTATCCTTCAGAACCAGAACTTCTGCAATGATGTCTGCTACTGTTAAGCAATTACAACAATAAAAAGCTTGATTTAATTAAAAAGAAAAAGAAATGAAAATACAAAATAATTATTTATAGCCATGAACCTTGATGAAAATACAGAAATTAGTGAAGAACATGTACTGGTAAAACAGCACAACAGTCAATATAATTGTGTTTTCTACAGTAAAATGAACTGCAATTGTTTTAGGACTACAATGCTGCAAGCAGAAAAGTAACAGGCTTGATTGTACTATACGCTAGTACAAACATCAAGAAAATAAAGCTGCCAGCTACAGGAAATAGAGAAGCATGGAAAAAATATTAACATGGATCCAGGTACATAATTTAAGAAAAAGGTATGTAAAGCCTTATCCTTCCATTTGAGGTAAGTGGATAAGCTAATATGATTGGATATGTAGAATATACACCCTCTCATTTAAAAAAAAAAATACAGTAAGACTGAACTAAAGCTTCTGAAGGAAGTAGGATTTATCTTTTTTTCTTTCACAGAAGAGGCACCACTGAGCTCGAACTCAACATAAGGCTTAAGACAAAGAAACTCAACATGTGGCTTATATGTCCCATCCATTACTTCTTAGTTGCAGCTGCTGAACGTGACAGCAGATAGTGTGAGACACACATTTTTCTACTAAAAAGTGGGCAGGAAACATTAAATACAGTTTCTCTATAACTGATGGATAGTGATGACATCTAGGCCCTATTTGATGATGGTATGCCCTATCCATAAAAAATCTATCAATTTACAGAACAAAACAGTCCTCTCCAAGTCATACTTCCTACATACAAATTATTGTCATCAGATTGAGGGAGAGGAAAAAAAGGAGAATTTTCACAACTAGACCTTTTCCACTGAATCTTTATCACTGAGCAAATGAGTTAATCATCTCCACTCTCATGCTGGAAGATTTTCCCAATATTGCACTGGACTAGGAGTACCTGTGGTTATTCTGAGTTCAGAACACAGGACAAGTGTGCAAATCTTTCTGGTTAACAGCACCAACTAGGGGAGGGGTCTACACATTGAAATACTTACTAGGGTGCCTGAGCAAAAATGTTTTCTACGTAATAACTGGCAGATGTGACAGTAAGTAAGACTGCACAGGTGAGTAAGCTAGTATTTTAATTTAAGGCTACTAACACTGAAAGCTTCTGAAATGCTTATATGGGTTGGGTATTGTAGGCATGAAGTTGAATTACATTTCTTAATCAGTTCACAGATTTGGATAGCAAAACAAAGGGCCCAAAGAAGTTTCTTCACAAACTTCTGAAACCCTGTAAATGCAGAATATACCCGATTATTATTGGGAAAGAACAATGAGCCATTGGTGGACTGATAAACTCTTCTTAGAACTGGAAAGAATTTTCCTCCAATGCCCGTTTAACAGTAAAATCAGACTGAAACAGAACTAGAAATAGGTATAAAGGACTCCAACAGCAAAGGAAAACAAACACCACCAACTGCACCAAGAGTTCTTATTGAGCCTTACTGAGATGCTTAACTGAGACAGGAAGTCAAAATAACGAACAGACAGATGCAGAAATACATATCACCCTAAAGAAACTAGAGAGACAAGGAAGTCCTGATAGCCTTGAAAAGCCAGACACCATTCATGGTGCCCCAAAGGAAAAAATCTGTTTGTACATACTAACACAGTTGCATGAGTAGCCACAAGAATTTATCATCAAATTAAAATTTCTTGATGCCTTCATTCACTCTATAGTTAGCAGGGATGGTCTTAAAAATGTGAAAATGTCTTATGACAGCAGTGCTTAGGGGGATTTGTAGGAGAGTTTTGTACTGATAGACTTGGAGATGAAACTCAATTCAGCAAGCCAACACATAGAAAAAGCAAAGGAGCAAAAGGATTATGAAGCATTCCCCCTCCTAAAAGGAGAAAATAACTCAGTACCAGGAAAAACTATGATGTATTTTAAGTCACCACACATACAAAATAGAGGGAGAAACAGGCTAGATTCAGAAACATAAATCTTACCTGTTTACACCCCTAATAGTGGCATATCATCAACAGCGAGCGAGCCACAGTCCATAAGGAACTCACAGGGCGAACTGCATTGCCCCAAAGCACAGAAATGCCTTCCCCCGGACACACAGCTGCAAACCCTGCCACTCAGAGCACTGGTTCTTGGTTCTTGTCTGCTTCTGAAGGAATCACTCCACAGGTGGCCACATTCCCTACCAGCTTAGCTACACCCATCCACTTGTGCAGCTGCTTTTGATGTACCACTGGCTTTTTTCCTTCTAATTCCCTCTGGCTAAAAAATCAGACAACTCAGAGTAAACAATTTCAGCTAGTCAGTAGGTCATATAAAGGTGTCAGCTACGCCAGCAGATCTCTTCACTCAGTGACTAAAGAGGCAGGGGTCATTTTCACCAAATTCATACTTCGCCTGTTTCTTACAGTTGCAAATGTGCAAAAGTGAAACATGTACACTGTGTTAATTCACTCCTTATTGGCAGAACACAAGTGACAATCTCAGAGGTGACACCTTGTAGATTATTAGGATTCTTAACCAGCAAAGCAAAATTACCTTTTTGTCTTCTCTTTTTACTTGCCCTCATGAAACAGCCCTGAACGTCAGTAACAGTAGCTGACACATCATCCTTTCAAAGCTCTACATACCATTAAAACTACAAAAATAACGATCAAGTGGACAGACAAGTACTCCTACTGCTTATAGCCATTACTGTAGGTTTACTGCCTTTTGCTTGTGTGGTAGATAAACAGCTTTTTTTGCACTTTCCTCCCTATTTTTAACCTGATTGCATCTCTGTCCTGTAATGGCATGATTCATTCTTTGAGTTAGGGACCATGCTGTGACCCATTTTTATCATTCTGCATTGCTCTTACAGGTGTGGGGCATCTGTCCAAGACTAACAGCTCTAAAGACTGTAAGAAGAACAGCAATGTAACTCTAGTAGGATTATACATGAGACAATGTGTACAGATATACATCTGAAGTGCCCAGTACTGTGTCAGCAAAATGACCATATGAAATCTTTAGATACTTGCTGTATTTAGTTTAACATCCTTTGAAGGATATCAACTGGGGGCACATAAGAGGGAATAAAAAGGAAGGCCTAAAGATACTTCCTCAACAGTCAAGTCTAGACATTCAATGTTCCAGGCAGTTTATGACCACTGAACCATTCTTGTGTCTCTCTTGGGGGCTGTGAAAGCTATTGACACAAGAATGTTGTTTAGAGATGAGGTAAAGGCTAAGGGCACTCCCTCCTTCAAGTCTTCAAAAGGGGCTAGAGGATGTTTCCCTCACTGCTGCTGCCACCTATGTCCATGTGATAACTGCTGAACCCAGTAAATGTGTCCAAATCCTGTGCAGCACCAGGTGCCCCCAGAAAGTGACTTAAGCACAGCTACATCCTGTTTGATAGGAAGGGGAAGCTTCTTCCCACCCCACTGGGAACAGCCCCTGAACAGCTCTGTGGCTGTCACTTTCCCCCTCCTACACGGAGAGGAAATGTGGAGACGCTTCACTTGCTCTCAGCACTATGTCACCATTTGTACCTGCTTTTCTACTGCAAAACCTGCATTACAGGGAGCAGGGAAATAATGTGGCAACAAATTTGCACACGAGGAATTTCAAACACAGGAATTTTCTAATATTTAGGAGTTTGAAAGCTGTACTAATTTTTTTCAACAGTAGATGTGAAATCATTACGAGGGAGAACAGAGTTTCCATCTTTCAGTTCTTCATTTTCCATTCTTTGATAGCTTTACTTACGTCTCATCACAGAATAAGCTGTTCTTTGGCCAAGGAAAAACTGAATTTAAACAACTTTAGAGCATAACCATGCAGGTCCCAAGTAGACTTCACAACACAAACAAGTGAAATCTGAGGTGTTCCTCAAATGTTTCCCACTGTGAAGAATCTCCAGCTAAGTCCCAAAACTTCTCAAAGAAGCACATTACATCTTCAGCTGGCTAACCTCCAGCTGTCTCAGTGCACAGGAGTAAGATCAACTTAATGTGTTGCTGCTTGCACCACTTGGGACAGCATGCACCTCAGACAAGTACAGAATCACATGTCTGTACAGAGATAGAGACTGGCAACACCACCAATTGTCAAGAGGATTGGTTGCAACTGAGAGAACATCCCCAAGATTAGTTAGTCAAAAATAAAAGCATCAGAGTCCCAGTTGTTACTTCAGGCATTCCTACATCTGTAATATTTCATTCACTGAAATTTGTTGTTCCTTAACTTTATAAAGAAGAGTATTTTTCACTAAAAACAAAAAAAAAATTATGAATCCTGCCAGTACAGCACAAAATACCACAGGTTCTCATACTTCCTATATCTGAAACCTATCTTGAATTTTATCTTTAAATGGCATAAAGCTCAACATTATCTAAAAGCATATTTTCTTTGCACAATATCATACCAGTGGTGGTAAATTCTGAGCTACAGCATTCTTCGTTATCTCCACTGCTTGCAGCTAGAGGCTTTTACAGATAAAAATAAACATGTATCCACTGATGCCTGTGGCTTATAGAAGCTCTGAAGTTGTGGAAGGCTTACAAAGAGTCTTGGTAGAACTTTTAGGATCGTTCCTGCAGCAGCTGACTCTCGCTCAGACCTTTCTGTTAAAGACCTTCCCTTCTGTGAGAAAGCTGAAACACCGTTTGGAGCAGGGACTTGAAGCCCACTCTCACAATCACAGAGTGTACACAAACCCTCAGCTACACAATTCTTCAGTCTTGCTAGGTCAGTCTGACAAAATTAATGAAAAAATATCTCAGAGAATGTATTTTTCCTGGGAAGGGAGGATGTTTTTGTAAGATTTCATTTTAAATAATGCAGAAGTCTAGACAAAAATTAACACCCTGGAACATTCATGGTTAGTACAACGTCACTACAGCTGTGTCAGAGCAAAAGGGATGATAAACTGTTGAAAAAAGATACAAAATTATCTTAGCCATTTTTACCAGATGTATAATGTACAGATTTTGAATGTATATGCTTCAGGAAACAACAGAACATCAGCAATTTGCTTTGCCCATATGCTAACCCTTTCAGATGGGTTATGGGAGCTCCAGCCATGAAAGAAAGCATTAATTTCTCCTACTGGTGCAGAGGAATAATAATTTTTCAAGTTCATTTAAGAGCTATGGCTTCGGTCATTTCCAATGAGACTTGATTTTTGAAATGGCAATGCTGCTCTTCAAAGTACTGGTTAGAATTATCTAAAATCTTTTAAGCATTGCATGTAAAGTAGTCATTAATGGACTAGGCTCCAAGTAGGACAAATATGGATGTATTTAATCTTAATCCTTTCTTATCAAATTGTGTGCTCAGTGCTCTCGAGAGCAGTCTTTATTAAGAAAACATAGGGTTTCAAATGCTTCCATAAGTAACATTTGTTGGTGTGTGTGACATGGAAAAATTATGAGAGGAAAGAGTTAGAATAGTTCCTCTGGTAATTTTCTTTTCCACATTTAGCCATCATGTCTCTGGTTTTCTTACAAACTTAATTTTAACAGTTATACTACCAATGAATAACCGTGTTGTCTCTCTAAAGTGAAAATTTATTCAATTTTATTATACTTTATGTAAATTTAATTCTCTTTTTTCTGAATTATATGGTTACTTATTACAGTAGCAGCTCAGTTTTAATCTAGAAGCAAGAGAAGTAGGGTACTGTAATTATGCATAACTATGAATCCATTTCATATTGATATTTACAATACCTCAGCAAGCTTGACTGTTTGAAAAATGATCTGAATATCCTCCAAGTTTGCTTTTGCAAAGTTAATTTTCTACGCCTGTGCTTAGGCACCTGAATGGAAATGCTTGGTTTCCTAAATGACTAAGTACGCTGATCTCCTCCCAAAGCTATTTTGCTCATGAAAATTCAGAACTTTCCAAGACCATTTAAAACATGCAGGATCTGCAGAAAGCTCAGAATGTGTCTCAAGAGATATTAGCATATGGTGAAATTCACTTCAGTGGATTATCTAATAAAGAAGTAATCCTATTTAAATAATACCCCAACCACAAACTACTCCAAATCTGATAAATATGTCTTTTTGTTTATACAGCATCAAGCATTAAGCACGATTGCCATAAACCAGAATCATCACTGAATTGTTACATAATTTTAAAATTCAACTTGAGTTTTCCTTTATTGTCTCGAGCTGCTGTTTATTGTTTACAGAAATAATACAGGCACCACATAAGTGATATGTGTGAGGCTTACCCAGAACAGCTAGAAACTGAAGAGGCTGGTGCATGAAAAAGCTTGAAGAATCTGGGGATGTAAACTATTTTCTTTTCTGCAACAGTCTTGGGATTTTTCTGAACATCCAACTTCTGCAGAAAACCTTATCCTAGAGGATGGGGCTATAAACCTTTTCATTTAAAAGGAAATTTCTAAGTAACACATATCACTGATGCGAAGCATTTCCAGATATTCAAGCTTCAATTTTATTCTGAACACCCTGATCTATAGGAAGGTTGTGTTGTTCTTCTTGCACATGTGTAGCTCTGATGTACTGCTGCATGCTGGCATTGTATGAAAGTGCCATACATTAGCCATACATTGGGGGAAAAAATATACTGAAAACGGTTTTCTTTACAAAGTTCTAATAATTATTAAATTCAATTCCTTTAACACTGGTAAATGCTAAATCAGCATCATCCCTCAAGAATATTTGAGCATTAATGCCACGCTTCATGTAAAAACACTTTTATGAATAGCTATTAACTTTAAAAATGCTTCAGTTACCTTAGTATTACCTTCAATTCTCTACCCTTGGTTAAGCTACCCATTCCCAGATGGGCTGGGAAGACAGCTGATAGGGAGAAAAGGGGCCAAGCCATATCCTGTGGCTGCTGGACAATGCCTGAAGCTACATCACCACGCTCCTGACTGCTGTGGCTGCCCACCACTGGATGAAAGGCAATTGGTTTCCTGGCCAACAGAATTCTGTGTTAATCAAACACAACTTGTGGTATGATCTCTTGTTACATTTGTGGTTAAAATGCAACAGCAGAAATACACAGTGGTCATCTGATTTCTGCACGGCACCTCTACTGTACCAGCAGATCTTAACAGCCATGTCTTGTGCATCAGCTGTGCCTGAGCTTTTTCAGCCCAATCTCAGTAGAGGTTTTCCCTACAGTCTGACTGCTTGAAAACTAGGAAGTAGAACAGAGGAAGAGACATCCCATCTTCTATGAGTGCAGATCACAACACAAAGCAAATCAGGAACATCTGCCCAGATTGCTGACATTACAGCTGGCAGGGACTGGGGGAAGAGAGGATGTAAACTAGGAACTTCTTCACTGCTGCCAGAGAAAGCAGAAGCTAGTTGCAGGTGTGCAGGGACAAGCCAGTGATAAAGGTTAATAGCTGAGCTGGTGAGACTGTCACTCAAGTAGCATAAAAAATAAGTAAAATATGTTAAACTGTTTAGAAAACAGGTGTTTAGCTTGCTTCAGAGAAAATACAAATAAGCAAAGTCGCAACACTGTCTTCAAGGAAAAAAAGTTAGAAATGGTAATTTTTTCTTGAGGTTAGTTATCCTGCCTCAATTCTGGTGCTACACTAAAGCTTTTTGCAGTAAATTATATAATGTGTTTTTCAGCCTATTTGTGTCTTTACATGTCTCTGGTGATGACACCTTCATTGCCTTCCTCTGGAAGCTGCTCCACAGGATGCATCAGGTCTCACAGCTGGAAAATAGTACCCTCCATCACTCTGCAACTTTGTTTCCTTGCTTTAACTGTCATCCTATTATTCCTAATAACATTCTTCCACTCTTCAGAAGATCTTATTAAGAATAACTCTCATGTGTTCTGTTCATTCCAGAAACCACATAGATTACTGAGCCTACTGCTTTAGGCTCAGATCCTACCAGTTCTTCTTACCAGGCATGACTTAGCACAAATACTGGCTGATCTTGTCACCAAAGCAAGGTGTACACACTGACCAGGATATTCATTTGGTGCAGTATCCTGTTTAATTTTAAAGCAAGAATTTACACAAGTTTAACTCTAGTGTGGACAACATTAAGAGTAAAGCATACTTTTCCATCTTAGTAATGTATACATTTGCAGCATTATAGTTATTGTTTTTAATCCCACTAACAAGCTTTATTTGATTCACAGAATCATTCCAACCTGCTACTAGGAGCTGCATAAGCATTATACCAGCACCAGTGTATTTATACTGGCATGCCAGTGGGATTGTCCCTCTTATTTATAGTCCAAATGACGCACATTAGTCCAAATTGGCAAGGCTCAGGCTTAGTGAAAAACAGATCTTTCAGACTGCACTTCTTTCAAGAGTCAGGCCATAAACCTGGCAACTTCCTCACGGCCTTGTGAAATACTGTCCTACTTTCAGCCCCTACCCTGGAAGAGTTTACTCAATATATCCACAGAGACTGCGCAATAATTTAGACTAACTTCACTTGTCAGGAAAACTTCATTGTTTTTGGAAGATGTGACAAGTTTGAACACAGTGTAGAGTAACATTCTTTTCAAATAAAGTGCTGTGTGCTTTTAGAAGTGGGAACAAAGCATGGTAACAACAGAGATGTCAAGGTGACAAAACAATATATACATATTTGTCTTACTTAAAGCTCACATAAAGCCTAGGCCACCTTCTGTGCTCCAGACAGGATCTATCCATGCATGTAGTTCTTTACAGCAAGGCTTTTAACCTGTCAAACAATCTTTATTTGCCAGTGTCTCCTGGATCCTA
The DNA here is from genome assembly GCA_024734555.1 of Trochalopteron elliotii. Classification (NCBI taxonomy): domain Eukaryota; kingdom Metazoa; phylum Chordata; class Aves; order Passeriformes; family Leiothrichidae; genus Trochalopteron; species Trochalopteron elliotii. The sequence continues at coordinate 7,849,745 of JANPWX010000699.1, read as the reverse complement.
TTTAATCTCAAAGCTTATTTAGGGCAAGCAGTTCACTGTCTGCAGCATTCCTCAAATTCTGTAAAATGGTAATTATTAGATCTGCTTGCCCATATCTTTGCCTACATGCAACTTTAGTCCATGTGTGAATCAGCTTTTTGCAATCCTGTGGAAAGCACAGCAATAAAGAAATAGATAAAAATGAATGTATGGCGCACACGAAAAATCATAACCCCATAACCTTCGAGAATGCAGACAAATAATTTTTAATCTTTCTATGCACAAATCTCCCAAGCCTTTTAACTAGGATTCCTTCTCTTTCAGGAATTCACAGATGCACCTTCACGATATCTTTGGCTCTGAACCTCCTAGGAACAACAGCAGCATGAACTTATTTCTGGCCACAACTGCAGGAAGAATAAATATGGATTTAGTGTTTTCATACTATGAAAATTCTACTTAAACTTTTTCTCCCAACACTACAGTAATGATGATGCAATTATTACATCTTTCTGTGTATTACCAGCACATTGCCAGCATTTTCAGATCAATCAAGATATGGGTATGTGTGTGTGCATGCATGTTTAATTTTGACAATGGGTTCACTCAGTTCATAAAATAATTTAAAAATAGACAACAGAAAACAACCAAAAATAACAAGAAATATCACATGCTAAAAATAAGTTAAATAAACCTGATGCAGCTAAAGAACTCATTCCACATGATGTTTAAGACAAAAGCTCAGACGTCCAGACTGGCCATATAATGAAGGTCAAATAAGCCCTTGTTTTGTCAGACCAGCAGCATGATGAATGCAGGAGTCCAGAGCACTCTATCATAGCTAGCCTGTGCCTTGTCCAGGTTTCTATAACGAAAGACTGAGGGAAACCAAGCTGATTTTAAGAGCCAGAGTAGAATATAATTATTAATAAGACATGGTGTGTAAGACTTCAGACCCAATGAAGTACTAAATATATTAACACCTGCACACTATTCAGGCTGTGGAATAAATCTGTACTAAACCTCTGAAAAATGAAAGTTAAGAAAAATAGGCCACATCATTATTTCACAGAGACGCTATTTCCTATTTTCTTCATGATTTGAAGTCACTAAAAGGAGAACCTGGTCCAGAATACAGTACTCATTAATGTAAACTGCCATTAAGGAGGAAGGGAGAAACATTCCTATGCATGCAAGGAGCAAAATCCTTTCAATTACTTGCTGTGGCTTAGCAATCCAGGTAACAACAGTATCTTATTAAACATGCCAGGAAGCAACCATAGAACCAGCAGCACCACCCCTATCGAGCAGAAAACACAACTACAGGCACAGCTGGAATTTTATTGGCCAAATCACCAAGAAAACACAGAGGAAAGTGTCTGTACCAATAACCAGGGCACAGTGTCTTAGAGATGATAGAGTAAGTTTGATCTTTTAGGTATTTCAAGTAATAACTGGTATTAAAAAAAATGCAACTAATTCAAGCTATGATTTCCATATGGCACAAAGCAAGTGGCTTGCTGCACAAAGAGTTGAGTTGAACACATTCATTTAGACTGAGAATAGCAAAGCAAACCACTGAGACTCACAAGAATTGTTGATTAAGGCAGTTGCTCTTAAGCTTTGTCTGTCAAGCCCTGAAAGATCACACACTACTGTGACACATCTCTTGAAAGGCCCTTAACAACAAATTATACCTTTACTCTACTGCAATCTAGTTCGTGAGGTGTACAACACGACTAAGTATCTAAACAAAGGAAAATAAACCCATTAAGACTAACAGGCACCATCATCTGCTCTGAGAGCTTGAACAAAACAAGTTTCTGCCCTCCATAGCCAACACATTCTGACTTCCAGCTTTTGTAAAAGCTCAAAGATATGCATTGGTTTTAGCTGGCTAGAAATGTAAATGCTTCTGAAAGCATTTCCAAACAGGAGTTAGGACTGCAGAACTAGTACTGTTAAGTCCTCTGATGGACAGTGCCAGCTCAATGTGCTTTAGCTTCTCTGATACATTCCTTGAAAGGAAAGCATGGGGAAGAGAGGCAGACCCACAGAGTAAGGGCATCTGTCTTCTGTGGGAGTGCATGAGTATGTAAGGGAGGGGGAGTACCAGCAGGGCAGGGAGTAGAGGATGGAAGGAAGTACAGGCTGGTAACAAGAATCAGTGGTGAACAGCTGTATGAGCATCAAATAGGAGAAGCCGTGTTAGAGTTTGCAATAAACAAATAAATAGAACCTGTTTGGTCCAAAATTCTTGGGGGCGGAAAGGTGGGGGGGGAAGAAAGGTTGGGTTGGGAGGAGGAGGGCAAAATTGCTTGCTCTAAGTTAAATGTCTAGGCAGATGTACTTTAAAAATACCCTGTGTTCCCATCAATCACTCTGAAAAACAAACACATTAAAACCCACCTAAAGTGGTCTACCAGCAAAAACCCTGCCATTCACGACGCATAATACAGGAATCAAATTATTCTTTGTGAGGCTTATAAAACATCTTGCTAACACTTTCCCCTTGTCTCTCACACTCCACAAAAATTCCATTACTATTCCTGTCTTCTTGCCTTAAGAGAATAAATAATAATAAACTCATTGTCTATGAGGTTTATGGGTGTTCAAAGCTGCCAGTCACTTGCCATTTCCATGTTAAGCACAAACCCAAGCAGACTTGTCCTTGAGGGAGTTATAGGGCAGCTGAGCTGGTGGTATTGACCCTAGGCTTTCTGAACCCATTCTGTCTCAGAGTTTATAATAAAAACGTTGTTTTCTCTCTGTCAAAAGACACTTCCACCAAACAGCTCTGTGAAAGCAGCTCCCATGCTTCATATTTCCATGTAAGGTCAGACCAGAGGCAAGGGATGCTGAACAAAGCTGTGCTTTTGCATGTTCCACAGCAGCATTCCTTCTGCCTGCTTCGGGTCCGCACTTTTTCACTTTGAAGGGTCAATACATTTTAACAGTGTATACAAAATAGAAGGAATAAAAACCGAGATGAGGTCTGACAGAAAACATAGCAGAAAATAAATATATGCAATGCATAGGATGCTGTGTGTCAAGTAAGGAAGAGGGAGAGAAGAGCAAGACCAAACTGTATCAGATTGCAGAGGAAAAGGAAAGGAAGTAACAGAATGGGAGAGGATGAACAAGAAGAGACTAATCCTACTTCTCAATTCCTTCTTGATTGTCTCCCAAGCTCCTCTAACAAGTTGTATTTCCTTTGCTAACTACACAGTACAACTGAAGCAGCCTGGTTTGAAGCCACAGATGTTAAAAGTCCTTGGCTTTGAGCTCCTACTCCTAGTAGCAAAAGGCCAGTGGAGAAACCACTGGAGATTTGGCAAGAAACACCAAGACACCAGCATCACAGCAGGAACTCACACTTTGCTGCTTCCCTTCCCAAACTGTATCCTCTGCTCTAGGCTAATGTTTCTTCCAGTGAGATGCAAATGAACAAAGGAGACAGTGAGAGCTGTATTTATTTTCTGTCACCATCACCAGCTCAAGGAGCGTGAGTGGGAACTGAAATCAAGCTATGAAGTTCAGGAAACAAAATTCTTAATACTTTTGCAACCATGCAGCAATTCTGGGTTCAGATAATTTCTTTAATATTCTGCTTAGCAGAGAAGAACACATAACAATGGTGGTGCTACTTCTGTCATTACATGGATGAAATAAGAATATAGAAGTGTCAACGACAACTTAAAGACAAAACAAAGTGAATAATAAGGTCTTGGCAGAGAAATTATTTCTTTAACCACCACTTTTTTGTACACATTTTTCTCTCTAGCATAATTTTTTCTGGGACTGGGTTAGCCTCAGAATTGCTCCCATTGCTTCCAGTATGAAAGTCTATTGAGACTTGCATGTAAAAAGTTAATTAGAGGTTGAATAAAAAACAACAGAGATCAAAGAATGTCTATTCCCCCAATTCATGCCAAGATCCATATATATGTAATGTTTCATACAAGCAATAAAAGTTATTTCAAGATGTTCTTTTCAACAAAGATTATGATAAAGAATAAAATGTTCCCATTGTATTTTTCTAATGGATTTATTAAATCAGAAGTTAAAACAAGAAAGTTAAACCCAAAAGGATTACTCTTTCATTGATATTGCCAAGATATCTTCAGTTTAGTCAGACTGGCTACTACAGCAATAGTAAAAGTAATAATTTTCCTTAAGACCCTGTCCTGAAAAAGTATGTCAGTTTAAGTGATCATTTGTTCCTATTAAAGCCAAATGAAAAGGCAGTGGGATTTTAAAGTGAGATGACCACTTTAGATTCAAACACAGGCTGGATGCTGTTCTGATTTGGGATGCTCTCCTGCTCTGGTTTGGCTGCTATTCAGGCACATGCAGGACTTTTTGCACTCTAAGTGCATTGAGAAAGTCAAGACATGTACATTTACATAAAACGTACAAAAATACATTTTTCTGTGGGGTGATATTGTATTATGTTTTATAATGTAAGGAATAAGTAAGCAAAAATCCATCACAAATCTATATATCATCATTTCTACAAGCTTTTCTAAAATATGGCATTTAATATCAAATTCCTAAAGGCAGCTATAACAAAACAGGCCACTACTGTTGAATAGCCTAGCAAACTGCAGTGAGCATGGCTGTCTGCAAGTCTGATACACAATTTCTGTGTAAGAATAAAAAACTGGATATTGGAAGTCACACATTTATCATTTCAGTCTCTTTAAAAAAAAATTATAACATTTATTCTCATAAAGCTTATAAAAATAAATGTTTCCAACACAGTGATTTACAATACTAAACAACAGCAATTTCAGAATAACAGCAAGTGATATAAAATGGCTACAAAAGGTTGTCCAGCATTTTTTTATAAACACACAATCTATTTTGAAATTCCCAGATGTGTGGGCTACCATCCCTTCCTTCATAGATTTTTTGTGTGCTCATACACGTTTTAAAATAGACAGTTTATTAAAGTGCATCAAAGTGCTGAAAGAGAAGAGGCTGCAATCCATTCATGCACACAGACATTGATGTACAAATACCACCACTGTAGTGGCTTTCCCTTTTAAAAAAGCCCAACTTTACTACCTTAATTCTGCTTCAATTCACTAATTAGTATTTAAAGACTTTGCAACCATTCATGCATTATTTGCAAATAAGCTCCAGTCATACACATTTAAGTCTTTCCCACTGTACAACGAAAAAAAATATTTTTATGTGAGCAGTTAAGTGGTAAAGGATTTGTGGATACTGTGGATTTGTAAAGGCACGGGTGCTGATTTGACTGACCGAGTTCCCTTATGAAAACCTGCCTAAATGAACAGAGAAAAGCCATTCTGGATTATGATTATAATTACAGCTCTCGTGGACATTCTTAGTGAATCATCATTTCTTCATGTTGGCATTTTAGCTTGCCAAAAAGTAACTCCAACCCTGGTAATTTGCTAGCTCCCCATATAACTTAGAATATTGCCAGTCCATTGTAATTTTTTCTTTCTCTGCCACTTTAAGCCAGTACACTGAAAATCTTCATGACAACCCAGAGAGGACAGTATTTTATGCCTAACAGTGACACTGACAAAGATCAAAGATGGAGAAGAAAATGTTAATTTAGTTGATGGGTTCAGCAGGCAGATCCTAGGCAGATGTCACACATTACACATATATGTGCTCCTATTTTTATAACCTTCAGCCTTTTACCAAATAATTTAGGCCAATCATCCAAACCCATGAAGCACCATGGAGTAAGGCACAGCAGTGAACTCATCCACAAGATTGGATGATTAGCACTTAGAATGCAACTCTGTGAACCTCTATCATTATTTTAATGACACTTTATGTGCTAATTTTAAATACAACAGCTGCTTCTCTCAAGTTCTTGCTACTGGATTTTGCTAAAGATCACCTTTAACATTACAACATAAATTCAGTGAGATCATGCATAAACAGAAAACATTCATCACCATCTCAGTAAACAGTAAGATTTGTGGGTTTTGAGATTTACCTTTGAGACATTCTATACGAACTGGCTAAAATCAGAAAATAAATAGTAGTATCAGTACTGGCAGAAAAACCAAATAAGCATGAAGATAAGGCATTTAAATTATTAAAAAGTCTGTAGAGCTATTCTCATACTTAAAATCCACATTTTTTCTCTAGGAAAGAACTATACAGTAGATTCCATTTATGAGACACTACACTTAAAAATTAAGCAATAAAGGCCCTGGATAAAATACATCTTCACTTTAGTTGACCTTAGAAATGCCCCCCAAATAAAGAATCATCTAACCTGTCACTAGAGTTTTACAAAACAACTATTCTCTTCTTTCTTCAAGAACATTGTGCAAGGAAAACAAATTTGTCTCTATAAAATATAATTTACATTTGATATTATCTACTATTTATCAAGTAATTTCAGTTTATCAAGAACTTATCAAGAGAAAGCTACTCTGGAGAAACTAAATCTTAAGGAGAGTTCTTCATGAAGTGCACTTTATGATAATTTCCAGCCCTTGCAAGAAAACGTTCTGTTAATCTAGGTTCAATTCACCACAGCCTGATGGCCAGCACTGGCCTGGCTCCACTTGTCATGGAGCATTTTCCTGCTGTCACACACAGCTGCTGGAAGCAGTCAGCAAGAAGGAGAAATGATCCTTCAGGCAATTACATGTGTCCTCCCAGACGAGTTTCAAACAGGAGAGAGATTTTGAACTGAGCCCATGCAGAGCAAAGCACAGCTACGTAGTGACCCATGTTTCATCTGGACTGCTACGTCTGATCCTAATGGAGACTACAGGGTATTTTTTTTAATGTGTGCAGCCATATAAACCCATGCAAGGGATCAGGTTCATGGCTTACTGGGACTAGAATTGCAACTGCCACCCATCAGCACTGTTTTTCCACCATAGCAGGTGACAACATCCTCCCCAGACCCACTGCAGGCATATTTTCTATTACAGCCATCTGAAACATTCACTAAAATTGGCAGATATTTTCAAGGTTGCAGCAGCAAGTTGACAGCCTGAAAACAGATGATTTCTGCTGCTAAAACACTTTAAGGAGCAAAAAAAATGGCATCCCAATATTACCAGGGATAACTGTATCTCTGACTCCCCCCTGGTATCCTCAAGTATGCTCCTGATTAGCCTGCCTTCACCTTTGGTGTCTAGCTACCATCTCTCCCTAGGAATGAGAGCATGAAGGAGGGAGGGAGACTGCTCTGCTCTCGGTTTTGAACACTGCTCCCCAGCTAACCACGCCAACCACTGTTTACTCTAGACAAAAAAAGTCACAAAATCCAATTTTAGTAACTGCTGTAAAGTAAGGTTCAATAAGATATTGCTATCTCTGATCCTGCAGTGTGTTCTTATACTTTTGAAAAATTTGTACACCCTTATGGCCTAGAATGAAGGCTCCTTTATTTTCAAGTATGAACAATAAATGTTCAAAAGGTGTGCAGATGTGGCACTTGGGGACGTGGTTTAATGGTGGATAAGGTGATGCTGGGCTACAGGCTAGACTCAATAATCTTAAGAGTCTTTTCCAGTCTTAATGACTATATGTTCTAATGAAGATTGTACTTGTAGATTTGTGGATTTGTATTATTACATGCTGTAAGTGAGCTATGCACCATCATTTTGTCCACTACAACCTTCCCAGCAAGCGAGTCCAGCCTGAACATAGACCCAGTGAACTCGTGCATGTATCAGCGTGCGAGCTGGCTACAAATTTAGAAATTTGACCAATAGAGCCCACCTTTGACAACAAAACAACATACCATGAATCTCTCAGCTCTCTGCTGATGTGACCTTGCTAGGAGAGGCCATGAGCATCATACTGCACTATACTTGGTGCCGGCTCATTGGATCTGCAACTGGGGGAGGACCTGAGTCAAAGTCCTCTGAATGTGGGACCAAGAGTTTGGGAGGTTAAAAATGCAGAAGAAACATGACTGCACTGCCTTCAGACAAGAGGACTTAATTCCTCAGATCATTCTATCTTGTTTGAAGTAAAATGCAAAGTGAAGGTGCTAGAAGATGATTTGTGGCATTAGAATCAATCTCCTATTTCCTCTATTATCTTTTTACAAAACTCATGAGTTTAAAGCTTCTGCTTGCTTTGACACCAGGGTCCAAGCAAATATTCCCATGGTTAAGTGAAAAAGAGGTCTAAGGTTCACTTGGAACAATAACAACAAAAACCACCAAATGAAACAAAACAAGAAAGCCTGAAGCTACTCACTCTGGTATTGACAGTCTCTTCTTTCTTTTTTAGGCTTCCTCTCATTGTTTCTCTTGAGCAGCCATCTACACAACTAAAATCTTATCCCCCACCCCAAAGCACTGTCACTACAGATTTAATTTTTTTTACAACTGGAATATACCAGGCAAGGAGTAGTATAAAGGGAGAATTTTTATTTTTTTTTTTTAATGAAAACAAATTAGTTAACTCCAATTGCATTCTCTGATGCAAACAGCGACTGGAACAGAGGAAACGGTCTCAAGTTGTGCCAGGGAGGTTCAGATTAGACACAAAAAAATTCTTCATGGAAAGGGTTGTCAAGCATTGGAACAGGCTTCTCAAGGAAGTGATTGAGTGACCATCACTGGAGGTATTTAAAAGGCATTTAGACATGGCACATAGGGGCACGATTAATGGTGGACTTGGCAGTGCTGAGTTTAACATTTGGACTCGAGCATCTTAGAGGTCCTTTCCAACCTAAATGGCTCTGTGATTCTGAAGTCACTCTTTCTGAGTGCATGGAAGTTGCCAGACCCAAAGTTAACTCAGATCCAGGAGGAAAGAGCATGCTTTTGAAAAGATACAGTTTGTTTTGGACTCATCTGGACAGCTCCACACCCTGCAGTACACACCCTGACCCCACTGCACTTGGGCCCTTGCAGACTCACAGCACGCCGAATCCCGGTGCTGTCACCACCCTGAGCACTACAGGGGCAGCAGCAGCACAGGCTGCAACTTCTGTTTCTCTTGTTCTCCCTTGCCCTGTTTACCTTTGCAACCGTGTTCCCCTCAGCTCTGCCAAGCCAAGGACTGTGTCTCCCAGAGCTGTCTCTAGGCCATCCTCCTCTTGTCACCCCCTTGTTTGGTCGTACTGCCATTGCCTGCAGCAGGAAAGCACACAGAGCACACTGGCACCTCTCCCACCACGGCATGCCAGAGCTCCTGAAATGGGAAATTACAAAGGAAACACATCATTTGCTTGAGAGGAAAGCATGGCAGAGAGAGGATTTTTTTTTTTGTGGGGCTCCTCTTTAAGAGAGAAGACAAACCGCAAAGGCAACAGCACAGCTGCAGAATTTGTAATGATCAGTGAATTGCAGTGAAACTCCCTGCAGTTGGGAAATACTACCCATTCACAAGCAATGCAGCCCTCCATACAAGAGCTTATCATATGCTGTGCTACAGAAACAAAGACGGTTTGTGCAAACCAAAGCTCGTGAACTGACAGCTGCACTCCAGCCTGTCCATTCTGGGTACAGCTTGTACAAAATGCATTGAGTAAGCCATTTTGAGCAAAGATTTGTGCCTAGGATGGAATGACTGAAGTTGTTAAGGTCCACAGGGCAATGGGCAACGACAGAGAGCCTGTGCCTGTCTGCCTTCCCCCACCACTGCTCCCACAGGAAGCCACAGGCATGCCTGGAGAGGTCTGGGCTGGGGTAACTCTGGTGTGATGAGATATGTCACTTCTCACAGATGCCCAGTGGTTTTTCATCCCCTGCTTAGACAAACATCTGGCATCTGGATAAAAGCCAGCTGGTGTGGGTCCAACTCGGATAAACTGGAACTGTTGGCCAGCACAGGGATGCATTGGGATAAATATCCAGATGCAACATCTGTTCCCTATTGCACATCTTCCCAAATCGTCATTGATCATCAAACATGAGGGTTCCCTTTGTTCCAAGATTAACCCAGCAAACAGATGTGCTAGCAACCCTCAAGGACAGCAGGGTTTGTCTGTATGGGACATACCCATCTTCTTAAGGAAAAAGGCTGACAACCCAGGTGCCCTCCAACTAAGCAGAAAGGGAGTCAGCCTTGTAAGAAATAGGTCAATCAGGCTGATAAAACTAGTACCAAAAAGGAGAATGGCTGGAGAGGATGGCTAGAGAGAACAAATGAATATTCATCTAGTATTAAAAAAAAAAAAATCAAAAAATCAAGGTTTGGGAAACTAATTTATTTGAAATTACCAAAGATGGGAAGTAGGAAGAGAAGATAATTACATGTGCATCAGAACTAGAAAACTGTGTTCTAGACAGGAGATGTCAGAAAAATTAATGTATAAGGAAAAATTTAAGCTGAAAATAACAAAAGTACTGGGGTGAGAAGAAAAGCATAATTAGAAAATTAAAATGCATAATTAAGACTTGTTGAAAAAGGAGTATGACTGAGAACAGGTATGGGGATGTTATACCATGTAGAAATGTTGTTCCTAGTTTACAAGTCACTAATATTTCATTGATATGAGAAAACGCAGAAGTAGATGGTGATGCACAGAAACCACAAACTATCAGCTATAGAGATCTACAATAAAAGTTCTGAGCCTTCAAGAAAAAAAATCTGTGTTTGGCAAAATTAAAACCCTACAAAATCCCTGTGCAGTATTTTTAGGAAGAAGAATCACAACTGTCAGAAAACAATGGATTACATAACTTATCATGATGATAACAGTGTATATCTAATTTAGAATGATGTTCAACTATAGCAATGTAAGCAGTCCACTGTCAGCAGGTCTGGATGACTTCGATTCAACAACTAAACCAAAAAACTCCTGAATCATTAAAACTGATTTTCAGTAACACTTTTGCAATAATGTTCACTTTCCATTACTAAACATTTTTTAAAATTAAGATCAATATTTATCTACAGGCCGCTCAAATTTAAATAGGATTAATTCCTTAATTTATGGAAATCAAAGTATTACACAGGAATATACTACAGAATCGTTGCAGACATTTTTCAAGTTTCAACTGGCATATTGAAGATAACCAGAGAAAACAGTGACAAATAGGAAGATTAAAAGGCATCAGGCAGTTTGTTCCAGAGATACACACTGCGTATTTACACAGAGGTAACCATTACTGGTGAACTGTACTGATGTCAAAACCACAAACACATGATGGTGCAGTACAGGAATTCTCCAGAACGGATGCTGAAGGGCTGAGAAAGTCATCTGAAGGAGAGGCAGGAGGCCTGATGCACTGGCCAACAGACCAGTTGTACCATGGAGTGCCACAAAGCGGGCGGGAGACACCCAGGCCCTGCAGAGGGATGGACAGGCAGCAAGGGGATGTGGCAAAGGGAGGAGATGCCCCTGGCTGTGCCACTGGGAGTGCAGTGTTTTGGCCGGGTTGCCTCTGGCAGTGCTGATCAGCTGTGAGCCATCTGAGAGCACCAAAAAGCACCAGCATGGCTTGGAGACACAAGGACTGCAGCTGCCCTTGACAAGGCTGGAGACAGAGTCCCTGGCATAGCCATGGTCCTGAGCCCAGCCCAAAGGAGCAGGAGAGGCTTCGGTGTCTCTTCCTTAAGTCCAGACCAGCACTAAAGGGACACTAGCAGCAGCACTCATACACTCTCAGGCTGGACAGAGAGGAGCCAGTCTCCCACATGGTACCAGAGAAGCTGCATGTCAATCACGAGATTTGGCCAAAACAGTGTTGGGGAGTTACCAGGAGTTTACCAGATCCCCGCCTGAAAAGAATAGGCACCTCAGTTTGAAAAAGCACAGACTGCATGGTCAGCCAGAAACACCAATATCTTCCAATATTTTCCTAATATCCAGTTCAAATTAGACTGGATATTAGGAAAAATTTCTTCAGGAAAAGAGTTGTAAAGCATTGGCACAGGCTTCTCAGAGAAGCAGTTGAGTCACCATTCCCAGATGTATTTAAAAGATGTGGAGATGTGGCACTTTGGGTCATGTTTTAATGGTAGACTTGGCAGTGCTGTTTTAATGGCTGGAATCAGTAAGCATATACTAAAGGCCTTTTCCAACCAAAATGATTCTGTGGTGCTCTGATTCTATAAAGATGCTAAATAGGTGCAAAGAGTACCACAGATGGGGCACTACAAAGCCCTTTCCCACTCTCCCCCCTCCTACCATCTATTGAAACCTCTATAAAATTCCAAATTAATTGTGGGAGAAAACCCATCCTAAAGCAGCTCACATTTAAGGGCAGGACACTTAAAAAACAGAAAGTCATTCCTGCACTGTCCTGCAAGGCAGACATGTGATTAAGAAACTGGCACTGATTTCACTATCTACACCATGCTTACTTCCGTCTAAGCAAACACAGGGCTGCGCTGGCCTGCTGAGTGTGTGCATAATCCTCACGCAATACATAAATGAACTGCCAGTGTCTTTCTCTAAGAAAGCAAATAAGGGAGGGAGAGCCACAACCACAGACAAAAACCAAGAACAAAGCAGAGAGAGAGGCTGGAAGAAGCATATTTCACCTCTGAAAACACGTGGGAATGGGTCCATAAGAAGCCACTGCTGGGAACAGGCAGTCTTCCTGGGGAGAAGGGACAAACCATGGCTGTAGTCATTGGCAAACTGACACAAATACTTTCTTGCACATTGGGAAACACAGAGTTACCCACTTCACTTAGCCTGCCCTAAGCATAAAGGGGGAAGGATGTCTCCTCCTGCAGCCTTCAGAAACATGCAGGGCAAGGCAGCAGCTCCATCTTTCCCTGTGCTCGGAAATGACTAACCGTTTATGTGAACAGGGTTGCACAACCCACTGTGTGTGCAGGAGTATGTTTATCTTCTGCTACCAAACTGAACAACTCCCGGTACCACTGTTCTTGAAAAGGCCATTGAACAACAGTTCTGTCTTTTTTTTTTACCCCTGAATCTCTCAGCCATTTCAACTTCTACCAAAATTGTCTGAAGTTGCCAACTCCAGGCCCATACAACAAAGATACACGGAAAAGGCATGGACAAAAAAATCCTGTGCATTAAAGCCTGATGCACAACTATTCCTGCTCCAGGAATTTTTATTCTGCAGATGGTAGGAGTTTCCTAGCGCTCTTAGTAACTTCTTAGCATGAACTATATACTACACTTTCCTTAACTGCAACAAATAAACAATCCGTATCAGCTTCCAAGGATCCACTACCTTCTTGCCATGATGTAAAGTGAATAATGAAGACCAGAAGTTTGAAACATGGGTTTTGCATCCTGGGACATGAGGTGGCAGATGAAAAGCACAAATAGGTAAGAACATGAATAATACTGCCCACCAAGGTGACGCACCAGCATTCCACGAACACAGCTGGCACACAGTCACTTGGCACACACTCAATTGATATGCATTGATACAGCATTTTGTTTCCTAAATTAAAGATTTTCCTGTGTTCTCAGTGGCAGAATACTCGACCTGACAATCACATGCAGGCACAAAAGATTATGTGAGACAACAGGAAAACAGAATAGGCAACAAAATATATCTGTAATGTACCAAATAGTAGCACCATTTGCCTGTTCCCCAGGGAGATCTGAACTGTTTTCTGTGCAAAGGCTGTTAAACAGATAATTATTTATTGGGAAGTTAATATAGCATGATTAGGAACATTCCACACAAGCTGACTAGGTACACAACAATCTCTACTTACCAGAAGAGAAACTGCATCCATATAATCAAATACTGGAAGAAAACCTACTCGTTTCAGCAGGAAAAGTGAAGGGGTTAAGCAAGGCAAACCATCCCTGCCTTAGGCATAGAAGCCCCCAGGACCCCCTTGCAAACCAGACAAGCTCCAGTGAAGCCAGAGAAGGAAACACCGCTTCAGCACCTCTGCATGGAAAACCCACTCAGCAAGACAATGGAGTTACACTCACCGGTCACTGCACAGACCTGTGTAAAGAATGGGTCCCTCTTCTTTCACAGACTCTCTGATCAGAAGGGATACAATAGAAACTGATATTCAATATGATAATTTTAACATTCAAAATTACTACACAACTGAATGAATACAGACAGATCTGCAGCACATCACAGCAATTACTCTGGCTTTCACTCTTGATGGATATGGTCAATTCCCATCTTCCACAGGGCTGTAGAGACTGAGACACCTCTCTGAGCCCCCACAACTGGTTCAGCTGCCAGTCATGCATCAGCAAAGGGGTTGAATACACCACCTCAGAAGGCTGAGTCTATACCTTCTGAAAATACAAGACTTCAGTGGGAACTTCTAGTTCTTGGTTTGCAACTCCCTCCAGGAAACTGGAGGAAGCAATATATCTGCTCTCATATGTGATTATTATAGAACATGTTTGTAAAGCTGCTAACATACACCAGTTCTCTGGTAAAGTGTGATATTCTAATAACATACTCAGAGGCAAATGTCTGGCTTATGTGGAGATATTGTACATATTCGGAAACATAAATTACATCCATTTTACTGGAAACTTTCAAGTGATTTTTCATACAAACTCTAGAACTGAACTGATGACAGTTTAAAACATGAAAAATAAACACAAAAAGTTTTAAAGGGGGGGAGTTAAAATTTAAAGAAACAGATAATGCTGAAAAATAATACAGTAACAAATGACTTTTTGGGTCAACCTGAAGTATTATTTTTGATCCAAAATGCAAAGCTTCTTTTAATTTTAAAGCTATTTAATCCTTAAAAACATGTTTTCTTTAAGGAAAAAATACAGTAAAAAGCTCCAAAATATTTTGAAAGGAAAGAGGACAGATCTAATTTTGAAAATGCTGAAATAAGACACTGCAGCATCTGGGGAAATCATCTTTCTTTTTCAGTCAAAATTACTGGCAGTAATCATCCTTGAAAATGCACATATTTCTGATCTCTAACTCTTGCTTCTCAGCAAATTCATGACTTGTGAAAAAAGACTTTTCCAAGCTTTATTCATAAAGATGGAGGTAATTATCACTTTCTCAACCTATATAAGAGCGAATGTGTTGCTAATGAAGCCAGTGGGTATTAGAGGAGATACAAAGCAGTTTGAACAACTCTCACTACTATTCTGGTGAATTGTAAATTATATTAGAGCATCACTTTCAGGAGTAGTAATATAATCCCTCCCCAAAACTAAATGGAACAAGAAATTACACATGACATGAGAAACTACACATATCAAAGAGAAAATGCAACAAAACACCTTTCTTCACCAAGAGACAGAAGGGCCATATCCTGCAATCCCATTACAAATCTGACAGCACAATATCCTAACTGATACTAACACAGATGACCTGGAAGGGTGAGTGGTGGTTCAGTTTTGTCATTTTATGTCTCTTTTCAAGCAATCTGACCTCATCCATTTAAATGCCACAGTTGGCTAAGTTGGTATTTTCCAACATCTGTAGTTATACCCAGATGACTAATTTAAAATGACTGTTACTAATATGTGCACCAGAGGCACTGCTTTCTATAAATGTCAAGTATCAGTGATGTCCAATAAAACAAGCTACAAGCACTTAATGCTGTGTAAAATAGGCTGATTAATACTCTCGGAGAGTATTTTATACTCAACAACGAATTTGTCAACTCTGAAAGGTGCAAAAGTACTACAGTTACTTAGAAATCATAATTTCAGTTACGTCAATTCATGATTGCTACAACTGAAAGCTGATTTTGCAACAAAGATAAAATACCTTCTATTTGATAAATACATTTATAAAGCACATATATAGCCTTTTCTTTTCACTGGGTTTGAGCTTGTTACAGTATATTGGCATTTTTATTAGGCATTAGTCCTGTTCGGAAATGTACACATGGTAGACAGTTCTGCACTAATAATGGAAAGCCAGTAACACATACTGGATTCTGAGACTGCCATGTTGACCCAGGTGCACTGGGTCAAAAGCATCCCATTGCTGTTCAAATAGTACTGAAATTAGTCTAATGGTCTTTGCCTTTATTCCATCTATTTGTGGATATTAAGAGGTCAAGGAAACAATTCTCCACCCAGGAATGCATGCATTGTACTGGGGTGCATAACTTAGTACTACTTTTATTTTCTGATACACGATATTTGGGTTTGTCCTCTCTTGATATTATTGTACATCAATAAAATATATCATAGTCAAAATTATAACTGTCTAATCATAACTAATCTGTCCAAGACCTAAATTAGAGAACAATGAAGTACAAAAAGTTTCAAGAAAACTAAGTTCCCTTTTCCACTGAAACATCTCACAATCTACCAGAACCATAAAACTACACAGATAATATTTCCAAATAAACTAGTTGGGGAGCTTAATAATTCAGCACTGTATTCAAACATACCAAGCCAATGAGATTTAAGCAAGCCTATAAAGTTCAGTTGTGTGCATTTAAATGCTGTCCTGAGCTGGAGTGGGTTGTCTCAATCCAGTATCTAAATATTAACTGTAATATATTACAGTGAAAATCTTGCAAAAACTTTCTACAGAAATACTGCTATGCATCATTATGCAAATATGTATAGTTAGGAATGCCTTGCAGGGACTCTTAAATTGGCAAGTATACAATTTCCATTATATCCTATCCCAGACAGCCGAATGTTGCAGATAAATTTCCACACAACATTTAAGATGAAGAAAAACAACAACAAACTTCAAATTTTTGAGAGATGCAGTTTCCATCTGCCACATTCTATAAAGAAAAATGCCAGTGAAAACCACATTTGTTTGTATTGTACCACAGAATATGAAATATCAGCAACGAGATTCAAGACAGCTTGAAGGATAGATTCAGTGTTGATGCTGTATACCTACATGGAGACTTCATAATGGCTTTTAGGTCTCCAAATTCCCATAATGTAACCCGAAAAATCCTAGCTCTGCTACCAGCCTCTGAAGGCATGCACCTCTCCACAGAGAGGGCAAACCACAATTTCCATGTAAAATGAGGTCCTATAATACCTGAAAAAGCAGTTTCTGTATCTTGTTTATTACAGGATGAAGCAGCTGGAAGCATTTGATTGTAACTCAGAAATTTTAGGCATCCCTCTGCCTAAATAAGTCCTTGAGTTTATTCTGAGATTTTTTTTTTTTGTCTGGTAATTTAATTAAATCAGACCTTAAATGATTTTAAGAAGACCATTTGTCACTGACTGGATAAACCACCTAATAAAGGAAATGTGACCCACTGTTCAGGTGGCCTTTCAGAAGGATACAAATTTGGTTTCACCTGCAATCACTTTCATGTGGAACAGCAAAATATTCCTAGAAGGAGAAGTCAAAAAGACCCTTCCTCAGGAAGGCCAAGTTCCTGTAAGATGGAAGGGTACAATTTCTGCTTTCTCTCATCTTCGTCCAAAACTCTGTCAGTACAAATTCCATTACTGTGTACCATGACAAGAGTACATATTACCACAACCACTGCAGTGGTGTGACTCTGGGACTTCTTTTGTCCCGTGCAGCTGGAAGGTATAGGTTTGAATTCTTCAGGATTAAAGAGTGGAACTTAAGTCCCCACATACTGACAAAATGGAAAATCACACAGAGGGCACCCAGATTTTTAAAGAAAGGAGTGGCTTCTTTCATTCTCTGTGTCTCTTGAGTTTGTTAAGAAAGCGTACATAGGGGCATGCACCTTCAGAAGTGAAATGCACAGGCTGGGGAGCTGGGGTGGAAAACTTGATCCTTCTGTGGACTCAGGAGAACTTCCAGCTCATCACACTCTCAGAGCTACCTGCTGGATAATTCAAGCTAAATGCAAGTGGTGTGCCAGCAACACATGAGCTCCTGCTGACATCTTTGTCCAGCTGAGCTCTCACCTTGTGATGGCCAACTCTCTTGTACACTGCGTAGGGAACATGGGCATCTAACAGGAGGTCTGTGAGTTCAGGGTCAAGCATACCAGAGATGCACCAACTTTCTCAGCATCAAGGTGCAGATCTAGACCAGAATGACAAGACTAACATTTTCAAAATGAATGTGGGTACTTATGCCACTGAATCTCAGTGAAAAACCCTGTTAGATTTCACCTGCCAGCATTCCCACGCTTCTTGTTAAAAGTATTTACTATTTAAGTTCATTTTCTCTATCATTTGTCATACATGATTGAGCAGTTCCTTCAGAAACTTTTTAAAGAACCTGAACTTTTTTTGTTCAGAAATATTAGATGGCGAACTGCTAAAACAGTATCAGCTACATTTCTAAATCTTACACATGCTATGGATTGTTATTATTACATTTATTAGTCCAAATTATTTTATATACAGGTAAAAGATGCCTCGAGTTATTCCCTCAAGTACATCTTTATTGTCATAACAGGCAAATACCTAAAGGCTGTTAAAATGAATTTATTAATTAAACATACTACAGAATACAGAAATAATTTCATCACTGCCATTTTATTCAGCACTGGAATTTCCAGAGTGTTGCACTAAAAAAGACTTAGAGGCAGAGCACAGGCTCAAAGGGTTATTGCTTTTGCAAACAACCTTCCTCTCTGGAAGCCAAACCTTATAGAAGTTTGAATCACTGCATCAAGGAAAATTACAAAGATTCTTATACATGACTTGAAAATACAATAGATAATGAAATCACAACGGTGTTGAAGAAGCAGGCAGGCCAAAGTGCCTTTTTGCTGTTGTTGTTGTATTCTCTGAACTGTTAATCTTGAATTAAAGCATGAAGAAGTCTGAGCTACATGCCCTAGCCTCCTAAAGTATTGCAAGAAACTAAAGAGGAAACTAAACTCCTAAAGAGGAAACACAAGTGTGAAATTGGAGCTCTTTTGAGAAGGTTTTGAAAGCCTGAATTCATAAAACTTACAGTAAAAATTCTACTATTTGTTTCAAAGGGGATTTGTTTCAACAAAGTAGGAAAAACTAAAAACAGAATATCTGCAAGCTGAAGCATCCTTCAACTTGCAGAAGCCCCTAACTGCAAACTAAACACTTTTGCCAAATCTTGCTATGATCTATGAGAATGTTCTTTATTGTAAGAACCTGAAGATGTCATAGTGCCTGAGCTACTGCAGTTGAACTGGATATACATACTGAGATGTGGGGAAGGGATTTGTAAGGGCTGAAAAATAAGACACTTGCCATATGTCAAATGTTGGTCTAATGCTCAGCACATGCTTCTGCAGCAGCAACTGAGAGTATAATGGGTGTCACCAAATAAATTCTTCAAGGTTCTTTCACTGTAGTTTGATTCTCCTGAGGCTAATTTTGCTTATAACAAGTTTCGTATCTCTCAGAATGTGCAAAAAGACAAAGCATTATGTATATGCATGCCATATGTGCTTTCCTGTATGCATATAAATCTATATCCATCCAAATGTCTCACCTACTAATACATGCTTCCTGTCTTAATACCTGCATAAGTACGGTACACAGTTTTTTAACAAACACCAAAGATGGTCATAGTAATGTACAAGCATAATGCTGCAAAGCCACCAAAAAGACAAAAGCAGAATGCATAATGAACTGAAGTGCTCCTTCTTCCTTCCAGTAATTACATTTGCATAAGAGCAACTCCAACCACTATCATTTATCATTTCTGGAGATAGAAATCTATGGCTGTATGTTACATATTCCATCCAATTAAGAACCCTACTGCAGCATTAGAAATGTTTGTTCAGCATATACAATATCTTTGAAAAGCTTTCAACAAATACAGAAAATATACAGCTATACCTCTTGCAATACTTCGTAAGTTTGAAAGGTAATAACAATGCAACTGGCTGCCAGTCTAATCTCCCTAATGACCTGCATTTCACAGTTGTTAACACAGTTATCAGAGTCACACTACTACTAGAATTCTGACAAAATGAAGTGGGAACGACAGAAAAATGCTTCTCAATACTCGTTTTTATGTGATTTTTTCCAACGAGTTCTACTATTTCTATTAAGACACAAGCTGCAGCAGTATTTTCACTGGGGTGAGATTTTTCAAATACTTATGCAGATGTTTGGAGAATCAAATCCTACAAGACTAATTAATGTGCACAAAATTCAGATGAAATTATTCATATATAAATAACTTTTGGAAGAATTAACACATGCAAACATACTGGATGCCTCATGCTAATACACAGAAGATAATTAAAACATAGACTTATGAAGTAAAACTCATTAAGAACCAGCTATAAAACAGAATGTCATCTTGTTTGAAATCTTTCATCTCAGTCTTTGAAAATTTTCCTCATCCCAAGGAATTTAGCTTCTTACCAAGGTTGTGAATAATTTAACCCCCAATTAGAACTTCACCTGAATTCCTTGAATACAGCATTCCTCTATCTGCGGCACAGTAAAGATCCCTGTATTAAAACTGCTACCCCGTAAAATGTCAGAATTTTATACTTCATGGTTTAATAGTTTCCTTCAAAATGAGTCCAGTACTCAATCTGTGCCCAAGCACTACTTCTGCGTGTACAGACACAATAAGTATTTGTAAATTTTTAAGTCCTTGCAAATTTGTGTGTCACAGAAATATAAAAGGTCTTCCAATGTTAACACCTATGTTAAGCTTCGGCCTGGAAGAAAGACTGAGCCACTTAGTACTTCACCTCCTGTACTGTTCATTCAGAAGCCAAAGCTGAGTAGGGCATAAAATGGGTTTTTCAAGGCTCCTTAATGGCTCTTGGGACTCAGTCTGCCTTTAACAACTTTTAAAACCACGCTCAGAAACACACAACAGTTTCTTTCATGGAAACCTGTATCAAACTGCACTTGTATCCAGTTTAATATATCGCCTTTACCCTTGGTGCCTACACCAAGCAATTGTGGGAAGCCATGAAAAACTCTCAAAGACATGGTGACTTGTCAGTCATCTTTCAGCCAAAATTCTATGATTCTCTCTCCACCTCACTACCTGTTTTTAAGGCAACAAAAGAAAGGTCACTCTAACCTCCAAATAAAATACACAAGCATCCATTAATATGACACTCTTCCTGCCTTTCAGATTTTATACAAATATGATTGATGTTTCCCACTGTGTATAATTCCTTGTGGAATCCTATTTTTCAAACCTGAAAAACAGAATTATTTCAGTGAAAAACTGGTGATTAATCACAATCAACTGTCACAACTAATTTAACTTTGATTTTATGAAAAGCTTTTCTATACAATCTAAGTAAAAATATACATTTTATGTGCAGGTGAAGACAGCAATAGCATACTTAATGTATTTTTTTTTTCCCACTGAGAAAGTAGATTTCCCAGCTTTAGAATACTAAACTTTTGCTTCTTTCTAAAAAATTATTTACAACTCTACATGAAATACGGATCTATCTGGCATTATTTTTCAAATGCTTTCATTTATTGGTATTTCTTTTATATGAGTCCCATCAGTTTACAGGACAACATTTAAGTGTTTCAATTGAAAGGATGCATCTTCAGGAAGAACTGATCGTATCTGTTTTCCCTCAGTATGGAACACATCAGACCTTATAAAAAAGCTGAGCTTCCTCCAAAACTGCGGGGGGGAAAGAGATTTGTGCCTTGGGAGAAGGAGTTTGCTGCACATTCTTAACACATTTCAGGAAAAAAGATGAATGGACAAACTGAGAGAAGCCATTGTAGCACTACAACAATGTGACTGGTACAAAAGGCAGAGAGAACTGCAGTACAACTCTGTCTATTCATGTACAGCTGCTTATACCCACAGCAATGGTAAAACTACTAACACGGTGTAATTTAATGCAGTGTATCTTTCCTATCATCCAGTTATATCCCTTTTCATATCCATCCTTAACAAGATTATTAAGGCAATTCATTAGTTGTCATCACTATACTTTCAACTCTTGTAGGTACACTATGTTATTCACAATGCCAGGATGAGGTAGGAGCCATGCACTGATCAGAGAGCTAGAACCAGCAAATAAATGAAATCCACAGTTTAAAGTTTTGGGGTGACACAAGGAAACCTGCATATATCCCCCAGAAAATTAAAGCTATTATCAATTACTTGATTTCCTAATAGAATCATCCACTTCTACCACAATTGGAACAAAAGGCCTGAAAGTCCATACTAGTACTTAATGATGCATTTAGGAAACTAACATTGCATTAGTAGTTTGAAATGTTGCATGTTTGGAAATAGTTAAATGACTTTGGGTCTACCCTCTGCCTCAGAGAAGATGTAATGTATGTAATGGATATGTAATTCTCCTGATTGATATATGCCTCCATAGATAGAACTTTGAAATTTTTATACATAACATGAATTATTCAACACATGTGTGAAAATGACATTATTTTACACTGGGTGACGTGGATATTGAATGGCTATTTCCAACTGCAGCAAGACTTTAATTTCTGAAACATTTAATTTATCTTTCACAAATACCTAGTGCAAAACAACAAAGATATCTAGTGAAAAGATGCAACTTGAAGGACATCAAAACCAAATTCAATGGCAAAGAAGTATTTCAGTAGAGACATGCTTCCTAGTAGTTAAACCAAAAACTTACCATCTGGAGATGCTGATGTCTTCTCAGCTAGCATCTGTCATTCAGAGTCCCTCTCCTTACAGCTGTTTCTGGAAAGTTCATCTGCTTTCTTACACTTGAATGTCAGGACCCAGAGTCAAGGTCAGGGATTACATATCTTTCCTTGGCTCCCAAAATTTTAAGCAGAAAGTGTGGCCAGGCAACATGAGGCTCTGCTTATCCCCATCTGATTCATCCTCACAGAGTTTGTTTCCTGTCGTGGTCTAAATCCAGAGAGCCCCACAGGCAGTGGAGGGGAATTAAAGCACAGAAGCCTCACACTCAATTCCTGAGGTGAAATCATAGCACTCTGGCTCAAAGGCAAACTACTACAAACCAGGATAACATTTCCAACCTTACCCTTAGAAGGCTTTAAGAAAAAAAAAATGAAAGGACAAGCATCAAATGATTTTTGCCACATTGTATCACCATCTTTGTCTAATATCCCTAGACAGAGGATAAAAAGAGACTGGAAACTCACTGAGAGCCCATGGGAACTGCTGAGTATAAAAAGGAGAATAGCTTGGGCCACAGCTGTTAATGATGCTTTCCTTGTATTTTATCCAAGACACATGGCTTCACAGTTTGTGTATGCAAATAGGAGCCACTCCTGCTCCTGAAGTCAGGGTTGTTTTGAGAAAGGAGAAACAACTACAAGACATGCAAATGCAGTGTACACAGAACCTGTTACCATTTAACTTCTTTAATGTATAACCCCAATTGCCTTAAGGCACTAATATCAACCACTTTTACACTACAAAATGAGTATTTGAAAATTTGAGTTATTTTCTGCACAGCAAACTAGGAGACAAAATTCTGGCACCTTATAAAAATCAGAGAAAACTCCTATTTTACATTAATTATTGTTAATTACATCACATTACTGTAAGGTTTGCCAAATCAGTTAAAGGACACATTTTACTCTGAAGAGGCTCCCTCAAGTAACATAGGAATAGGTAATTAAAAAAAAAAAATTCTTACAAAAGTGAATAGAAGTGATCTCAGACACAGACAGGAAATGAGGAAACACAAATGTTTAGTGCTAAGAACTTAAAATCCCAGCCAAATCTGCCAAATTACTCATGTGGAATATAGTGCATCAGCGAGATGTTCAGCAAGCATGATACCACATGACCATGAGGAATTAAAAGTATTTCCAGATAAAACAGTATATTCCTGACTATCGTTGGAATGAAATACTGTCACCATCCTCTTAATTGTTCCTCACTCAAAGTGAAGAGTTATAATTATGTATATTCACAAAGTCTAACCTCCACAATTCTCTCACCATTCCCCACTCAAGAGTGTTTTTCATTTTGCTTATAAACACATATATATACACCACTTAAAAAAGATAAAACAAAAAAAACAATTGTATTACACAATACAACAGTGATTAAAATTATTTTTAAGGGATCTGCAAAATCAAGTTTGAAAAGAATATATAGTCAACTCAATACAACATCAAAACCAGGATCTCAATCTGACCAAAAAGTGAAGTTGCCACTTTTTTATAATCTCAGAGTTTCAGGTATTACTTCAGCCAAAATCTTCATGATAACAGAAGGATAAATATGTACAACTACAATGCATAAAGCAATGACTACCAATTCTCAATGGCAGCCCAAACTACTGACTTGTGAAAACATTAACAATCCAAAATACAGCTACCTAGAAGTGCTGTAAGAAGTTCTGAAAAAAATTATATGAAATGGTATAACTGTTAAGGTTTGAATATTGACAGTTTTAAGAGTTCAGTCAGAAAGGCACTTGATTTGTAGAGTGTGAAAAATATATTTATCTATCTATATAAATACACAGATATAAAAATATTATCCCAACTAGGCAGCAGCAGTATGAGCCACTTGCATTTTTTTTTCTGACATCATCTTCCACTCCTGAGAATACTGTATGACAATGGTATTAGGATGGTTGCTTGAGAAATGGTTGAAACAAGCCATCATTTGCTAGAATATAAACCCAGAAATTAAATTACGCTAATTTAAATTAGCTAACACTGCTAATGTTTCAAACAATTTTCTAAAATAGCCAAGTTATACTACTGACAGATACCTTTCACATCAGTAAAACAGAGTTTTGAAGCACTATAAGCCATTATTATAAAGAAACTTTCTGACTCTTGATCAATGCACCTATGCAGCAACAACTTGTTAAAATATACACTATAAATTTAGTATGCATTAATAAATTACAGCCAGATACAGCTGTGACCTTTAGCAATATGAAATGCTGGAGAACAGAGACATTAAAGATAAAGGACTTTAAATCTTTAGGGAAAGGGCCTCAGGATAAGGTCTTTAAGGGTCCAAGGATCACTTAAAGAATGAAGACTACTGAATGCTATACAAAAGCTGTGCATTTCTCCACCTAAGCCAATGTGATGAGCCCTCATGTCTACATGGTACTGTTCCTGCAGCATTACAGCTGGAAATAATCTAGGGATCACCCAAAGAGTCTGCCAATTACCACCCCTCAAAACTCCAAGCTGTGATTTCTTACCTATCCTGAGTGTGACAGATTTGACAGAGTTGCAGAAATGCTCTCTCAACATTAACAATCACATAGCTGCTCAATCCCCACTGCAGATAATGATATGGCTCTCCAGTCAACTCACAAATGAAGTTCAGCTCCATTTCAGGTGAGAATCACTGACTCAAAATCCCTTCCAAATCACACCTGGCCCCTCAGTTCTCTGGTCCTTCTCTTATTTCAGTCAATCTAGATCAAGACTTCAATCAGTGGAAGTGATGGGTATTCATCTCTTCTCCCAAGTAACAAGTGATAGGAAAGTGGAAATGGGCCGAAGTTCTGCCGGGGGAGGCTTAGCTTGGATATTACGAAAAATTTCTTCACAGAAAAGGCTGTCAAGCACTGCTACAGACTGTCCTGGGAAATGGTGGAGTCACCACCCCCTGATTTAAAAGGTATTTAAAAGTCTAGTAGATGTGGCACTTGGGGACATGGTTTAGTGGTGGACTTGGCAGTGCTGGGTTAATGGTTGGACTTGATGATCTTAGAGGCCCTTCCCCACCTAAATGATTCCATGAGCCTACCAGACAATCTTGCAGAAACTCACTCAGACACGTCTGGTCCACAGTTTTCTTTAAACTTCTAGACCCGTAACTTTCAGTGATCTCCTTAGATATATATGTCAGGAAAACACTCTTGCTTAAACTTCTAGCATTTGGCTTCTAGAATCAAACCAGCTCTCCTGACAGTTTTTCTTCTGCTGATGAAGGAGATCAATTATGTTTATTTCTTGTAGTTTTATGTCATGCTGGAGCATCTCCTGAAGAGGACCATACACAGATATTGCACTGACATCCTTAGCTACTTTTTACAGTGCTGCAAGTACTGTTTCTTCACTGCACTTTCCAGCCAGTTTTGGTGCCTCTACAGTTTAAGGAAACATTTTTTTACTGTCTCTTCACCAAGATTATCTCTTCCAACAAATAATTCATTCTTACAACAAATATTTCATTTTTACAAATGGTGTGAGAATATACTTACTTCTCACAAATATTTCATGGCTCAGCCTGTCACTCCATACCAAACTTCCTACCATGACTATCAGGGATTATTTGTACTGGCATATATACCTGCCAGTTGGTCATGTTGACCCAGAAAAGTTTGGGCTTCCTTTTACATAAGAGCTTTCATCCTACCAGGCTTTGCTTTCATTCATCTTTCTCAGAAGTCATACCATCCCAAGTTTCCACATCCAGCCACATGTTCTGAACTTTGAGTGGGGCAGTGCTCCTCAGCTTTTGCTCTCCTCAGATCGACTTCTCAGCTTCACTAGCCAGGGCCAGCATTGGGGTGGAAAAGCAAGGCCAGATGAACTTTTTATAGCCAGATGTCTGTCATATTTAACCTCTTCTTTAACATGACAACTTTGGCAAAGAATGCTATGGACATGAAAGTCTTTAGAGACATTTAAAAGGCAGCTGAATTTGAAAACTAAATGCAGGAAAACAACTGACCATATAAGCATTGATTTACTTAGGACTTTAGTGTCATATTCACATGGGCTAGTGGTTTTTCTGGAAAAGCAATGTTTAAATCATGGAGATTTCTAGTATAGTAAGATACTATTCCATGGGCAACAGATAAACCAGTTTCTGATTTCATCTACAGGTACCTTGCTAATAACATCCCAGGGAAAAAATTAAAAGCCTGAAACAAACCTAGGATTCCCCACCATGAAAAGAAAGAGCACCTGCAGTCAGTAGAGACACCTGTCTAAGCCATCAAAGCAAATCTGTCTATCAGAGGTGCCCAATGCATTTGGGCGTGCTCCTATTTACATGAAACCATCACAAGGAGGATAAGCACCACAGCACTGGTACCACCTATTTTGGCAGACTGAGGAAAGTGGGGACACTCCACAGGCTTCCCAAGAGTCCTGCTCTATCTGTGCAGAGAGTCATTCCTAAGACAGTGACTCCCATCCAATTACTTACTCCCATCGTGCTTTATCATGCCCAAAAGAGTGGCTCACGTTAGCCAGCAGCACCACTACAAGCACAGCCATGCTGCTAATCAAATACAAAGCATCTGTGGTTATTTCATGTATAATACAATCATTTATATTTGTATATACATATATATATATAATATACATATAAATACATATATATGTATCTAAAGCTTCACATGCATATCCTGGCCAGCTTTTCCTTACTAAAAGGATCTCTTTCTTCTTACATCTGACACCTTGGGCTAGAGCACAGTATGCATTCAGATTTTCAGCATTTGCACCTACAATTTTGGTTCTCCAAACTTCTTTGGAACAGCCACACAGAATGCTTTCAAAACCCAACCTGAACCAGAAAGATTAGAAACAGAGAAATAGATTGGGATGTGCTCATTGGCACAGACACCACTAAAGGAGAAGCTGAAGCGAAGGAGGCCAAGAACAAAACCTGAATGTAATTCATTATTGAAGGAGGTGGTATTAGATGAGCAAATGCTTCAGCAATATGCCGAATCCATTAGCAACTTCAAATCAGACAGACAGTCCCCATGGATTCATGTCACAAAACCTACATTTACAGCAAGACTATTCCCCTTTGCAGGAAAGGCTTACCAAGAATAAAAACCCTTGTAATGAAAACCAGCAAAGAGAATAAATTACCATACATTCTTTGTATTTCAGCTCCTTGGATAATAATGTATGATCTTCACGCTCTCTGCATGAGAACATTCCTGGATATCCCAATGACACCTTGATTGCAAACAAGGATGAAGAAGCTTTAATCCAAGCACATTCTCTATATTTCACTCACACAATCAATGTTTGCTGTTCTTCCTAGTTTAGACAAAGTAAAACTTGAAATAGGAGGTCTGATTTTGTTCATCTTAACACTTAATTAAAATTTTAAAAAACCTTAATAGTGCAGACATGTTTTCCCTCCACATTTGCAGGGAAATACAAGAACCATGTCATAAAGTATGTAGCAGGTATGTCTTCCAGAAAGTTCTCTCAGAGAAGAAGGATTAGCTATAATTTTTCAAGCTTTATGATGTTTATGGAGTGAACAGAATTTTATTAATCTTTTGTTACATGCTGTAAAGTGACTATGTTTTACCCATATTATATTTATCATCCAAACTGGAAGAACAGTGGTTATCTCTTAGCTCTCATAACTTCAGCTCTCCAAGAATTATGAATTTAGGACTGACTATTCAAATAGCGCAACACTCTTTCTCATGCTATTTTTTTACACTCTGGATTAATCTATTAATAACTCATCTTTAGAGATACATCAAATGTCAATCTTTTTGCTTGCAGATATACAACAATAGTAATGTGACTGGTTGAAGTGAACATGACTGTTGTAGAGTTATTTTGCTCTTCTAAGGAAATGAAAACTTACAATTAGTCCTTCCTACATTGTTTAAATCTCTTATTGCAGTTATTTGGGTTTTGAACTGTTAGCTATAACCTCTAGCTTCAGCGGTAAGATAGCCACTGTATGTATGTGTCCACATGTGTGCATAAAAACACTTGTATATTTACACAAACACTTATATGGTCCATTTTTATGATTTTCAGATGTTTTCGTATTTTCCATAACAGTGAAAATTAAATGCAGAACAGAAGTTTGCTTTTCTTGATTTCATTTGCAGACCCCTTGAAAATAGTGCATGGACTGTGAGTAGTCCATGGGCCCCTCACTGAATTTTTCTGCTGTCACTGCCCATTATTGTCAGAATTATATAGAGAATTTTTCATCCAAGTTTGTAAATTGTTTATGATAACTTTGCAGGAGTCACTTGGTGTGCTATCTTCAACACTTACCAATCTTGAAGTTTGTTTCTGAACAATAATTGCCTACTCTATCCTTCTGCTATTCACCAGAATTTCTGACATCTTCAACTGTTCCTCTGCCTCCATCTGTAAAGGCACAGGCTTCAGATATCACTACATTTGATATCTCAAAGATAAGCAGTGTAGATGTACAACACATTAGATAGATCTTTTGCTCTTGGATAAGAAACACAACAATTTTAGTTTAAATTACTGTTTATCCTCTTTCTTCACATTCAATCACAATGAACCACAAATGTTAAGAGAGTAAAACCAATAAAATTAAATCACACTCTGATTCTCAAACTTGGGCTTATGGTGAAATCTCAACAAAATATCTGAAAATGTAATTTTTCAAGAACTTAAGAAAACAAGTAGAAAAACAGATCAATAAAAAGAATCTGAAAATTCTTTCAGCTAACCACAAATCATTCAAATGTCTAAAAACACGTTTCAAACAGGTTACTAAGCTCCATCTCTTTTGGTATGACAAAGATGTCACTGTGGGACAGACTGGGGAACTTAAGAGGAATCACCATAAACAGAAGCCAATTGCTCTTTCCAACATCATCCCTCTGCTCTTTTCTTTTTATGGATAGTAGAATTTCCTGTGAAAAGATCACATGAAATGCCACTTACTTCATTACTCTATGACTGATTATGATTAAATAGATGGTAGGGGAGCTCATTACAGTAATTTTTTGGCTCCTGCATAATTCCTGAGCAATACTTGGAGGAGAGAAACTTACCATGCTGTGAATGAGCATCCGAGTGGATGCACAATGGTGCTGAATGCTACTTTCAGTGGGACACTTCACTGGAAATGTCATCTCGGGCCCTAATTTCTTCTAAGGCAGCTGTCCATAGTACTTCATCACTATGAAGGTCATATTGCTTAAAATTCTCTACTGAAGATGCCATCAAAGTAACTTCAAATTTTCCGATACACACTTGCTAGATATATTTAAGTCATCTATTATAATATGCTACCCAGGGCATTACTTGAACCCCTGACAAACTGAACAATTGCCTCAGCATGGTGGCCTACAGTTCTCAAAATGCATTGCATGTACCGACAGAACACGCAAACCCCTACAAAATGGTATGTAGTCCACATGGTCAATGCCCATTCAAGAAAGTTCAGGCTTCCCTACTGTCCAATGGCAGAAATCAGGAAAATGTTTGAAAGTATTTTCCTTATTTTGTTGGAAACCACAAAAAATAAATAGCCTGGATTCAGTACTACCTTTGAGATCTCCTCTACCCAGCTACCTATTTGCGGAAGTAAAGACACTTTTTTTGATAGTCAGGTAAAAAAAAAACCACCACCAAAATACACAGTACACCGTAGCAACACAGCAGGTTTGAAATATCCATTGAAAGTCAAACTGACTTGTCTAGAACTGTTAATGAACATTTCAGTCATGGCTATACTGAGATCTGAAATCTTGGAGACAGCTGAAAAGCTCAGTACTGGGCACACGACATGCCAGTCCAACCACTCCAAGTTCTCAGTCTGGATAAATCGTAAGGATGTGAGTCCCATGAAAAATACGGGCAGAGTTTATACTCACATTTCTGCAGGGAATAAGTGATGAAGATTTTCCGTTACACTGGACAAAGGAGATCTCCACACTGTGCTACTGCCACAGATGCAACAAAAGAGAAGTCAGCCTTACTCCCCGGGGCTACAGCTCCTACCTCAGTGCAGCTGTCAGCCAACACCGAGCAGCTGCTCTTCAATATTACATAGCATATGCGCATAGGAAGTGGCCTCAGACAGTGTCTGCAGGAACTGCTGCTGCTGCTGCTTCTGGTTTGGTGGCCTTCCCTGAACCATCCTGACAAGGTCCATAACAGCAGCATTGAAGAGGAAACTGTATTCTTCTCCAAAGGGAACTCAAGCGCTTCCCAAGGCACAACCTACCTTCCACCTGCACATCAGGATGGGCTCCTGCTACCTTGGAAGCTCTGGAACATTGAGTAGAAGTGGCCTTTGGGCACATTTATTATTTATGCATTACACAGCTCCAGAGTGAAAACAGAGACAAGATGTAACTAGACAATCTTCTGGACTGCTGAACTTCCCAAGGAACTACCCCCCACCAACACTGCACTTTCCTGTTTTTTTTGTTTTGTTTTTTTCTTAAGTAGTAAAACAAAACCTATACCAGAAGCCCCATTTTCTCTGTTCCTTCTCATTCTTTGAGGAAACAGCTATTAAATAAAAAAAATTCTCTCTGATTCTTTTTGAAGAATGTAATTTCTTTTTACTTTCAAGCATTGTGGAGGCTGTTTGCTTTCTTTTTTTTTTTTTTTCAGTCAAGTAAAAAAGAACTGTTCATATTACATACTAGGTCAGGCTGTCAAGTTTTATCTCAGTTCCTAACTCCTTATAGCTTAATGAAACAAAATCTCCAGTAAGTTTATGCCCCAGGTCAGCAAAATGGATTCCTGACCCACAGGTGCTATAACAATATCATATTATCTTAGGGTCTACAGAAATTTATGTGCATAAGCATGTCAGTAAAGGAAAAAAAAACAACATATAAACCCTCTCACTGGAAAGCTTCAAATACTCAAAGGTGCCCTCCTTTTGGACTGCTGGGGAGAAGGAAATGATATATCAATTTAAACCTCCTAACATGGTAGGAAATTTCATCTTTGTTACTCATCATTGGCTTGTGATACAGCCGAGAACAACATGCCCACAGTATCTTTGCAAATCTGCACTGGTCTCTAAGAGGTCACAACGCACGCTGGATGCCCAGAAAAACAAAACTGAACAAAAAAAAAACCCCTACCAAAACTAAATGCCAGAAACAATTTCTTCTGCCAGACAGAGCTGTCAAATTCTAGTTCACTGAAAGTATAAATGTTTCCTTAAGAGCAGTGTGGATTTTTACTGTGCTTTATTGGTGACATTTAGCAGTGCACTATGGAAATGCAGTCAGTGGAATAGCTGGTATTTCCTTGCTTAACATCTTTCTCTATTCACTGTTGAGAAGCTAAGGCAGAATAAACAAGTTAGATGTGACACTATTTCCAGTAACACATTTCCCCCCACAAAACTATGTCTAGTGTTTGTCTTTTTGTAATCAGTCCTATCTGGAGCAATTTTTCTACCCCAATACACTTTCAGGGAAGTCGCCTTTTCTAATAACAACATAATTCCCAACAGCATTAATAAAAACTGCACAGGAACAGTTCAAGGGATAAGATAGAGAGGTTGCAGTGGAGACTTATATAATACTTTTGTTTTCTCTGTAATAACAACATTCTGGGCGGAAGCTTTCTTTTAACTTTTGCCCAGAGTCTTAAAAGGTTCTTAAATATTACAGGAGTGGTGCTTTAAAGCAAACACTCAAAAGAAGAATGGCTGCATAAAGGATGAGCATCTTTAGAAGTTCATACACTTACAAGAAGCCAACAGGACTTGGCCTGCAGTTTCCAAAATATCAGAAACTGAGTGGCCAGCAGCACCAGGGCAGTGATTGTTTCCCTGTACTCAGCACTGGTGAGGCCACACGTTGAATCCTGTCTTCAGTTCTGGGCCCCTCACTACAGCACAGACCTTGAGGTGCTCAAGTGTGTCCAGAGAAGGGAATGGAGCTGGTGAAGGGTCTGGAGCACAAGTCCATGGGGAGTGTCTGAGGGAACTGGGGGTGTTTAGCCTGGAGAAAAGAGGCTCAGGCCTCATCCCTCTCTCCAATCACCTGAAAGTACACACATAGGGGTTGCTCTCTTCCCCCGAGTAAAAAGTGATGGGATGGGAGGAAGTGGCCACAAGTTGTGCCGGGAGAGGCTTAGATTGGATATTACAAAAATTCCTACATGGAAAAGATTGTCAAGCACTAGAACAGGCTGCCCAGGGAAATGGTATTTTAAAGATGTGTGAGGTGTGGCATTTAGGGATGTGTTTTAATGGTGGACTTGGCAGTGCTGGGTAAATGGTTGGACTCAATGATCTTAGAGGTATTTTTCAATCTAAATTATCCCAAACGATCCTATGAGAGTGAGGGAATGACATGGTGTTTGTGGCAACATAGTGGTAAATCAGTTTTGATGCAGAAGGTTCCACTAGTTTATACTATTAATAAATTTTTAAAATTTTCATGTAATTTTTTATTCCCTAGAGGAAAAAAATGAACACATTAGGAACCACTTTCTTTTTCCTTGCAACTCACTAAAACTTGGCCCTTTGGGATATTCTCCAACCAGGGCAGTCCTCCCTGTGTGCCCCGCTGAGCAGCCATCTCCCCAGGCCAGCAGAACTCCTGCAGGGAATGCAGACAGGGCAGAAGAAATGAGATTACCCTTTGTTGACTTATTGACAGCTGCTTGGAGAGGTGCTGTAACCTATGCTGACAGAGATAGACTTGCCTGTTTAGGGGCCATGCCTAGAGCACCACCTTCCCATGGCAGAAGCACATCAGCAGCACCACAATACGAAACACGGACGGGGCCCTACTAAGCAGAGTCATGCTGGGAGATGGATTAAGCTGCAGAAATCTGCCTCAGTAAGGCAGGTATGCTCTCACCCCTATTGCACAGTGTTTCTCAGATTTAGCAGACCCCCAGACTAAGATTATGAGAAACTGAGTCCATTCTTCACATAAGGAACCAGAGCCCATTTTCACCTGAAGCCTCAGCTTGCAATATATTCCTAAAGCAAGCATCTGTGTAGATGCTACTACATAATTGTAGACTTGAACTTTATATGGGATAAAAAAATTCATAAAACGACAATTTTTAACTCCTGCTGCTTTGCTCTCAGCAGCTCAGGTTCCTGTTTTTCCTCACATTGCATGTGCCCGCAGCACATGCCACGTCTGCTTCACCTCCAGCTTTTCTCACATCCCCCTCATTTCCCTTTTCCCCATTGTCCTCTTTCCTGCTTGCTGTGCTGAGCTCCCGGCAGTACTGCATCTCCCACTTCTGGTTCCCCCAGCTGCAGCTCAGCTCTCCCTCACCCACTATCACAGCATCCCAGAGAAGGGGGCCATGGGCATCTCCAGCTGGCTGCAAAGCAAAAGCCTGCAGTATGTGCAACCTCCTCCCTCCCACCCCACACCACCCTTCACCTTTTCCCTGCTTCCTCAGGCTTCACCTCCATCCACAGAATTCTGTGGAATTACGGTACTTCAAAGTAATCAAAACTCCCAAGGACACCAGATTGGCACAGAGATAGAGCAAATTTGGTTGCAAAGAAAAATCCAGCGTTGTTACATGAACACAAGGATGGTCATAGGTTTTTGTAGATTGGCAAAATTTGCTGTGTCTGTCCCACTGTACTTGACACAAGCTCCTGCCTAGTGCTTGGCTCCAGACTTCCTGCCAACTTCTGTGCCACTCTGGGATGCTCACCCAGACTGGGCTCCTGGGCAGTTTTTGAATATCTGTCTTCTACAGCTAGAAGCAGCAATGACACCAAAGACAAAGTAATGAAACATTTGCAATGCACTTCTATCCTGCAGCAATGCTGATACTTGGAAGAATGCTTGTGCAGCACCCTACCCATGAGCAAGTCTGGGGTTTCATTACTTACAGCTCAACTATCTTGCCTGCATTGATATTAAACCTGGCATCACTTACAACTAAACTGTTTTTTTAAAATAACTTCCCTTTTAATATTCAGAAAGCCTACAAACCAACACATGGTAATCTTTTCTTTTTCTTTTTTCCTTTTTCTTTTTTTTTTCCTCAGAATACTTTTCAGAGGAGAGAAACGTAGCTATCCCCATCAGATCACTAGGGGCAAGGCACAAAGTCCTGCTGAACTCTTGTGGAAGAAGTTTAGTAGGAACCAGTCAACAACTTCTATAACCCATCCTGCAAATCCACACATGCTAGAAAAAAAAACTTCCCATGTTTTCCACGTGTAACTGATATCAGAGCTACCACATTGGATAGCAGCTAGTAATATCCGATAGATAAAAGATTACTAATGGCTGCTTACCATCTCTTTATATGACTGCAGCTTTCTCTTCACACCTTACGGGCACCTGCACGCAATAATATCTGTTTATCTAAGCCAAAAAGTTTCCCTGCAGAACTCCAGTCATATACACATCCTCAGACCATAAGGGCTGCAGCAGTGCTCCTACTTTAAGCAGAACATGCTTGATTTGGAAAGTATTTATAGGTCTTTCTTCTCTATCAAAGCATCACACAGATTGGTTAGTATCCTGCTATGCTTCAGATCATCCTGAATAATTAATAAGGAGTTTGCCAGTTCTTGAATATATTAGTGGTGAAGAAATATTGCTTGAACTTGTGAACTGTGATCAGTTTGTTCTAGAAGAGAAAATCCTTTCTCCTTTCATTACTTCTTACAACAATAAGTTCAAAGAAGAAAAAGACAATATTGCAAACTAATAATGCTCATTAAATATAATAAATCTGCCTCTTTTGTTCTTCACATACTCAGTGCTGGGAAGCCTAAATACCAATTATAGAAGGAACATCTTAAAAAAAATGCTTCTCTCTCCCTCTCCTTCAGCAATCATAATGAAGGCACTTAAAATTTCAAAGCAATCCTAAAACAATCCTGGCCAAAGGCATTCTTAAGTGCAAATAAAAAAGTCAAAACTGGTGAAAAATCTAGAAGGGAAAAAGTCATCCAGTGTCTTCTCTGCTCTCTCACAGTCTTTGCCAACTTCAGTAACTGTTCCTAACCAGCGATGAACAAATGGGAGTAGGACACAGCTGTCCCCAAGACTAGCATGGACCCACTGAGTGACATAAGACACATCAAGGCCACTCTTTGCCTTCGTCTTCTTATCTGACAAACAAGTCTTGCAACAAAATAATTTTTTTAAAAACAACACAAAAAAATTCCAAGTAGTACCAAAGAATGCTTTTGTTTTGGTTGTTTTTAAAATTGTATTTGGTACATTACAAGTACTGAGAGCAATATCAAAACTTTCCTTGCTGACAGATGTCTACAGGTCTCCCCTGTGGACTCTCTCCTGTCTTCTCATAAAGTACCCACTAATGGCTGAGGAAGGGCTGCAACTCTGGAGGTGGCCCTGAAGTTCCCACACGCTAGCAGAAAAGAAGGTTTCCAGATTTTGCTTCTACTCTTTACTCTTTTGCTGTAGTTTGTTTACTAAATCAGAAGAAGCACAGAAGCCACTTTCAGAAACAAAATGCAAAAAACTTGGAGATACGGACAACTTGGATAAACAGGTGTTGAGTATTAAAAACCTCAAAGTGTATTTCTGAAACCCCGATCAAATGCACAAAGACATCAAATCCATACTGACTGCCTATTTATAGAACTTACCAGACACTTAGGAGTTTTCTGAACCTTCAGAATTAATTTTAGAAAGACAGGGAACCAACCTATGTTTAGAAGTCCCCAGAGATATTGTTACTTGTTATTTTTACTTCATTGAAAGCAAGCTGTTGACTCAGTTCCAGTAGTTAAACCTGTATTTTTATAAACAATTTATTGGCAAAAAGAGACCACATAATCAGAATTACTGTTAAAACAATTTAAAGGCTGGTAACCAGGGATGAGTCTCTGAAACACTAGCAAGTTTGTAATAAGATACTATAGAGCCTCAATGTCAAGTCTTTAACACCATTTTAATTCCATACTTTAAAAAAAAAATCTGGGTTTGTTCGCGTTGTAGCAGCTTGTGCGCAAAGCAAAGTATAACCTACGTCCAGCTAAATTCAGAATTCATCCTTTGATGCTTTAGGCCCCAATCCAATTTTTAGATAACTGATCATCTTGTAAAATGGAGTGCAGCATCTTGCCTTTAAAGCTTGCTTTATCTTGCTGTATTGGAAACATACTGGGAGAATAAAAATATATGTCTGCAGAAAGGATCTGTATGCGCAGTAGGTGATAAATTATCCTGAAGATAGGCTATAAAGCTTTGATGGGTGAGAGGCATTCCACTCAGCTCCGCATGCTATGCCCTGTGTAACAACAGTTGACATCTTTATCAGAGCGCTCCTATTCTGTTTCCATTATAATAAAATCCAGAATAACTTTGCTGATCTGTGTATGTGAAAAACTGCATTCCTGACTCTAACAAAGAGACCCATTTCTGTATGCAACTTTATACTACTAAAAGTGCTGTTCCTTATTAGCTGTGTGGCTAATAAAGGGAAAAACCAAACATGTCCATACATCAATTAACCACAGCCAAGGCTTTCTAATACACTACTTGAAAGGCAATATTTAAATATAAAGTGGTTAATTTACCTGTAAACCTGAGCAGCCTACACATTTCAGCAACTTTCCACTATTGTATGCTATATATGTATATTGTTCACTGTTGTACTTCACACACTAACTGTAAATTGTACCATTTTTATTCAGCATACATATGCAATGTAACGGATTACCACAGGCTCTTTGGTATGCACAGCATACTGCTCAATGCCCAAGGTTTTATATGAATAAACTGGGGAGGGAGTGGAACCCTAGTGTTTTTCCACTGCACAAAAAAATCATCCTACAATACAATCAGCTGTAAAAGTGCAGATTTGTGGTTGCTCTTACAACTACAGATGTGGCCTCTCCTTATATTCACTTGGTCCAAGTGTAAGTTACCATTCTCTCTGAGTCCAGTACTTCTCATAGTGAAAACTATAAGAACTGCTACTACTTCAGATTCTTAATGTAGCTTTTGGCTTACTTGCTCTTTTGGGATAGAAAGGGCATAAAAAATTAAAATAATATATAAAAATTACAAAACTCTCTTCTCAGAGCAAATTTTAGTACCTAATATGGTAAGAAGATACATTTTCCCTTTTCAGAACCTTTTAACTACTTCCAACATTGCTTAAAATGTATATACATACACACAGAGATTCAAATCTGCATAGATAATAACAGTAAAAAGAGACTGACACAGCAACATTTCAGCTCAAAAGTAAAAGCATGGAAAATTTATTAATGAAAGCAATCAGGTAATTACAGCACAAACTCCCATCCACAATAAACATTTTAACAGCTATTAAAAAATGCATAATGGAAAAATAGCATATAAATAACAGAGTGGTGTAAAAAACCACATTGGTGTAAAAACAGAATTTTTTTGCGTTCTGAACTAGGAAGACTAGATCTAATTTCATATCATGTCTCCACACCTATGAGAAAACAGTCTCACACAGCATCATTCTTGAA
This sequence comes from Trochalopteron elliotii, assembly GCA_024734555.1. Lineage (NCBI taxonomy): Eukaryota > Metazoa > Chordata > Aves > Passeriformes > Leiothrichidae > Trochalopteron > Trochalopteron elliotii. Next base: position 7,811,874 of record JANPWX010000699.1, on the reverse strand, counting down.
AATTGCATCATCAAATAGCATAATACTTTTCTTTCATGGTTGCTTGTTAATGGACACAAACATGAAACTTTGTCTGACCTTGGTTATGTGCAGTTTTATTACTGAAAATGTACTGACTTCCAAAATAAAGACCCACAAAACTGAAGTGTAATACACATTAAGGGACCTAATCTCATAGTCTTCTGAATTTCCTGCATGAATAATTATTGTCCACTTCTTGTTTGCCACATCTTTTGGTTTAAGAGGGGGTGATCGATACAGTGGAAATACAGAAAAATACTTCTGTGCAGCAGGCACAGTAGCCCTCATACCCAACAGAGGCATTATGGCACAAAACGAGTGCATGGGCAGGGGTAGGGGCAGCAGTGAAGCAGGACTGAGGGGCAGAGGCCTGGACTGGAAGATGTTTGAAGATCCTTTCCGACCCAAACCATTCTATGATTCTATAATTGTGCCTGTCTCTTGTGCATGGTGTAAGTTTGAAGGCAGAGGACAAAGAAGACTAACACTCCCATCTGAAGATGACCCTGGAGGTGAGGTCAGGAGAGGTAAGGGTTATCTGTTGCAGGCTCTGACTCACAAGTGCAGGAAGGAGTGGGTCACTGACTGGGTTTTGGAGAGCATTCCCACTACTGTATGATATTTCTGCCTTGAAATTAGCTCACAACACTCAAAGACTCTCCCGCCAGAATTTTTTTCAATTAAAAAGTAAGTACATGCAGCAACGCAAAGAAAGACAAAAAAAGCTTTCCTTTTTGCTTCGAAAGATTAAGATGAAGCACAAGAAGAGAGGAGTACAATTGCTGTAAAATAAAATATTGCCTGAACACCTCCGTATTGGAAAGAATTACTTTTAGAGAGTCTCCAGTTGCCCAGATGAGGCATTTCTGTTTACATCCCTATTGGAAAGAACAGGAAATGAAGTTACAAGCCTACTTTGTCAAGACAGGCATGAAAAATGACATTACATACATAAAGTAGGTATTTTCACATTATGATGTATAGTTAACTGCCCATCTTTTACTAAAAACACAAGACACTAAGCTAGTGTGCATACCTGTATCTTTTCACCACAGTAGGGCCTGAAAGACAGAAAAGAAATTATCTTGGGGAACTGCACAAAGCTACAGGATTAGTGCAGAAGAAAAAGACCCTGGCAGAGACAGGCTGGGGGCAATACTAAAGCAAGGAAAACTGCTTTTGGAGCAAAGGAACTCAATGAATGTGCAAAAGCCCATGACTAGCAGGTTAGAAGGAAAGGAGATCTTTCAGGTGATATGGCAGCAGGAGATTGCCAGCTGTTGGCAAGAATCCTCTCCACACTAATAATGTGAAGGTCCACCCTGTCCTCAGCTAGGCTGTGTTGAGCAGTCCTTAACTGTTGTCCGAGATGCAAATGCCAAGGCCAAAAAAACCAGAGAATTGGATAAAAACCCAAAGATTTCAATCAAAACAGTGAAAATTCAGGAATCTGTCAATTAGGACAGCAATGCCAGTCCAGTGTATGTATAGCTTACAGAAGAATAGATGAACATACTACTAGACTGCCTTTGTCTTTATCAACTAGAGACAAGCATAAGGCGCACTAATGCAAAAATTCAATAGTATCACGCCAGTTCCTATTGGGACGAAGTGGGAGGAGCAAGGAGTCTCAATGGTAGTTAAGATTATTTCAAAGGAGAAAAAACCCACTAGCCTGAGCTCTGTTGAATGATGGAAGCATGAAATAATTAAGATGGCTATGATGTATAATGTTATTGATTATTCACAGGGAAACTGTATTTAAGTGGAACAACTCTCATCAGTGAGAGACTAAATTAGTGCCCAGATCTGTCTGATAAAGACATCAGCAGACAAAAAGGTTGCTCTGCTCACACCAGAAAAAGAGAATACACTGACTTTCAACCTGATAAACGTGTAATAGAGGAACCAGAATAGAAACATTTTACACAAATGAGAAAAACAGGCATTACTCCATACAGATTTGAAAGAGAAGCAAATCTACTGAGAGGATGATTAATAAATATTTAAGTTCCTATGTTTTGAACAGTGTGGCCCCACTGAGCAATCTAAATAAAAGGAAAATGCTTATATAAGTTTGATTGCAGTATTCTTCTCTTTTCCTATTACTGATCTCATTGTATTAGCATGCTACCTTTACATGCTTTTGCAAACTAAAACACTAATTGATTTTGAGCTATCCTGACTAATAATCAAAGATATCTGATTTTTAAGCTGATAAAAATAGTTTCATTCACATACGGATGTTTATCCAGCTGCACAGTAACGGCCATTAAATATTTCACAGCACCCAAGCTAAAAAAGAGAAGCTTCTTATTTGCAGACACATAATGCTACTGCAATGTTGGAAGTTTCCATCAAAACATCAAGCTAAAATCCCAAATCAAACCTTTTTACACAGAGAAGGAAAAATTACCAAACAGCAGATTTAAAAAAAAAAAAAAAAGTTATTTTCAGAAAATAAGGCATGTTCATTCCTGAACAGGGAAGGTGTCTTAGGCAGCTTTTCACATATCTGCTTCAGCAATCACACAGGACTCAGGGTAGTATTTTAAAGTTCTGAGCGGTAAAACGAGAGACTGCAAAGATTTACAGCAAGATAAAATGCACACTGCTCTAACAGGCAAATTAACTTTAAAAGTCTGACATGCAAGCGCAGCCCTGAAAAAACACACGCTGCTATCCCTACTTCATCATGTACAACAGCCTTCGGCATCTAAAGCACAGGTAAAAATAGCTGGCAAAGGACATGAAACAACAGAAATTCGTCCTGGATACAGGTCCAGGACAGCAGTGTCAGTTTTTGCCAGTAAAGCAGAGTGTGCACTGACCCAGGAGGGATGCCTCTGAGCAGTTAGCAGAAATATGGAACAATAACATCCCATAATAACTTTAGCACTTCACTTGGGAAAAAAATCCTTCTTTTAGCAATAACCAAAAAAAAAAAGAGACAAAAAAACCCTGGCAATCTATCTCCTTAGCAGGACCGAAGCCTGGGACATGCAGGAATGTTAATTGAAAGAGCCCCTACACCCTCCTGTATCAGGAGTTCTTTGTTGCCTGACAGTACATTGGAAGGACGGTCATATTTAAAAGTAAAAACACCAGGCTGTGTCTCTGGAAGGATGCAACGGAGCCCCGGCATGAGTAAGAAGGAAAGCACGTTACCTTTAGCAAGTCTCCTCAGGATCTGACAGCGGCATTTAAAAGAGACAGCTATCATTCTGGCTGCCTGCCTCCCCTGGCAAAGCACGCTCGGGGCTCTGCTTGGGTGAATGCAGCAGCAGCCTGTGAATTCCTCCTCCCGCACATACCAGGCAAAAGGTAGCCCCGGCGGGGAGTGACAAAGCTTAATTCCTCTTGGCTGATGCAGAGATCAGCTCCGTGTCATCCGGCAAAGCTGTGTCATTCACTACTACCGCCGTCACCACCACCTGCATGAGGAATGAAGGGCTTGAAAAGCCATATTTCTCTACAAGCTAGAAAGCGTCCTGCTGCACACACAGACGTGGATATTAAGAGGGACACATCCCCCAGCCTCTTGCATTCCCTGACCCTGCAGGGAGAGATGGTTTCTGTGCCAGGCAAAGGGACACACATTTCAACAAGACATGGTGATTTTTCTCCTCCTTCCTCATATCTATCCTTTCCCTTAGTGATTCCTCTGGATAAATAGGGCAAAAACACCAGGAATCCTACTTCTGGGAGAGAAAGAGTCCATTTCAAATGGAAATATTCTAATCAAAGCACATTAAAGGTTTAATCCTACCGATCTATAAGGAAGAAAACAGAAAAAGCCTGATTTGATAACCAGGAAAGCTTTTTGACAATTGTAGACAAGTATATTACAGCCAATGAAGCACAGACCACAGGGGGAGGGAGAGAGTGGAGGGAATTGATGGATTGTTGTGTGTGGGCAGGACCACCAAGCATTTGATCACACCAAAATAAAATGATGCTGAATAGAAAACACACAGCGAATCGAGTTCTCTGCCTTCACTAAAGGGAGAAGAGAGCAGATTTTAGAGCAGCTGAACTGGCCAAACATTGCACCATTTGTGAGATTTCTTCAGCTCATGAGGAGTTTATGCCCTCTCATGCCTATTCAAACAGCAAATTAACCTGCTTTTACAATCCATTCAGAAAATTATGTAGAGTATACCACTTAAACTATAGTTCCATACTTTATGAACAAAACTCTACACCCATTTTAAAAACAAAACAAGCAAATCAAATTATTCCATATAGAGTTTTTCACGTCAAATCTATGCACTAACCCCAAGTCCTGCACCAGATACTCTCCTTTAAGACAACAGATAATAATTTCTTTCTCAAGACTTATGTTTCACTTGAGTGATATATTTAAAACTGTCTTCATATATTCTGTCCCATCCACATGCTTTGATTACACAATTCCTTAGTTTTTCTTCTGTCATCTTTTACCCATCACTGTACTTAATGCTCTGGTCCAGTGTCATGGTGCACATCTACCACCAGCTACAGAAAGCCAGGAGGAAGCATGGACAGCTTTCACACTCTGAGCCATTTCTCTCCCCCTGACTGCTCTTCACTGCATCAGCAGCTCTGTGCTTCCCACAGTCCAACTCCAATGACTATTACAGTGATTGTTTTCTTATTTTTGCTTTACTGGTTAGAGCAACAGCCATATTTCCAAGGGCAAGGTTAAACACTCCATCAGCACCATTGCAATCGCCTAGACAGACTTGGTGAAAATTGATTTTATTTCATTGTCATTAAAACCAGATAGGGGTAATCGAATAATCTGTTCACCAACCTTGTTATTGGTTCATGTAGCTGCTCTTGTACCAGACAGCCATAAAACCCAACCAGTGGAACAGCAGATGCACCTGAAGGTGTGAACTGATGGCTCCATCCTTGTAACCACAGACCTCTGGCCAAGGATGGACAGGGCACACAAGGAGGTGTGAAACCAGAGGATGAAGGTGGAGATTTATGTTGGTGTAATTCAGTAGTCCAGAAAGAAAACAGAAAATCTTGGGACTATCATGGAGAGGAAAGGGGAGAGGAGTTGTGTGTTCTTGCTGTCCCATAAAGTGGTTCTCCCTCTCTCTCTGCCAATACGCTTTTAGATGAAAAAATTTGCCAGCATTCTTTCTTGCCACCTCCTGCTTAGGTAACAGGACTTAACTCATGGGCAACCAAAAGATACTGCAAGATGACAGTTTAGCTGCCCTAACATTTGTTCTTTGATTCTTCCCAGTCAGCTGTAGGGTCAGCATTGTCTTCTCCAAGCAGTAAGGTCTCCACTCTTTGGATATAGACCTTGCCACCACCTGCTGGCATCAGTACCAGATGAGCCTGCAGTGCTGCTTCTGCCCTTCAGAAGAAGATGATTTTGGTGAGCAGGTCTCAAATCAAGAGTTCACTTTTGTGCAATTTCAACATCATTGAAGACTTCTACCGGGCAAGAGGTTGTATCTACACCATGAGGAAGAACTGCTTGCTGCTGGCCTTTGTGATCTGACTTCATGACTTACTCTGGTTCAGCCCCTTTGGCAGAGGGTGCAAAACAGAGGACACTTACAGAGCTAAGAGGCTGCAAAAGACAGACTTCAAACACTGGAGAAAAATCAAGCCTTTAGGTAGGGAAATGCTGAGTCCCAATGGGATTAAGTAGAAATGTGTAAAACTGTAATAATTGTACAGAAACTGTGATATATATGCAAAACCAGCAGCAGACTTGGTCAGATAAAGCTTTACTAACAGTAAAAGGATACACTCACTATTGGATCCAAAAAGCTTGGTGTATTGTTTACTACTTCTAGATTACTGGTGTGTATATTAAACAGCCTCTGAAGCACTGCAATAGTCACTTCCAACCAAGTCAACAGGATAACTTTTTGCTTATGCTTCTTCAGACAATTCTTCTGTCCTTGCCAAGGGAGGTCATGTACGGATTTGAATTTCTCAAAAAGGTTTCAGAAGACAAAGAATTCATACTTCAAATACAGCATGGAACATAATGATTTACTGTATGTACTGCATATTTTTTCCTCATTTTTGCTAGGTCTAGAAAAGATCCAGTTATTGGAACAATTTGTAAAATATTCACTCATGAGAGACACGGTTTTATCACCTTCTTTCAGGACAACAATTGTGAGGATTAACAGAACTGTTCTTATCCAAAGCCCTACTCCTGAAATTAATTTAACTATACCTCATGTGTTTATATATATATATATATATATATGTATTTTTTTTAACCAAACAAAGTATTTTGTGGTTTTTAAATGTTTCAACATTCCATAAGACAGCTATCATTTTCTGAAGTGTCAGTCATTCAACTCTGCAGCTGGACTCAGCTGCTTTCAGGAGGAAAAATGGGGGAGGAGGTAAAAACAAAAAGGTACCTAATATAATATTAGGAGATCAAAAACCCTCAGACATACTAAAAAAATATTTATAGTCTATATAACACAGGTTAAACTCTAATAATTATATTCCTTCATCATTAATTAACAGAGCTACATATTTAGTTACAACTTTCTCTGGACTCATCTGCAAAAATCTTTTTTCATTGTGATCCTTTGGGCAGCAGCATAAATTTGCATCACTTTTATTGCTGCACTCACTCCTTTTTCAGGAGTCTGAAAGATTATTTATAAATCTAGAATATATATATAGCACACAAATACTTTATCAACTGAATTTTTATTCATAAGTACTCAGAAGGTCACTAGATGAAAGAAGCTTATATTTTCATACGGTAAGACAGGCAGTGTAATAGATGTAACCTATTTAACACAAACTTCTGGTTAATCTTATCAGATCACATTAGCTGAAATAAATGAATCAAAAAATGCTACTATCTATTACACTTCTTTGTAGGATAAAAAAAAGTAATGAAATTTCTCCAAATTAAATTGAAGATTACAATCTTTACACAGTGTGACATTTAGTAACAAAGAGGAAATTTCTGTGAAGAACCAGTATTCAATGAAGAATACAAATTCCCCAAAATATGAAATTGTCTTTTGGGGAAAAAAAATGAGTTTGCAAAAAAATGAACTTCTTATGCAGAAAACACACCCTTGTTTCACAGGAATATACACACCCAGAAGACACCCTAGGTAAAATTCCACTCATGCTGTATCAAACATTTCCTTTCACACAGTGACTGAACAGCACCTTAAAACCAGTTACACACCCTCCCCTCTTTCACTTGTCAGGGATTTGTCCACATGAGCTGCTATAATTGGTTTGGGATGAGGCATGCTCCTGTTTTGCTTTACGGCCTAAGTTTGTGTGTGGCCACCCTGAAGCAGATGCACCACAGAGAACTCATTTGGCCACAGCACAGTCCACACAGACCCAAACCTTTAAAGAAAGCCAACCCATGGGGTTCAGTGAGGACAGCGATGCAGGCAAACAACAGTATCAGTGAAACATTAAGGCAACGAGAAAGACATGCAGATAATCAAGTGCTTCAGGAGTCAGGAAGACACAGTGATATCTGCTGGATCTACCTGCGTAAGAAAATTGAAATGAAATATTATGAAATCTGACTGCATAAGGATTTTGTACAAGTCAGTGTTGTGCTTCATCATTTTAAAAGTTACTGCTGGCATCTACCACATCAGTCAAATGTCAGATTTTTAAGGAACAAAGAGGCTTAATTTAGCTCTGAAAATAAAAAATTGTTATATGAATACTTCTGTTTTGAAAACTAAAACATTTTCACTATAGTATTTGATACAACCTTATATCAATACCAGGAATATCTATCTGAACAAAATTTTTCATCCCAAAGAGAACAGCTGTATTCCTATTCAGCAGCAGGCTCAGTCAGCCCAGCATTTTGCAATGAATACTGCTCTATTATGAAAATTCTCCTTCACTACAGGGAGAAGGAAAAAAAAGACGAGTGAAATAAAGACACCCTGTTATTCCCCAGTGCTCAGATTATCAAAATAGACAACTTGTCAGCTTTGCATAATTTGGAGGATCTTGTAAATTTACATTTTTATTAAATCAACTACAGCAGCTATTTTCCAGCTTTATTAACCACCCCTGCAACACTGATGGGTAATTTCACGCAGACATTGCAGCAGAATGCTTTATAGGTCATTAGGAGTCATAAAAGCTGCTCTGGCTTCAGAAGATTCTCACCACTGGAGAACGTGTCATGTACAAGATACAGCATGTTGAAAAGGAAGGACATGCATGTGTTGAAAGTGTTTAACAGATGACAAGAATACACCTGTTAAAGATCTAAGTCGATGCCAAAACACTATTGCATGGTACCATGCAAGTGTTTTAGCTTCACTGCCTAGGAAGAGAATAGGAAAAATAATTTAGGAGCCTTCTAGGTTAAAAAAACCCAAAATCTTAATTTACTGGCTCCAAGCAATGTTAACCTTTTTGAATCAGTAGGTATTAAATAAGTGGTGATAAAATCAGTCAGTATTGCCACATTCTGGGATGGCTTTTTGTTAAAGTGTTTTACAACACAGCAGATTCACATTTTAATTTACTTTTTTAAGTCTGATTTAACGATAGATTTTTAAAAATTTATAATGCAGCATTAAAGGAAGAGAATACTTGCATATTTTCTACATGAAAATACATCTCCACTGCACGTTACCCTTTAGCACAACAAAAGGAACAGCATTGCCTACATTACCCTTTACAAGAATCTCACACCAGAGCTTTAAAAAAAAATCTTTATCTTACCAGTCTGTTTCAATTGTTGGCAAAAATTAAACCTGTCCTTTTCAGTGAAATTGTGTTGATAGACAAAGGTTAAGAGACGTTACTTATAGAGAAAGATCTTAAAAACCTTTGAGTACAACTCTGACTTTTCACTCTTAACTTCATTTCAGCTACTGGAAAACACACACGTCAGCTTCTTCCACCCTTTCTTAGCCACAAATGTTTGTTAAAAATAATTATGGACTTAAAAGATTTAGAAAATAAGAAGATGCTGCACACACTATGAAAATTAGAAACTTTAGCAGCACAAGTACATTGTAGTCTCAAAAGTAACTTCAAGCACAGTCACAACTAACTGAGGTTTCAGAAACAAGTCATCATCATCATCTTTGCATGGTTTGGGTTGGCACAAAGATCATCTAGTTTCAATCTCCCTGCCACCCACCAGACCTTGCTCAAAGCCCCTCCAACCTGGCCTTGAACACTTCCAGAGATGAGGCATCCAAAACTTCTCTGGGCATCCTGTTCCAGAGTCTCACCACTCTCACCGTAACAAACTCCTTCCTAACATCTATCCTAAATATCCCCTCTTTTAGCTTAAAAATGTTCCCTTATCCCATCTCTCTTTTTTTAAGCTCCCTTTAATTACTGGAAGGTGCCCTAAGGTCTCCCTGAAGCTTTAGCCAGGTCTCTCAGCTTGTCTTCACAGAAGTGGTGCACCAGACCTCAGACTTTCTTTATGGGCCTCTGGACTTGCTCCAGCAGGTCCATAACGTCACTTCTTGCATTGAGGGCTCCAGAGCTGGGTGCAAGAGAGTCTCTACTCCATGCAGAGTCTTACCAGAGCAGAGCAGAGCAGAGTCCCTCCCTCTCCCTGCTGGCCCCGCTGCTTTGGATGCAGCCCAGGATGTGGTTGCCCTTCTGTGCTGCCAGCTCACATTGCTGGGTCATGTTGAGCTTCTCATTAACCAGCAGACCCAAATCCTTCTCAACAGGGCTGCTTTCAGTTCTTTCTCTGCCTGGCCTGTACTTGTACTCAGGACTGCCTCAACCCATGTGTACCTTGCATCAAGTCTCTTCACAAAATCAAGAGCTTATGAATCAGGTATCCCTGCATTTCTAGTACATACATGTGTCCATACCCTTTCCTTGATTTGGTGTTCAATGGTAGAAGAGAGTGCTCACTGTCTGGAGCATTACTAATGATTTGTCCTTGCATCTTCTGAACTGACAGTTAGTAAAGAACCAGAAATCTGTCAAAATATAATGAAATCAACCAAATCCAAAGTAGTCTGTGTGCCCTCTCAGCAGAAGCAGCAGTGAAAGCACTAGGTACTGTGCTTTCCAGGATGCTTGTAGGTCTCATGGAGAGAACAGCAAGTAACGACCCTGTTCATTGAACACAATCAGCCCAGCATGGGCTCCTGCCAGCAACACGCATATAATTACAGGCTTTGGGATTTAATGTAATCTCAAAACTAAAGGATGACTCTGTCTTACAAGTAGCTTCCACATGCTGCACTACATGGTTAAAGACTCCTGTAATTACAATTTCTGTAAGGCTTTGTACTTTGTAGAGGTTTTTTTAATTAATTAAAATGATGACCTTCCAACTGCTACATCAGTCTCTAACAAAACAGAGCTAAGCATTCCCTCAAAATTACCATACTGGAAGCGAAGAGTCTCTCTCACACTTAGTAGAAAACAGCTGCTTCTATTCTCATTAAAAAAAAAAAAAAAAGATTATGATTCTACTAAAACCACTTGAACAAAAGTGGAATAACTATACCTTTCTCTAACTATACTGCTTTGTTCCCATATTCTTATCAACCTACTAAGCAGCCGTGAAATTGGAATATCACACTAGAAAATAAAATGTGTTTTTGGAGGGATGAGTCTAGAATATAATGTAAAGTCATTTAGTCTACTACAAGAGATTTTTTAGGAATTAATTCTGCAAGTTTTTATGTGCAAGTCTTTATATTCAAGATATGGTCAAAGAGGATGGCAATGGAATATTATAGCTCTAAAGATGCAGCAAAAAGAAAGGATGGCACAAGCAGTTTTAACTGGCAATAGCTTCAAGCCTTTGCAAGATGAAGGGAAATGCTGATTCATTGATACAGCTGTATTCCTACCCTGTCCAAGCTGCAGGAAGACATGGCAGCAGCTGCATCACCAGAACAGAATGGATTTTTATAATGAAATTGGGTGCACACTGGATACTTGCCTGCAGCTTGAGCAGCTGCAAGTAAGCTGGCACCAACCTCTGCACCTTCCCAGGCCACGTGGACTATTTCATCCCAGAAGTAGAGTCAGTACTGGCAGTACCAGGGAGTGTATCCCAGAACATGATGATTATCAAAACAACTGAGCAGATCATTTCAAGGTAAGCCAATGACTTGCTATGGCAACAACAGGTTTACTGCAGTCATTGCTTGTATAAATGGAGGCAGAATGAGAACAAGAATAGAAAAGATCACTACCTGCCTTGTGTACTGACACCTATACTAGAACCTGTACTCAGCTCTGCCAAGTATGATAGGATTTGCCCACTTTAGATTTGTTTTTAAAAGCCTGAAAAACTGGACAGGGCGCAAAGAAGAGCACCAAGAGTGATATGACCAATAAAAAAGCCTTGTGTAGTGTCAGACTCAGAAAGTATAATATCAGATTGGGCAAGTTAGGACAGTGACCTGATTAGACAGTGCCTAAGAGCTGTCATGGGATGGATGCATTAAATGCTCAAGCTTCTACATCACTTGATAGACAAATGTTAAAATTCAAACCAATCACTTCCTGATGGGAAGATCTACTGACAGATAAAACTATCGATATGGTTCTCAGAAGAGCCCACCTGCCTTTCTGGAATATGCATTTTTGCAAAACATCCGTCATTGGACCTGCTGTAACAGTAACAGGCTGGATGTCACAATCTGCTTACACATCTTACACGTTCTCTTTTGTCTTAGAAAGCAAATGAAGCAAGATAAGAGATTTTGATGGCCCCCTACTGTTTGCAACTACTGTTTTGACTAAGAGAAATGGACACCATTAAATAATGGACTGGAAGAGTTTTCAGGCAATTTTCATCCTCAAAATGCTCATCAGGTTTGCACATGAAATGTTGTAAAAATAAAATGGTATTAGAAGATAGGACTAGCTATACATAGATAAACATAACGTCTTATCAAATATATAATTAACACTAATATAAAATCCTTTCTATAATCAGAATCCTCACTGTGTTAGAAAAGGTGTCCCATTACACACCACAATTACTCCACATTCTAAAAATGCTGACATTTCAAAAGCAGGGAAACCCTTTGGTGCACCATCCTCAGTCACACACATCCTCTTCCTTTTGCTGTAAAAGAAGGGACAAGATCCACAGCAACAGGCAGAAAACACACATGAACAAAGTAACACAAAGCATGTTATTTACATCAGGAAAATTCATACATGCTATACATATATAGCATGTATGACTCATGAAATTATCACCATGCTTTCCTCCCAAGTCACCAAAACAAACAAAGGAAAGGTTCCTAGGCATAGGGTTGAAATATTTGTAATGTAAGTCTCAAAAGTGAAAGGCTGATAGCCCCAAGCTTGTTTTAGTGTTATTCCTCCATGGATCATTAATGCTTTAGTGGTGTCTCACTGCTATTCATCACACTTTTAACAGTTTCTTCCAAAATACTCTTCAAAAAAGTAGCTTGGGCAGATAACATTAACACTTGAAAGTCTGTATACAATATTTATCAGTTTTGTTTCCCCTTTCCTCCTTTTTTTTTTAATCATAGAAATCCTACAATCTCCTGAGGTGAATATGGTATTGTATACAGAAATGATCAATAAAAAAACTGGGGACAACTAGATACAAGGGCAAAACAATGTGCTCCAGAACAGCCCAACCTAAAAGTAAAATATGCCTATCAGCAAAACAAATGTTATCCTCGCAAAATTAAAAGGGTAACTAAAAAAAAAGCACTGGTTTTCCTGTGTTATTGTGGATGTATCACTTATAAATTATCAACTAGTAACAAATCCCAGTTTTAATTAGTTTTCTAATACTCCAACATTTTGATACAAAAAACCCTCTCACACATTTCTTTAGTACTGTCAGGTATGAAATTACAGCTGATCAACAAACACCAAACTTCAAGTTCTGTATTACATCTTCATTAACCAACTAGTAATTCTGAACTTGCACATCTTCTTTAAAAGCACCAACAACCTCATCTTGAATTCCTGATGAGTTCAAAGGTCTCAGACCGGCTTCAGGGTCTTGAGAAGAGTTCCAGCTTGGACTCAACTGAATGTCTCAGCCAGCAGCCCACACTTGGGCAGTACCAGCCACAGCACAGCCCTGCCATCCACAATGCTTTGAAAGCTGATACCTTGCTTCTTCATGTCATACAATCAAAAATCTTTTTTTTTTGAGCATGTTTCACATAACTGAGGAAGTATTAGTGAAAATTTCTTTACAATAATTTTATTTTACCCCTTCCTTTTCTGTAACAATTGTGACCTTTCAAATTTTCCCTTTGAACTTTCCTCTCTCCATAGATATCTGGGTTCCTCTAATAATCACTGTACACAAATATTCTACACACACACATTTTTAACTTTTGCAACACGTCACGCATGAAACCCATTTGCTGCTTTTTACTGAACCCTTTCTGTTCACTCCTGTGTTTCAATATGAGAAACAGTCATAATTGCATTTAACAGCCTTGGTGCAGTCCAATAGACACCTGTGTAAGTAAAGGGCAGTTATTTTCCTATGCCTGTGACATGACCTTTCTTAGTACAGCATTAGTTACTCCCTTTTTCAAGTATTGCTGCTATTAGTGATTAGCAAACCTAACATGTGCTGGGCTTTCTAAGCACTGCTGCTTTCCCAGCTTTTCATTCATAGTATATCACCATATCTTGGATTATTTCCCCACAGACACATTTACTTGCCAAGTCATATGATATTCTTCTGCGTATTACACATTTCTAGTTGTTGTAAAGAACAGTTAGACATCTCCATTCTTACTACTATGTAGGTCTCCTGATCTAATTTCAACTCTAATTTTATCAACAGTTAACGCAGGCTTTAAATCACTACTGCTGTCTTTATCCTTGAGTCAACTCCTCAGGGTGTTTCTCAACCAACTCATTTTGAGGTATTTTCCCTTTTTAGATCATGAGCATTTAAAATACACCAAATGTTTTAAAAGATGCAAAAACATCCTGCAGAACTGCATCAAGCAATAGTATTTCTTCCATGAATTTTGTATTATATCCCAAACTGTGACAGAGTTTATTATTTACAGATCTATACTGCTTATTAACTATGTTCACATTACCTTCAAGACCTGAAATCCTTCTCCTGCTTTAATACTTATTCAATATTTATTTCATTGCTGAAATTTTACAGACATCAGCACTAAATCAAGGAGAAGATCACGGCCAAAATTTCTTTATTTCTTCTTTCTTCAAAACTTGTCCTTTTTTCCCCCTCTCCTCTTTTGAAGTGCACATATTAGTGTTTTTCATGGCACGTCACTAGTTTTCCATTCAAACAGAATGTCAAACTCTACCTGGGTGAGCACAAACAGGTTCCACCTATAGATACCAAAGATCAGTGTGTTCACAGCCAGAGAAAGAAAGTGGCAAGCAATGCACACTTGAATTTTTTTATACCTGTTCATGTGTCCAGGCTTTATGAAAACCAGCTCATATAGCAATTGTTGTAAATCATTTTTTTCCCTCAATGCACTTTCTTCCAATGTACTTACGATTTTTCCCAATGCACATTTTGGTTTGCATCACGCCAGCTGCTGCACTTCAACAATGAAAATAAACTTGGTACCACAAAGAGATTGCTGTGTACAGATTCTCTCTATGAACTTGCTTAGAAAGAGCTACATAAACCTAATTGATCAAAAGGGAGTCACAAAATGATGAAATATTTTGCAGAGGCATATGCTAATCGTACTGCACCAACTTCCAAGGCCTGCTGCCTTACTGGAAAGGTCCATAAAACTGTTGAGGTGATGGAAATACTCCCAAGCTGTTGCCTGGAATGCAGAAACAGGATGGTAACTGTGAATTTTATTTATTTATTTTAAAGTAAGGCAAGGAGAAAGGGGCCTGGACATTTTAACAGGAAATTAGAAAGCTAGGTGATATAAATTCACCACCAATCAAAGTTTTAACAGCCCAAGATCCCCCTCCCCTGTTCTTCATTCCCAATCTCTTGTCTGCATCTGAATGCTTACAGTGCTGCTAATGGATAAAAATGGAAACAAATGTATGCAACAAATCACAGTGTGCTCCTGTGCCAGCTTCCCCCTTCTGATTCATCAGACCCAGATTTCCATGGTGCTGCTACATATTAAAAGCAATGTTCTGCCTCTTCATTATTGTCATTATTTCTCTTTCACTTCAGAAGTTTCCTTTCCTTCAGATTGCTGCCTGACCAGCTTGTCAGGACATATTTAAATCAATATTTTGTGCATACGCATGTTTGTGCTGTGCATCTGGATGCCACCTCATTACCATCTGAATTCCCATCATTTCTGCCAAGGCACAAAAACGTAGGGGTAAAAATCATGTCAAATGACAGAAGATTACAGCCATCTATCTCCATCATTTAAAAATATGAAGCAACTGCAGATTTTGCCATCAGCTCATTTCATACCTGGTAGGAAAATCTAAATAAAGATTGAATGCAGCACTTTTTGTGATGCATGAAAACGCAATGCAGCTCAAGTAGAAGGCATTAAAGATTCATCCTCCACTTGGCCACAACTGAGGCTTCAAACTGCTTATGTGAACTTTGCCTGCTGTACCTGGGGCTCACCTTCCAGGCCCCGGAGGAGAACCCTAATGGTGCAGGCTGTTAACAAAGAAACCAGACATTCGGAGTCAGGTGAATGGTGAAGTTCCTCTCTGGGGGGCAGAAACACTACTGAGAGCAAATGCAACCAAGAGACCCATGTTCACACAGCAACTGCTATTGCTGCTTGAGCTCCAGGAGAGAGAGCTCTGCTGATGCTGTGGTCAGCAACAAGGATGCTGGCTCCTGTAGTAATGCCAAACACACACTGGCTGAAATGGGTGAGGCTGCAAGAAGTCAAGATACACGCTCCTAGTGTAGTATAAACAAAAAGAGTATAAATCAATCAATCAATCTATGCTTGCTTTCATTTGGATATGCAAAGCCTTCAAAAGAGGAAGTATCTTCCTTAAGTTGGTCAAACACAGGGGTCCACTGCAGTCCCACATGTAACAACATGTCTGTGCCTTGATTTTTTTTTTAATTAGAAGCACAGCATACTCCTGAAAGAGGTGTTTCATTTATGTCAGTTCACATCTTAATAACATGAAGATGAGCCTACAGCTACTGTCATTTTCACATGAGGCTTCACTAAGGATGCTTTGTTTTTTTCCAAAACAAGTGTAACAAAAAGACTCAGCTAAAAATAATAATCCACATTTACACACTTCCCACTCAGAGAGGCAGCACATTTTTCACTAACATGCTCATTTCAGGCTGTGCATTTTAAGTTTGTAATCTATGAAAAGGTGATGACCAAGGGCTCTTCACCTGGGCAATCTCCAAGGGATGCAGCTGTAACAGCCTTTTGCTGGATGCATGATGCTGCAATTCCTACTGGCCTCCTCCCAGGCATTTTAAATTGACAGATTTGAGATGTGTCTGCATCTGAGATGCACACAAATCTTTTCCCTGCCCTCTGCACAAAGTTGCTGCAGGTATTAGAAAGACTACTTGGAATCCTGAAAATACTGACTTTACTACTACCAGATGTTATCACCAAAAACAATGAGGAAAAGTAAGTAGTTTTCATAAATTTTGAAGTACATAATTTATATTTATTTTGCGTGTTCTTTCCTAGTCCATTTTCCCCTTCTCTGATAAGCACATATAAATCTCTACTGCAAAATACAACCTATTTAAATAAAGTATCTGGGTCCCCTAGCAACAGTGAATATTGATTTCCCCCCATAAAGCCTGGAAACAAACCCTATATTGATGATATCCTTCTAAGGTCTGAGAAGAGGTAAACTCAAGTTCCTCTCTCCACTTGCTTTCATAGGAACTACTGGCCCTAATCTTTGATGTAACATCTGGAAGCCTATACAAATAAACATATTCCCTGATATTTTCCCTTAAAGAGTTGAGTTTCTGAACTACAGCTATAATGCAAGAAGCTTCAGCACTGATACGATCAGAGACACAACAGATGTCTCACCTAGCATTTGGGGTTGTGAATCCAGTCCTTGGCAAGATTCAGTCCCTAAAGGCCCTTGTTCTCTCTTTTAGCTCTTTAAGCCAAAGACGAATGGGAAGAGGGGCAGAACCAATTTGAAATGCCTACACTGTCTGGAGTTCAACCCCTCAGAGAGCTGCGAACCAGGAGAAAACTACCCACTTCCTCTGAGAAAAAAGGAAGAGGAGAAAATGGGAAAGTCTTCTTATCAGTGCCATTAATATTCAGTTTATTCCACCTGAAACGTTGTTTTAAGGGACTGAATCGCTTAGAAGATTGATTTTGATTCTGGGAGGCTTTCATTTGTAAGCTGTCAGTTTGGATCCAGCTGAGGGAGGTACTGATGGATGGTTTCTAATATCTAAGAGTTGCTCAGTGGAGTATGACAAATGACAAAGAAGTTTCAGAGTGAGTTATATAGTGAGTCAGCAGTCCTTTCCCAGAAGGTTCAATACTAATTAAGAGGCAACTTGACACCCTTTGCGTAAGGCTGCTTGGAAACTTACGCCCAGATACCAGAAACAAATCACAAGTAACTAAATACCTTAAGCTTCAACATGGAAATAAATAACAGCCCTACAGACACATCATAGCACATCCCTCAATACCCCCATCATGGTTTTATTTGAACAGTACACTTAGTATGGTTATATGATAGCTACTTCTCGTTCACTCTAAACAAAAAGCTACGTTTTGTTCACTCAAAAATACTGCCAGCATTGTAATGTTTGCCTTTCATTTTAAACCACACTTTGGTGAACAGGCTCTTTCTCGATCCTCCAAATCCACTAAGTGCAGTCATACATCAATCAGGATGAAGGATGAGGCCCTGCAGAAAGGCACTGAGCTATGGCTGGTGTGTAGCTCACCTCCACTTGGCTCCCGGGACAACACAGTTCCTGCTGGGACCGGCCCTGTCTTTGGCTCTGGAAGGAAACTCTGCCATTAGCAATGGATTTGAACGATCACTTCTACCACGTGGCCTTCTCTCTGTTTAATTCTCTGTCAAGATCAACAGGCTCATTTCAGTTCCATTTCACAGACACAGACTGACAAAACACTAAGTGCTGAGTGTGAGACACCCATAACCCAACCTCAAGTCTCTTGCAGATAATTTTCTCCCAGTTTTAAACCATGCTAGTTCTGCCCCAGCTGCAGTAAACTTGCTTCAAGTGCTTCAAGTACTGCACAACTCTGCACTGGGGGCACCATTTTCTGATCCTAGTTTTTCTCAAACACAAAAATTATTTCCCATGAAAATAACCATGTAAAACTTGTGCCGTGCATTTACCAGCACAAAGAAAACTGCATTTCAGGGATGGGGCACACCTAATTGTAAGGAAATGAGTGCAGCGAAATGGCAGTATGAACCAGTGTAATAAAAGACAGCCTCAATTAAAAGTTACAAGACCAATGCAAGGGAAAATACAATATGATGCACATTACAAAATCTCAGCACAGAGTGGCGTTAGACACAGGAAGTCATCTTCTGAATAAGCTAATTAATCATTTAGTTAACAAGGAAAGGTCATGTCTTTATCAGTGGGATCTAGGAATTATAATTAAGCAGGAGACCCACATCATATACTCTTCACAAAAGGCTACTACTGTATTTTAGAAAACTGCTCTAGTTTGGTTTTGTTCTGTTGTTTGTCAGGGGTTTTAATACTATGAAAAGGTGTTTGGGGTTTGCTTGTTTGGGGTTTTACTTTTACCAGTATTCTTTTTGTACCATTCTTCATATATTACATTATTATATTCTATTTAACATATAATATGTAAAATATCTCCCTGGCATGGGTGACAAAATCTACAACTCTGTCTCTCCTTTCTTTCTCCAACTGCTTCTGAACCATGTGGTGTTTCATTTGTGAGTGGAGAGAACATATGATTTAAGTCAATAATAAACCAGCTCAGTAAGACCAAATAAGAAACTCAGCAAGACCCAATTAGAAACTTTAAACCAAAAAAAAAATCCCCAAAATGAAAAAACTATGTAAAAGAACCTCACGTAAGTTTTATTATACTAAAAAATAAGTCTCTCACTACTTTTTAAACTTGGTCACAAATACTTTTTTCTTCTAAAACTGAAAGCATACTCTTTTTTTGGTGTTTTATATCATGTCTCTATTGGACAGCCATAAGAGTTCACATTGGGAGAAAAAGCAATTCAGTGGACTGTTACACTTGTCACCATATAAATCCTCTTCATAGCATTTTTCCCAAGTTGATTTTCAAGGTTAAGAGCTGTTTCCCATACTCCTCTGCTATGTTAGATTATTAAACAGGTGTCATAAAAGAAGGCTTTGATTTTGTACGAGATCAAAAATAAGTTTCCCTTCATATCTTTATGCTCCAGAATATATACTCAACATTAGAGCACTGGTGAACCTGCTGCAAATCCCTGACGATGCAGAAGATTCCTTTGCTCTATGCAGGGTGCAAGAAACAAGCTTTCAGGGCAGGCAGCTGCATTTTATTTTGTGCTTTACAAACAGCTTTTGGGGAACATCTATTCATTTCACATTTAGTCAAGTGCTCTTTTTTCAGCATCTTTTGGATGCTGCTTAAATGAAACTTTCCTACTCCTCCACTTTAAGCTTGTTGAAGCAACACCAGCAGAAAATGCACCTGGACATTTCCAAACTGAGCATTTGGTGCGAAGACAAAACCAAAACCCTAAGTTTGCTCCATGTTTGAAAAAGGAAACAGAGAAGGCTGGAATTGTTTTAAATCCTCTCTAACTATGAACCAACTTCCAAAGCTGCCTCGGAGGGGGCTCTGTCACTGTCACACATTGCAGTCTCCTGCCTCAGACTGATTCCTTACACTGGTTTGAATGCCTGTAATGAGATTGTGTGTTATGTCCCTCAGGCCTGGGACACAGTGTGCCCTGTGACTGCACTGCAGCATTTGAAGTGGCCCATGCCATCAGGTGCCAGAGCAGTGACTGGCAGTGACTGAGTGACCAGCACACAAAACCCCACTGGTTTTGGATTATGTAATGATAAATGGGAATATTTTCTGATAAAACACAATGAATACTGTTTTACTTATGCCAAAACAGCAATTTGGGGTTGTTTTTGAAATGAGACAGTTTGTTTCCAAACACTTCAGGAAAACCCACCACAACCATCAAAAAAGACAACCCAGGAGACAAAGTCATGAATGTGTAACAGCTGCAACCTTTCAGCTGATAAGAGGACCATGCTCCTCTCTCAATCAGATGGTGGAGTGGAGATGATGGTAACTGTGGATTTAAAGCCAGTTCTGCACAGCAGATGGGGAACAACAGTCTCCTGCCACTGGTCAACTAGAGAAAAATATTTCACTTTCAAAGCAAGAGATGCTCAATCTAGGTGCTAGGAATCAGTAAGATGTGACAGAAGGCCCTGGGTCCCAGAACGATCTTCTTTTGCTTTGGTCAAAGCACTTCCTAATACACTGAGCAGCCACTATCTTAAATCTGTCCTTCCCTTACAGACAGTCTGGAAAGCACAAAGATGGCATCAGCTGGGTGCACAAAGATGGCATCCTTGTCTGCCAGGGAATGCTCCCCTGTAATCAGTCCTTTGTAGCTGCTTCCTTTCTCCTTGCCTTTTCCTCCTACCAGAGCTTCAGAACCATGGGGATGGAGCTGCCTCCACAGCCCTCTGATGCCAAGGATTAAAAGTATTTTCTGTCAACAGAAATGAGTGACAAAGAAAGAAAGACCTTCTTTTGCTAAATCCTTGGATAATATCAAAATTACAGTAAAATGGTAAAAACAGTGATCTTGTCTAATGTGTCTCCAACAAGGTGATAACTATTTTAATTTTCATCTCCCTTATTTTAAAGTGAAATGTGGTAACACTAATGGATTTATTCATCTTTTTTGATTCATAAGCACAAATCCCTATCAAGATTTTCCTAAGAAAAAAGAATGAAGCATACAGAAATTTGAGTATGTCTGCACACACAGTGGAGCACACACCACTCCAAGCACCCCTGCACACAGATGTGGAGTCCCAGATCAGCGTCCATCGACTCCCTCTGCTGGCAAGAGCTGCCACTTTCCTCTTCCAAAAAATACCTGTATTTTTGCTGGCAATGCACAACAGGAACATTGCAGTACCTTGCACCAAATCTTACTCAGTGCTGGCAGTCGGCTGCTTTGCAGTGCACATCTGCAAGATAACTTGTACAAAGAATCTAAGCAACTTCCTAGCAAATTCTAGATAAGCATCAAATAAGTGTCCAGTATTAACTGTAATTACAATTCACACAGTAATGCTCATAGATATGAAACTGGGTTCTGTTTGCTTTTCACTCCACACAAACTTTCAGATTTCGCTATTATAGCAGGCTTAAAATAAATAATGCAAGATTCATGAAACGAATGTTCTGTTTCATTTAAAATATTTATGGAATTCTCTAAAAAAGAAAATCACTGCTTGCATTTTACTCTGAAATTTGAAATGCAAGAGGCTGGATATGCACGAGGGAGCCAGACAGGCTGCAAAGCTGCCCCAGCCCTACCATCCATATGCCTTTATCCTCCCTTGGACCTAAGGGACCTGGCAGGAGTGACCAGCCTGCTACATTGTTGGCTCAATTGATTACTGAGAAAAGCCCATTACTCACTCTGCCTCTCATTTCAAACCTATGAATTGTTGATCTCTTGGATATTTTTTTTGCCTGATATCACATTTCATGGAAATGCTGTATTCTGCAAAAGTAACACACTACTTCCATAAATGTGAGCATTCAACAAACTCATCATAGGTGAGTTTAGAAATTAATGTCATTAAGATGATAAGAGAGATAGATTTTATAGCTCTTTTCCGTAAGTCGTTTTAAAGCTCTCTCTCTGTTTCTCAAAACATTCTTCTAAAAAATTTATTCTGTATGATGAAGAAATCATAAGGTTGACACAATTCCACAAGCCTCTACTAAACACAAGTGGAAATTTTGTTTTATATTGTTTATATAACATCTTTCATACCTAAACATACAAACACGTATCTGTACACTTGGTGACTTGCACACATTCTAAAAATGGGATACAGACATCAATTTCTTCAAATCGTAAGTAAACCTCACATTACTACCACCATTTAAATAATCATTAAAAAAATTATCTTTTTTGCTTTGCTACTTTAATTCCGAACACACAGTTTATTTTTTATTTAAACTCTCTGAATACCACATGCTTCTTCAGAAAAATCAGAAAGTAACTGGAATCAGAAAATTCCTGTTATCCCAGAGGGCTTAATATATAAAATAAAAAGTGAGAGTACTGGTATGACGATCCATTAGGGAACATGGCACACATGCACCACCATTACACAGCTTCTATAGGCACAAAATTGCTTTCCCCCACCCCCCCCCTTCCCCTTTTGAGAGAAAGAGGGAGAGTATCATAACCAAATGATGGTTCTCCTCAACAAAAAGCATGGCTGTAATAATTCATCACATGATTAGCAAATGGTAACAATACAGGTCACCCTAAAAGCTGCAGTGTTAAAAAATTCTGCAAAGAAGCTTTTCTATTGGGAGGGAATTCCTAAGATCCCCCAGGAGAAAAACGCGAGTTTTGCAGTGACAGATTAAATGCTGAAGGGAGAAGCAAAATACATTTCCCGAATTCCACAGGCAGAGGGCAGCAGGCTCCAGCCAGCAGCACTGTCTCGGGGCTTCCTGCTGTTTACTTTGACATCTCCCTCCCACCAAGAGCATCATCTTCGTGTAATCGTGACTGAAACCACACAATACTTAAGTCATTTAGAAACGAAGCTGACTACATACATGTTCACTATTTCAAAAACATGCTTTTTATTACAGGTGGCACTTCTGTGTAGCATAAAGGAAGTTAGGTTGTGGTCCTAGTAAATGTTAAATCTTCTTAAGTTAATAAAAACTCTGCTCTAAAGTGTTACTGCAGCTTTGCAAAAGAAAAACACAGCAACAATGAAAACTAAAGCATGGGGAAAACAGAACGTATTATAAATTACAACTTGCCTCCTCAAGCTCAGCCATCTCTTAAATTCAACAAAAATAGTGCCAAAGTGATTCTTATTTGTGGAATGGAAAAAGTCTGAAGAATCTAATCTTAAACAGATCATTTTTTAATTGGCTCTATAAGGCTGTCTGCAAGAATTCAACATTTGCATATAATGATAATACATATTAGACAGTAAATTACCATGGACTTTTCTTTAATTATAACTGATAATGCAAATAAATCCTATGTTCCCAACTGAAGAATGTAATTAAGTCTGAGTAGTTCGGGGGAAAGGGAAGAGGCAAAACCATTGATTTTAAAATCAGGAGAACGACGCACTAATACATAAATTCCCTTCCTCTTCCCACTCACATCAAAGAGCAAAAAAAAAAAATCCATCTTCTCTAGAGAAAATAAAACTATCAGCTCTCTGCCTTGCCCTGTTTACTAATGATACAAAATATTTTCTTTCACAGCTTTATCCAGGATTTGCAAACTCTTCTTCCCAAAGAAGAGAAACTGTTTTTCTTTTCGAACATTACTGCAGTGATATCTGACAAATGTGAGCAACCCCAAGCAAAGGAAAGATTGTTAATGAATAAGGAAAAGCAACCTGAGGACTGGAAACAAAGACAAGGGAGACTGACAGTAGAGGTGAGAGCATCTGAGATCCCAAAAACAATCTAAGCCTAGTTTAAGGAGGCAATTTAAAAAGTATAAACTATCCCAAGTTTCATTATTAGAACCAATAATTTAAAAATACACATGACAAAAGCTGTCACCTTTTACAGGCATGCACGTTGAGCCTTGGAAGCAATACCAGTGACTACAATCAAGTCTAAGTCCAAGAGTAAATTTAACAGGCACCGACATGAAATGTTGGATTGTCAACACAGCCCACAAACACCTCAAGGCAATCCCTGGGATGTGGCCAGCTTGGCCACAAGGACTTGAAAGAAATTCACTTATCTTTTCAGTCAGCAGCAAGAAACTCTGGCATTAAAATGGGGAAAAAAAAAAAAGTTGTGTAAAGGCAGCATGAAGTGAACTTTCAACATTTCAGGCCACGCCATTCCCTGTGGGACTGACTAAAGCTGACAATCCATCAGCCTGACCTTCCCTGCACAAGCACTCCCTGTGAATTGCGGTTTGAAAGTTCAAGCTTTACATTTCATATCAGCTGGTACAGGAACAGCCCCAGCAGGAAAAGTTCACCGTCTCCACTGAGGCTTTGTTCTGCTGGGCTCGTGGCCACAACCTCTTCCAAGGATGTAGAGAAAGCCAAAGGTGATCACACCAAAATCACTCACCTTCAAAGCATACCACTACATCTTCTGGAGAAGCCGAGAGGAGCAGACTGGCTGTCTTGTAGAATGGAGAAGATTTCTAAGGGAAGAATTTGCATGGAAGTCTAAACTTTGAGATTAAAAGACAGCAGTCCTAAACTTAAAATTCCTTCAGCTCTGCCTGATGTGGCTCTTTCTGCATCAAAGAATCATTAGACATCCTGCAGCACAATGTATTTTCTCTGCACAGTGGACAACTCTGATCTATGTCAGCTGAGCTATGCCTGAACTGTGATGCTGAGGGATAGACCCCTCCCAGTTAGGTATCTGAGAGTATGGGTTAAGTCCAGCCAGCAGCTAAGCACCCAATGCCTCACTTCCCCCTCCTCCTGCCCTCCACAGTGGGATGGAGAAGACTCAAAAGAGTAAAAGTGAGAGAACTCATGAGTTGCAGTAAAGACACCTTAATGGAACAGAATAGGAAGAAAATAGTAATAATGACAGTAATAAAAACCCTAAAATATACAAAATGAGTGATGCACAAGGCAGGTTCTCACCACTTACCAAGAGATGTCCAGACAGTCTCTGAGCAGCACCCCCTGACCAGGTTTGCCCCCAGCTGATATACTTAGCATGATGCTGTATGGTCTGGAATATCCCTTTGGCCAGCTGGGGTCACCAGCTGTGGGGCTGTGTCCCCTTGCAACTTCTGGTGCCCCTCCAGCCTTATTGATGGCAGGGGGTGATAGGCTGGGAAGTCCTTGACATATTGTAAATACCACTCAGCAATAAGAAGAACATCCATGTGATATCAACGTTAAACTTGTACTTAATCCAAAACACAACAATAAATTGTTACTAGGAAGAAAATTAACTTTGTCCCATTGAAAACGAGGACAGGGATAAAGACCTGTATTCAGGCAATTAGCTCATATGAAAAATAGGACTGCAGCTTTGCACATGATAATTTGAAGAAATCTGATCTACAAGTGAAAAAGATAATTCTGCATAATACCACAGTTGGGTGTTTTTGTCATTTGCTTATTGGAGATTTCTTTTTAGAAAAACATCTGCATTAGCATTAGCTATAATAAACTGCCATGGGTAAACTGTGATCATCTCAAGGGCAGCTTCAGCAGCAGAATGTACTAGTAAAATGAGATCCAATGTAAGCTTGTACTCAGGACTATAAAATGGGACCAAGAGACGGAACCATTATTTATTGTTTCTCCATTTTTATCTCAAATACAATCATTCTTTGTTTTCCAGGTGCAGGCATCACACTTACCCCCTTCTGTTCTGCCCTAAGCAGCTTACAGCAAGACTCCTAAGTGCACATTAAGTGACGTTCAACTCCCCTGCAACTGGAGGCCTTGCACAGCTCTCCCTGGCTCTCATGGAGTGAACAACTACACCGTCACCATGTAGAGCTGTCTTATCAATGTTTATCAATGTTTCCAAAAAATTCAAAAGAAGGCAACGTTTTTTCTGACTGAAAACAAGATGACCTATACAGTCTTGTAGGCAGACCTGCTGTGTAAGGAAACTCACCTGATGCTTTCATTCTGTACGTAGCCAAATGCCCCCTGGCTGAAAAGGCCAAAAAAGTACCAGCTGGAAAACCTCTCCCTGCTCCCATGTTCCCCTCCTCACTGACTCTGTCAAGCTCATTAAATGAATTGTCAATCATCACCCGGAAAGCAGCACCAAACAAATTTCCCCCACAGACCACAGAAACTCCTGTGGGGCTTCCTTCACATCATTAACTCATGCAACAACAGGCTGTACAGCTGCAGCCTGCCACCAACCTGGAGATTAAGGGAAAGATAACTACTCCATGGGCTATGAAAGAAAAAGGGATGCTTAGAGCAAACAATAAAAAAGCCTCCCTCGTGGTTTTTCCTCCCCTCTCATATACGTTACACACAGTTAAAAGAGAGCTCTCTGCTTCCACGCCCTCCTCCTCAGCATCAGGAGATTTCTTACTGCTATGTGTTCTGTGTGCATCAGCAGCATCAAGTTTTGAACCAAACCCCAATGCACTGTCAAGTGAAAGGAATACTTTCTTTTTCTTGAAATCACAATTCCAGTGACTTCAGCCACATGCAGTTCCAAAACCCCTCTTTAGTCTGATGAACATATTTTTAAAATATTCACCCTTGTGCTCTGTTACAGAATACAACTGTTTGTAACTACTTTGTAGTCATCTCAGGACTACAGAATATGCCAGAGGTATTTCATACACAGAAAGGCATTTTTTTAACAGAATGAGAAATTCTGCAAATAGAGCAAATACTGAAGTCATAGACTTTATATTGAATACCCTGGGAAAATCTGCATAGATGTTATATGGCACATAGGTTCTCACTCTGTCTTTATAAAACATTAGTCATTCCAGTTCTTTCTTGCTAGATGCATTCGTAGCTTTTTTCCCCTGCACATTCTTCACTTTATTAATATTACTGTAATGCATCATAATGCCATACAGAAATTTGGACATGATAGACTGCACTGTAACTATTGTTCCAGTCTCAGAGGGAAAGATCTTCTGAGAAAGAATTAAATCCCCTAAGAGGCTGCCATAACCCACAGATAATTAATATCATCAAAGGCCCAACAATTACCAGGTAACAGTATTCCATGCATCTCATAGCTGAACTGAAGTGCAGAAAGCTGCTGAGCTGGCAGTGCTGCCCTGCAAGGCAGGGATTGAAAGGAGATGTCAGGTGGACACTTTCCAGTAGGCACCATCAGTCTCTGCAGCAAGAGAGATAATCTGACAGACTGACCAGTGGTAAAGGTGAGTCTGCTGACCTCACCTTCATAGCTGTGGCCCACTGCTCTGGGAGATGATGCCAAAGCCTTACAGAGCAAGCCAGAGACTGTAAAGAAGGAACACTCTCAACCATGAAAGTGCATCAGGGGCAACATAAGAGCATGGAAAACTTCTCAGTCATCAAGTTGTTCTGAAGAACATGAGCAAAAAGGTAATTTTGGGGAATCTGAGTCAACATTTTCCCTATTAGAAGGGGGAAAAATATCTAAGAGTAGTTTGAATGAAGTAGGTGTCTGAAAAGAGTACAACTGGCAAGGCAATGACTTGGACTATCTCCTTCATAAGAAGAGGAAAAAGCAGCACGACATCAACTTGTGGGAGAATCTGGAAGGCAAACTCACCCCTAATTAAGGGTTGTTTAATAGTAAGGTTGTGTGCAGTGTTATTAATTCCAACAGGGGATAAACAGTAACAGGGCTGAATTAAGAATTCAAATTCTCTTTGCTAAGAAAACAGTCAAACCCCAAAGCTCCTTAAAGTTTTTCCAGGAATTGTACACCTCTTTGAAGTATTTTTCATTTTGCTCAACTTAATAAGTCACCAATTTCAGATGGTGATTCTGCTTCTTCTTTTATCTAGTCCAGTGGATCTGAAAATGCTGTATTATTCTCAGAGTAATGGAATGTTTGGTAAATTGACAAGCCCAGAAAAACAGAGAATTCCTAAATTCAAGTAAAATAGTCTTAGTTCTTCATCCCTATCTCACGTCATGTTTTCTAAAACAATCCTCCCTCCCATTCCACATTCAATTTGCCTATCCCCTCCCTAGCATTATACCGAAGTACAGCAGACACCATCCACAACAGCTTCACATGGGACACACAGTCTTTAAAAAACTTAGGAAGACTCTTGCTCTTTGCAATGGTATCACACCACTAAGCTGCTTAAATCGTCACCCACTAAAAATGAACACTGATTCTGCTCTGCAGCCTAGCTGCTTAGCTTCTTAATTTCCTGTTTTACATTTGATTTTTCCTTTCCAGCTGTGGCTTCCACTGATTTCCATCTCACTTCAGACCCTTACCGTAATTTATCCAGAATATTTTGAATTCTGTCCTGTCTTCAAAACATTCATAACCCCTTTTAGTTGAGCACCATGCACAATTTTCCTAAGTATTTTCAAATTCATTACACAAATCATAAAAGAAATGCTGACGAGAACAGGGCACATGCCAAAGCCCTTGAGTAAATGAATTCCCACCACTTGGATTATCAGGTAATTGAAAACCAAGCCTTTACTGCAGTTTTTTAACCACTGCAGAAGTCACTTTAGAGATACCTCATTTAAATTACTTCCCTGGTTTGCATAGTACAATGTCAAGTGAAATAGTGTCAAAAGCCTTACTAAAGTCAGAATGGATCACATCTAATATTTCTTTCTTAGACTTTCTGCCAGTTCATGTGTCAACACTGGAAGTTGGACTAGCTCAACATAATTTGTTCTTGACAAATACATTTGGGTATTCCCTTGCTACTTGCTAAGTACTTACAAATTATTTAATAATTAATTCCATGTTTTGCAACACCTGTTTTATAGTTGCCAATAACTTCTCTTTCTGTGTTAGAGAAGGCATCCATCTCTGTCCTTTAAAGTGCATTTCTCTCCTTCCATGGCTTCTTAAAAACCCTAATGACTCAAAGATTTTTTTAGCTGATTTCTAAGTACTCTGAAGTAAATTCCAACAGACACCCCCGATTTGAAACAACCTAAACCTTTAATCTCCTCTTCTACATTCTTTCCCACACTTTTGGTTTCCCTCCTAGACAGTCCTGAGCACTGACCATGTTAGCTGCTCCCCTCCATTTCCCTCCTTCCTGCCCCAGTATCCCTTCTTCCTCAAGTAATAAGTTTTTCATTGGAGATAAGGTTGTGTCTTACCATAACTAGTTTTCTTGGAAAAAAACCCCCAACATTACAGCTGGGCATGGCTGCTGATGCACTCTATCTTGCTAAATTTTGAAGACATTTTGTGGCAATTCCACAAAGACACATCAGTGGGGTAAGAAGGCTCAGAGATCCTCCTTTTCCATGGAGCCAGCCAGTCTAGAAGGGGAGCAATTGCTCTCTGTGAAAGAGCAATGATGACAATACCCCTTCCCTTGGGGAGTGGGGAGGGGATGGGCAGTCGTAAGTTCTGAATCAGCACATCCTCCACATCCCTGACAAAGCACTTCTGTGGATGTCTGTGTGCTTCTGGAATGGTCTCAAGGGCTGCATCCGGGCCCTGGATGCTCAAACTCGGCACAGATGTGGCAAGAGAAACAACACTGATGTTTTAGAAACAATGTCACAGGCTGAGCACAGTGCTATCTTTGCTTTTAAATCAGCATTGAGATCATGTGAAAACCAACTTGCATTGCTTTTTGGTGGATGCTAGTGAGAGTCAGGAAAATGTAGCAACTGCAGCAACTGCAGCTGTGTGAAATTGGTGCACATGACTGAAGAACTGACCCCGCAGCCTTGCACACACGGTCCCTGCGCTGCCAGCACCACACTGCTGTGGTGAACCTCATTCTGCAAATCATTGCAAGCTGTAGAAAACCAAATGTCAATCTAACGTTGCTGGCCACTGATTTTCATAAAAGCTAGTTGAAATAGGAAATTGCATATTGTTTCATTCAGGGGACATACGAATTCTCAGACTGCTGAACAAGGGAGAGATGCAGTTTCCTCTCAAGTGAGAGAGAATGAGAGATTGAAATAAAAGAAAAAATGTATATTCAATTATGTATGCCCCGATGGAGCCACAATCTAGTGCCCAACATACAAGGCTCTTTATCATTTGAACTAAGCAACAATTTTAACTCTTCAGCAGCTGCAGAAAGCTGTTTCACCAAGGTGCATTTCTGAAGAGATTGGAGGAGCTGCTGCCTATTGCCTGAAGTGGCAATGAAGCAGGAGCAGAGCTAAATGTGAAAAAGCTTCGCTTACATATAATATTCCTATGAGGGAACCACCTGCTGTTTATGCCTGGCAAAGAGCAAAAAGCTGTGCTGCAGGTGCAGCAAGACAACACTGATTTGTAACAAACCTGCAAGAGCCACTGGAAAGCCACAGCACAGCAATGTGAGCTTTAGCAGCTCTTTGGACGAAAAGCAAAGCACAAGGTGATGACCTACACACCAACTCAAGAGCAATTAGCCTGGGAACTGCAGCACATTCACCATTATACTGAAGTGCACTGAAGGATGCTCATACAAAATAGAATGCTGCAGTGCTTGTTAAGTACTCTCAGACTGGGAGGAAAAGTGGGGAAAAAAGAGGAAGAGGAGGGAAGAACAAAATTGATATGAATGGGAAATAATTATTCAATGCTAAGATCCTAAGACAAAATGCAATAAAACATCTCATGTTTTTGGAAGCATACTCTCATTACCACACTCTACACTGTATCAGCATTTTCATTTTTATCTATTTCTAAGCAATTATAACCAAACTCTACAAATGTGGTGAAAACCTCACAAGCCTCAGCCTGAAAGAAGCTTTTAATTATTGCCAAATAATTTATTTGTCTGAACAAAACAGTAATAATGAAAAATTATAAAATTTAGAGCTCCTAGCCTGTTCAAGGCCTTAAATTTAATTGTAGCACACTGCTGCAACCAATTTAACTTTTTGTTTTTGTAATTACACATTTTTGGTGCTTTATTACTTTCCTCCTATCTACCCCCTGCACATTTCCTTTCTTTTCATGCCACATCTTTTCCTCTGTGAATTCAGCAAGTACTTCTCATTTTATTTCTTTCCACTTCTCTCCATCAAGTTCACTTACCTCCAAAACACAACTCGTTTCTCTCCCTCAAACCATGCCATCTCACACTGCACAGACCTGTTTCCTAAATCTATCCTGCACCTCTCTCATTCATGATAGTGAAACCAAAACCAAGACACAGAGGTAAAATAGCCCTTCTAGCATTTATGGCAAGAAGGAAATATCCTGTCATTGAAGAGGAACTGCTCCCCTCCATCTTTCTTGACATATGAAGATGATGGAGGAGAAAAGCATTGCATTAGTTGCATTAGCCCTGTCACTGTGCCCAGCATGCCTCAAGCACAAGGGCATCTCTCAATTTTTTGAAAAGGTAAGATGAGGAAAGGGTAAGTTAACAACTTTATCTGATTTGAGATTTCCTTACTCACTTGGTTAGAAAATGTTATGGTAGCAAAACTGAAGCACTACACCTCAAGACAAAAAGGCTTTTGAAGCCTTTAGACAGGCAAGTCTCTCAAGTGTTTCTTCTACTTCTTACCTCAGTAGTGGCCTTAAACCCCTCCACCTATTCATGGCTTTAGACACTACTGCATTATAACATACTGAAAAATCACTAGTGCAGACATTGGATCTGTAAGTTGGCACTGCTTTTCTTTGGGGATATTTCACTTTTAATACTCATTTTAAAAACTTGGCAGTGTTAGGATCTGGGACTTGAAACTGGAAAGGCAAGTCTTACAGCATTCCTATAAGAATGACATAAGAGATTGGTCAGAGGTAATTTTGGGGAGCTAACTTGAAAGTCTGTGCCTACCTTAAAAACCGTAACAGCTGAGTATTTAATTTTTAAGCACTAAGAATCATAAAAACAAATCTACTAGTTAAACTACACTCCCCCCAACCCTGCCCCCCTCCCCCCGCCCCCAAAACAGCAACAAAAACTTCACCACATAAAAATCCCAAGAAAACATAATTCTTAGGAGTAATGTCCCAGAACACCTCAGCTGTCACACTGCTGACAGTCAGAGCACACAGTCTTTTTACTCCTTTGCAAGCTTGGTGGATAACCAGCGTGTCTCACAGTGCATCGTATAGATTGAAACTATTGCCACACATCATAAACAAAACCTTCTCCTACTGAAAAGCTTTAGAACAAACAGTATTTCTCCTCCAGTCACATATTTGCTGAAATACTTTGACTCTGGATACATTTCTATTTCTGAGACAGTCTGTATTTACTTTTGTCATTCAGCTCCAAATCTGATGCACATCAGCTTTCAGGTGACTCTGGGGATGGTACAACTTGAAATGACAGGTTGTCACTAACAGCACACACAAATTGTTCTTAGGTCTTTATTTACAATGATTTTACTAATACAGTGTCTCCACTGCAAAAGATATTGAGATTCTGATATACAATCCAAATACCCCTAACTGCTCCAGCCATTGTGGACTCTGGAGGCCACATTCTGACTCCACAAGGCTAGCCCCACGCTTGTCTCTGATTAATGCAGCTTTTACATCCTTTCTGCTATTCTTCTCTCTCTCAAACATACCATTCCTATTCTAGCTAGCCCATATTTATCTCATCCTCATCTCTCCTACTGGTGAAGCTTGTTTTAATTGTCTGTTACTTCTATATGTTAAAGGCAAATGAGTAAGATTCTCCAGCTGATACAGAACTGAGCTTCATTCCTGCATCCTCTACAGCTGTGTGACCCTTTTCAAATCCCTTAGGCAGAGCTCCAAGGCATAATGATATAGCATGTCTAGAAAAATCACACCCACTAGACAGCTGCATCTCTGGTGGGCCCTGCCCACAATCCCAAAACGTGCTCACCAACTGGTGAAAGGAGGTTCTGGTGGCATATACCCAGCCTGACTCACCCACTTCAGAGCAACCTGAGTTCTGCCAAATCACTGCTCAGAAACAAGAGTTGAGATTCACACCGTGGTCAGTTCTGGGAAGCCGTAAGTAAAGGCTGAGTACACCCAATGAAACTGTACTCCTACACCATTTTAAATTATTGATGTAAATCATTGGTAACTCTAAGAGTTAAAAAGCCAAATTATGTTTCCAAACATAATCTGAAACAGCGAGTGTAGCACACCATGTGTGTGTAAGCCCCAAAGAGCCTACAGTGCTGGACAGGGTAGAGATGGGCAGAAAGGACAAGGAGCCAAACCAACAACTTCAGTCCAAGCCTGTCCACACCAAACATATTGAAAAGCTCACTAAGAACCAAACATCACATCACAGGAGCTGAAATACAATGAGGTTTTATATCACATTTCTATTGTTTTTTTAATAAGATATAGGTAAATCATTTAAGCATTTGTTGAGACAAATAATCAATGCAATTAAAAAACTACTCCAGAGGTCTGGATAAAATACATTTCTATCTGCAAGTTTTTGCAGTTTTCTGCACCTCGATAAAAGTGTACCTATTGTTGTCTTCTTATGTTTTCTCATTCATTTAACTGTGTAGTGCTTATTAGACAGCAAATACTTCTTTAAAAGGCATTTTATTTTTTTCATACTTCTACATTTGGGCATAATTAACTTACCAAATATCTGTTTTTTTAAGCTCTGTTTTTTAAGTTTTTTCTTCTCTGTGGCTTACCAGCTTGCTTGTGCAGAAAGAGGAGATGAAAAACTCAATTAAAGCTTTATTTACAATGATCATATTTTTTACTCTGAAAAACTGAAGCTACATGTAGACATTTATAGTCATAATGAAAAAAAACCCAACCAGATGGTTTGAAAAAGGAAGTGATTAATTCCACTATAAAATACAACTCAGAGATACAGAAGATCTCCAACAGTGTCTGCAATGAAAACCTTAACTTTTAGGGTTGAAAAGCACAATAATATTAGTTAGTTCTCCCATTTGCTAGAGAAATAACACCCAGCAAAGCTGTATTTTTTGAATGGATTGACACGATATTAAAAAAATAAACTTAAGCATTTCATCAAAATAGCAATCGGTATTTGGAAAACAGGACATATTTTGAATAAAGCAAGTACGTTACAAGGGACTGCAAGAAGGAGCTGAGACTGTTTGGCCTCAAAAAAAGACAACTGAGAGGGAACCTCATCAATGTCTATCAGTATTTGAAGGGAGGGTGACAAGAGGATGGATCCAGCTCTTCTTGGTGATACCCAGCAATAGGACAAGCACCAAGGGGCAGAAACTGATGCACAGGAACTTCCACCTAAACATGAGGAAGAACTTCTTTACTGTGCAGTGACCACACACTGGAACAGATTTCCCAGAGAGGTTGTGGAGTCTCTCTCACTGGAGATATTCAAGAAGTGTCTAGATGCAGTCCTGTGCAATGTGCTCTGGGATAACCCTGCTTGAGCAGAGAGATTGGACCAGATGACCCACTGTGCCCCCTCCAACCTTGCCCATTCTGTGAAAAGAGCCATGTCACATGAAGAGTAAACAAGACTTGGTTATCTTTTTTTTGACAACAGTGAAAAAGGATCAAAATTGGGAATATGTATTATCATAGATCTAGGCAAAGTCTCCAAGTATAGAAGTTTAGTAAGAGCAATTGGGAAAATTTTGTAGAAATTTTAAGTCTCAAAATTATGAAACCCACAAACTTGCATTAAATGTTTTGTAAACAATGTTAGACATAGAAATAAAAAAAAAACCCAAAACAAACCATGCTGTATAAGATTCCAGTTAAGGGAGTGAGGGAGGAAGGGGGAAAGGGCACTATACAGCAGTGATGACAGAAATCAAAGTTTGATGTATTATTACACTAGACAAAGAAAATATACAATTGTATTAATGTTACAGGACAGTCTTACATGTAAAAAATGTATGCAATACCTAGCCTACACTTATGCCATTGGCATTGAAGCAATAACTGTTTTCAAACTAAAACTCTTTAAAATGAAAGGAAGGGACAAAAGGTGAAAATTTGGGGTTTAAAAAAGATTTAACTTGAGCTGAATCAACATGAGGAAAGGATTCACCAGCTACAGAGATAAAGAAGTCATCGCAAAATGTATGCCAAACTTTTGTCCTGGTAGTAAAAATTATTTGCTATTACTATAACCAATACAACAAAACCTTCTAATTGGCGAGCACAAGCAATACAAAAGGAAGGGTCTGGAAAAGCTTGTGTGGACTGTGGGACCAAGGAAAACTATAAACTGGGAGTATAGTGGAAACTAAAGAAACGTGCACGATAAAATATGCTAGATTCTCTATTTATTTTTTAAAGTTATTTTCCAAAATAGAGACATTTCCAAATACTTTTGCTTGTCAAGCCAGATTTGAATGCAAGCTATTCTCTGGACACAGCGATGTCCCACGACAACTTTTCCATGCAACATCAGTCAAGAACTAGAACGCCTAAGCCAACGGCTGTTGGGTGATCCAAACCAAGGGAATTCCTTCAAATGGAAATAACTATGTATTGAATAATTAATTAACTCAACAGTAAAAATAATTACAAATGCATTCTAGCATAATGAAATACCAAACTACAAAAAGTAAGTTGCAAGGCCAAGCACGGCTTAATGCAATGAGCACAACACTTGATGTGATTATAGAAACAAATTAAGTTATTTCAAGTCTGAATTTAGTGTCTATGTAACAAAATGAAGCATGTAACTTTTCTTTTTTTGGTTGGAGAAATAAATAACATAAACACTATTCTAAGAATTCTGAGACATCCAAACTTGAACTATGACATTTTGACATTTATATCACATTGAATATGAAAACCAACAAGAAATGGGGACAGTAAAGTATAATTCATATTTCAAACAGCAGACTAGGAAAGGAACAGGGATAAAACAAAACAGAACCTGCCGATGTCTTCAATATTACCCAATCTTCACTGTGTTTTTGAAGATTCAGTGAAACCATCAGTGCAAAGCTGTATATAACCAAAAAATCTCAAATTATTGTCAATTTTGTAAGCTAAATTTCTTTTGTGCCTCTCTGAAAGCTTTTTAAAATTAGTTTAATTAAGGACAGTTATTCTTCAGTAAAATGAGGCTTTTAAATACTTTATCATTTGTCTCAACATGTTGCTAAGCCGAAAATGATTTTCAGTTGCTTAGATTAAATGACTTTCTACTGTGCCGAAAAACGGCAGAATAAAATGCCTTATCACTGTGGGCTTTTTACAACTGCTTCAGGAAAATAAGCTTTGTGTTAAAGCAATGTTTAGCTTTGCTTTATGCATAACAGACCTCTGCGATTGCTCTTGGTTGTGGCTTAACCCCAGACAGCAGCCAAGAACACCTGGGGAACTCATTGCCAAAGGATGCTGTTGTTGCTTAATGTTTTTCAAAAAGAAAATGGATGACAACATAAACCAAAGATATGTTGATTGTTATTAACTACAAAGCCACTTCTTCAAAATAAAAAAAGTAATTGAGGCTATGGAAGGAGTATGTTCTATGCTTGCACACTGATTTTGGCTACTCCATAGGCAGCTGCTTACAGGTGGAGACAGGACAGTAAGACACTATGGCTATTCTTATGGACACAAGCCCCCGTCTTCCAGATATACCCTAAATTCTTCCAGAGTTCATGGTCCCTTCCCTGCCTTCCATATTGTTTCTTAGGCAATGGTCCAGCACTCTACAGACATGGTGCCTCCTACCTGTTATTTCTCCTACCCAGACTGCTGAAGGGTGATGGTGACCTTCAACTCAAACACAGGTGCAAGCCTTGACAGCCACATACCTCCATGTCCTGATACAGCAGTCAGAGCACACTGAAAACCTCCACTCCAGCAGTACTGCCCATCACCCTGGTCTGTATCTCCTCACTTGGGCACAGAGTCCCAGCAGGGAAACTGCTGCCATACTCATCTTCAAAGCTCTTCAGCTTTCTGCGTAGTGCAAACCCAACCAAGGCCAAACTGAGCTCTCTGCCCAGAGCTCGGAACACTCCTCTGGAAGGAGCTTTCCTGTCACCCCCAATTTTGCACACCTCCTATCCCACTCAACCTGGATCCTCAAACAAGGAAACTACCCAGGTAGGCAATAATGGATGTTTCAAAAACCTGCTGGATCATTCCCCATGCCACTGCTCGTCCTAACTGTGTTTGGCTTTGTCAAACTCTACCTTTGTAGTACCATGGCTTGATATTGCCTTGTGAACCAGGTTCAGTCCACAGACCAACTCTGGCCATTTACAGCTTGCACAGCTGAAGGCTTGTGCATATGAAGGAATCACCAACCACATAAAAGTTTATCTTATCAGCAACAATCCCTTTATTCTCTTCCAAGAGAAAGCTGGGGGAAATGTGCCTTTCAGCAGAAGCAATACATAAGAGGTGCAGCAGAGCCAACAACTTAGCCAGCAAGGACAGAGAGGCAGAGACAGCCTATTCATTTTAAACAATGGAAGAAACAGGGCACAGGGGAATACTGTGCCAAGGAAAGATTTAACTTTATTATCAGTTCACATCAAAATAATTTTAGTCTTCAAAAGTGGGTGAAAAAGTACTGTCCGAGTTGTTTTGGGTGACTAAAGTTAGGGTGTTAAATTTGATTGCCAAAGCCCAAGTGACCTGAATTTCAAAGACACAGAGATCACTTATCACTGGAGTGGGCTGGAAAGCTGAGCACCAGATTTTACAGCGATGAGAAATATTGCTTTGGAGAAAATATTTATTAAAAAGGGACATATTTCCTATTACCATTACCATCAAGAGCTGGTTCATAAATGGCATCAGTCAGACTGCTGTTTAACTGCAAATCTCTCAGCTGTGGAAATCTCAGGCTGCCTGAGTGACTTAGTAAGAATTTGCTTATCAGTTTTCCTAAAAAATGGAAAGATTTTATAAAGAATGATAGTTGGTACAATTATAACTAATTATAGATAAGGTCACAGGCAGCCTTCAACAGCAGTTCTACAAGATGTATCCTCATGAAAGCATGCAGTGATAGCTGGAAATTCAGGCCTCACCACAAAACCAGTCATCCATGAACTGTACAAGGACAGCTGAAAACTTCAGACCGTACAGCTCCATCAGAACAGTGGTTCTTTGTCATCCTCCTTTTCTTTTTTATCCATCTGTGCCACAGGCTATATAAAGGATCTCCCTAGGGCAGGAATTGTCTTTTAATTACATACACAAGGCTTATCATTGCAGGTCCCTTGTCTTGCTCAAAGCTACATATTCCGCTAACACATACTAGAAACAGGAGAGACAACAGAGTCTGTCTGTATTTGTGACCAGGCTTTCTCACCCTCCTATCAACATCTGTCTAAGGTGACAGATTGAGCATGCCCAGGACCACTGTACTGTGCATCTATCCTACATGGATGCATATCAACCAAGCTGAGCACAACACGGGCATCTAGCTACTCTCCAAGCAGTGGACCAACTGCATGGGACCTCTCCCTGCACCTGCTGAAGAACTTGCAGAAATTCTTTTCAACCATCGAAAGTTTATCTTGCAAGCCCTCTCACCTTCTTCTTCCTAAGGGAAGACTTGCTTTTTGACTTGTTTTACCTGTTTCTTATTTACTACCCAAAATGACTGTCTAAAGTATTGCTTTACCTGCATTTACATGATAGTGTACTGATACATTTTACCTTTCAGGAAAAAAACACCCTCAGTATAATCCTGACTCCTTGCAATATGTTCAGAACCAGAACACTTGTACACATTGAGAACAACAGCAAACAACTATAATCTGTTATGATCTTTGGCAACAGCAGCATTTTTCCTACTAAAAGATAGAAAAAACACAGATGAATGGTCCTGTGAGTTATTCATCTTGTATGAAAAACATATGGAATGATCTTTAAGACAACTGCTTAAAATAGCAACAATACCAAAAGCTCTATTTTCATTTGGAGGATATAACATTATTTTCTACATTGTAGCTCAAAATACGCAATTCTCCATGCAGCACAGAGCCTTACTGTTCTTGTTTGCAGGTGGCCATCAAGGGTATTTTGCAGGGGAAGGTTTTGATGGATCCATTCTATACAATGACAACGTTTCTTCTCTCACACCCTACAAAGCTACCAAGTAGGTATTTTTAGGAACTACTACTATTCCACTGACTGCTCATGCCTTCAAGGTATCCAATTATTGTTCCAATAAAGCAAAACACTAATAAAAAAAGGTCAGTAAAAGTAGTAATGACTCAAATAAATGTTGTCAAGCAAAGACACCAATAATTGAGGTTATGCAGTAACATAAAGAGATACCACTACTGGTGTGACAACCCCAAAGTCAACAGGGCTTTGCCAAAATGACTATCACCCTGTATCTCCACTCTTAAGCAACCACAGCATAAAGAGGTGTTTATCACTATTTTAAAGCAGTCACATAAATTCAGAACTGCAGACACATTAAAGAGTGCTGCATAGTTTAACACTCGGATGAACAAGTAATTAGACTTATATGTTTGCGGATTAAATGCCTGTAAAAGAAAAGGCTTTTGTTCAGTCTGAGAAAAGGGGAAAAAAACACAACAGTTTTCTCGCATTTGCACTTTATGCTGCAAATATTTAAGGACTGTGAGATTATGCTTTAGTTTTCAGTACAGCCATGCCTGCAGATTTTGGGAACCTTACTAGAGAATAACGAAATGCAGTGCATCAAAACAAGAATTTTCAGGAGTCTCTTGAACTCTGGGAAAACACACGCATCATTTAAATTTTCAGGTTCTCCAGTGAAAAGAAGAATATAATCCCATTCTAAAGAGGTATATATCACATTCTAACTGCAACATCTCCTCCTTGCCAGGTCATGTGAATATACTAATGAATAAAGCAAGGGATACTCCAATTCCTCGGCTTCTCCTCTTAAAGGAGAGAAAAAAATTACCTGAGACCATGTATAAGCTAGAACTAATCTGCCACCATCACTATTTTGTCCTTACCCACAGACTTTTGGCTATCCACACCAATGGAACACACTGCCCTCAATTATGGCTCAGAGTCATGGATGCTGAGATATCCTTTTTTAAATTTCAGTAAGCAACGGGTAACATTACAGCAACATCATAAAGAGATGGAAATTTTTTACTTTCTCACAAAGTAAGTATCCATAACACAAACTCAGTTAGTCATATGTGAAGATGGAGACTTTATATGATGGGGAATAAATTCCAAGTATTATAATGGAGACAATAAGGAGAAAGGAATGATACCAGGCAGACTAGAAATAAGGACAAACCCCCTAATTTTAATCTTTCATTTTTTAACATTGATAAACTTACTTTATATAGCTATTACGCATGTATTTCAGTATCTTCCTCAAATATAGTATTTAATCAAAATAGGAAGAGGATAAAGAACATGAGCAGAAAGAGAAATGGAGATACTCAGGTTAAACTTCCATCCTCCATTGACATTTCATATCATGGATTTTATTATACTAATAGTACAATCAAATGTTCAAGGTTGAATACTGTGTTTCCATAAAAAATCCCAAAAAAGATTCTGAGACAGAACAAAGATCTTAATACATAAGGTATATATGTGTAAGTGTAGGAAGAAAATAGGTGTAGTGAAAAAAAACAGGAAACCAAGATGACAACAGAAGAAAACAGTACACCTACACCACTGCACTAGCCAGGATGTGCCACAGTGGAGTGAACCTGAAGTTTCCTCAGCAGTCTGACAAGACTCATCTCGTAATAAAGCAAAGAGTATCAGAGGCTCTGGAAAAACACCATTTGAATGATTTCAAATGAGTGAGTCACTTTATCAGCTCACATTTTGAAAGTAATGAGGCTATTTCAGTCCAGCTAAAAGTGAGTAAATTTCTAACTGGTCCCAACAATCTTTCACATTTCCAGAAAAAACTGCAAAAAGGATTTAAATGTTCCTGTCAAGAATATAAAGCTCCTATGGCTGCAGCCTTTCTAGAGACATTTAATTAAGTATTTTTCAATTGCACAACTTAAAACAGGAGTGATTTTGCCTGCCTGCCCACCAGTGAGGAAAGCACATCACAGCCTGGCAAGGAAGAGGCAAGATGAGAAAAGCTGCTTCCCCCGCACTCAGTGTTACTTAGTTCTCCCTGGATCCCCATGCTACACTTCCTTTGTATTATGAGGACAACTTCAGAAAGCCCGACAACATAATAAAGCTACAGAAAGACAACCCCACCATTACCACTGCAGAAAATAAAACATGTATTAATGTCACTAAGGCATATGTCAGAAGAGATAACAATGATGTGTACCAATGAATCTTCTCATCAGGAGCAAAGAATGTAAGCACCACCAAAAACTGAATAATAATTTCATAAA
This sequence comes from Trochalopteron elliotii, assembly GCA_024734555.1. Taxonomy (NCBI): domain Eukaryota; kingdom Metazoa; phylum Chordata; class Aves; order Passeriformes; family Leiothrichidae; genus Trochalopteron; species Trochalopteron elliotii. The sequence continues at coordinate 7,770,788 of JANPWX010000699.1, read as the reverse complement.
AATCAAAAATTACACTGCCAGCTGCTAAGCACACATTATTTTCCCAGATTACCAAAGGGTTTGTTTTCCACTTTTTCCCTTAAAACTTGCTAAGTCTTCCTTTTCTATTCAAATGACAGAAATTATAAAGTACAGAAACAGGTGCTTGCACTCCCTAGGAAGACAAATGCTAGCACCATCAGACAGCTTGCTGCTTACAGCTCTAACTACCCATTGTGCCATGATGGAGGTGCAGATGTACAATGAAGACTTTCTCTTGTTTCAGGAAATGGCTTTTCTGAGTCAAAACACAGAAACTGGTTATAAATCGTGATAAATGCTCAGTTTTCAGTTTCTGAATCATTTACTAACAATATGCCACACATTTTTCACGTCCCTCTCTTACTTCCTAAGATTTGCATTTCTGCATGCTCTAACCACTGATGTTACAGTAAAATTCAAACACAGAGCAGTCACATTCAATAAATACACACCAGTCATGTCCTGCCAATCTCGGCCAATGAGAGTCTGGCATATAAAATCATATTTTGCTTGTATTTCTGTGATTGCGTTCCCTGCCATTTTTATAATCATTACTTCATCTATCTTCCAAAGACAGAATACAAGATCGAGTACCACAATCACACATTTCTTGAACTAATAATTTATTTTACTGTGCTTTTTTAACTTGAGCTCATATCCTGAAGATATAACTGAAGACAAGCACCAAAGAGCTTCTAAGCAATTTTACTAAAGGCATGTAATTAAAAATATTCCATCAAGAAGACAAGACCTAACATAATATATATAGAATCAAGAATGATTTAACTTTTACTGATATTACAATTTACCCAGAAATTTATTATCTGCATCCTGTCTGTCAGCTGGATGAGACAAGATTTTATTACTGAAATAACAGAGTAAGAGTTTGCATTAAGTAGTCAAGATGCTAGAAAAAGACACACCATTTATGACATGTACTAGAGAATTGCTTTTTCCTTTACACCTCCTATTAGAAATCACTACGATCATTTTAGTAGTCTGTAGGTATGGAGGTACATTAATCTTTCCTCTTTACACTTTATTGCACATGACCTATGAATTACCTTCTCTGTCCTATAAAGATTACAACCTTCCCATCTGTATTATTATAGCATTCTAATTCTAAAGCACGTATATGTTATCTAATAGAAAGGATTGTATTAAACAAGAATAATCACCACAAATAAAAGCTAAGTAATAATCAGGGTAGCAAGTACATATGCAAAGTTTATTAGACAGGCAGACTAAAAATAGCACTTCTGGATGAATGTTACTATGTCTTTTTTGCCAGCAACACACAGAGGCACAAGATACTTTCATTTACTTTCCTCACAAGAGTGCTGAATTTTAAATTCTTCCCGACAGTACTTAGGATGTAATCATGCCTTTTTTGACAAACTGCTAAAATCATGACAGCGTTCTTAGTAGAAATTGGCACAACAGCAAAATGAAAAAGAATAAACTCATTTTCTGCTGAACATTTATTTTCACTTGGTCTGTAAAACCAAGATCAATTTGCTACTTACAATGATTAATAACTTCCTTGTCCTTGACAAGGCACTCTGTAAATTGTTACAGGCAGAGCAGTACATACAATACTGTTAAGGTGTCTGCTTACTATGTATTTGTTAATATTTTATTGTGCCAAACTCTTGTTTTACACACGTGAGACCTTTTTCATATTTTCAATTGGAATTTCTCCTATTTGTTCCTGTTGACCTTTGCTCTGTCACCATTGGTGCCTGATGGCACCACTGAGAAGAGCTATCGTCTTTACTCACTCTCATCACATGCTTTGATAAGACCCCCTGAGCTTTCTCTATTCCAGGTGGAACAGCCCCAGCTCTTACCTTCCCCCCACAATGTCAGGTGCTCCAAGCCCATAATCATCTTCCTGAACCTGCTCCAGTCTGTCCATGTCTCCCTCACACTGGGGAGCCCGGGAGTGGATCTGGCACTGCAGGTGTGTCTCACCAGGATGGGCAGGGGGGAAGGATGACCCCCCTCTCCCAGCTGGCAGGGCTGTGCCTGATGCAGCCCAGGAAGCTGTTGGCCTTCTTGGCCACCAGGGTACATTGCTGCCTCCTGCTCAGCTTGGTGTCCATCAGCACCCACAGGCACTTTTCTATTAAGCTGCTTTCCAGCTGGTCAAACCCCCAGAACAGTACATGAATGTTACTCCTCCCCACATGCAGGACTTTGCATTTCCCTCTGCTGAACTTCATGAAATTCCTGTTTGCCCATTTCTCCAGCCTGTCAAAGTGTCTCCGAATTGAGCACACCTCGGCGTCTTATCCACCACTCCTCCCAGTATTGAGTCACCAGCAAACAAGCTGAGGGTACACTCTGTCCCATCACCCAGGTCATTTAGGATGTTAAACAGTGCCCATCCCAGTATCAGATCGTGGGGTATGCCACATACAGCTGACCTTCAGCTGGACTTGGTGGTGCCAATGACAATCCCCCAAGCCTCACAGTTCAGTCATTTTTCAGACCAGCTCACAGACCACTTATCTAGTCCATACTTCAACAGTTTGTGAGGATGATACGGAGGACAGTGTCAAAAGTCAAGGTAAGGAACATCCATCCACTGTTCTCTGCTCATCCATTCAGCTATCATCTCACTGTAGAAAACTATCAAGGTTGGTCAGGGACAATTTCGCCTTCTTAAACTCATGCAGACTGCTCCAAATCACCTTCTTGCCCATAAGATGCTTGGAAATGCCTTCCAGGATTGTTTTCTCCATCACATTCCCACAGACTCATCTGAAGTTAATCAGCCTGTGCTTCCCTGCATCCTCCTCACGAGCTCCTTACAGGCCTCCTATCACAGAAGCCTGCTCTCCTGAGGTCCAGGGTTGTGACCCTGCTACCTGTCTTGTTCCTTCCTTGCAGGATCTTGAGTTCTTCCTTACTATGGAAACTGCAGTCAAGACTACTCAACCATCACATGTCTGCCCAGTTCTTCCTCACTGCTAAGTGTGAGGTCAAGGAAAGCACCTCTGCTCATCAGCTTATTGATCACATGTGTTAACAAGTTATCATCAGTGCACTCCACAAACGTTCTGGATTACTTGTGCACTGCTGTGTTATTCCTCCAATAGATATCAGGGTGGCTGAAGTCCCCCTGAGGCCCAGGACCAGCCTTCTGCAAATGTGAGGCTTCTTCCAGTTGCTTGAAGGCATCACGCACTGCTTCTTCCTGAGGGGCAGTCTGTAGCAAACACATATTGCAATGTCACCTACACTGGTCTGTACACTTTCCCTTACCCATAAGCTTTCAGCTGTCTGATCCACACATCCCTGCTGCTCTCTCACATGGAAAACTGAGCAGCCTCTCCTCACCTTCCCAAAGTATCATAATTTGTAACTGCCTAAGCATTTTCCCTTAAGACAAATTAATCCCAAAAGTGTTTAATCTGAAGTGCTTACTGAATGAGCAATTCTTAAGGACCCTTGTGATGCTGATAAATTGTCAGTTTTCATAATCAAATCATATCTAATACCTCTAATGGGCTACAAGAGCTCTTCAACACTAGGTGAGAAAAAGGTATGTTTAACCAAAGGCAGGCATAGCTTGCCTTCCTTCTCAGGAAAGAAAAAAATGCAGCAAGTGTTACCTGGAAATAACAATTTGGGGAATTCAAAGTAGTTCTAGTACCTGAACCAACAGCTGTTCTAATTATTTCATGTTCCTCCTTATGTGAAAATCAGGAGAGCAGATTTTAATTTGTGTCACAAATAAGACATTCTTAACATGAAGGAGGATATTACCTGTTTCCACTCATCTTTGAGCAACATGTAACAAGTGGCCTCCTACATACGAAATCATACTTCCATTTCTCCACCAGCCTCAGTTTTCAATATTTAATAACCTTGCCCTTTTAAGTAATGTGTTTAGGTCTTATGGGCAATACACTACAATAGGACACTGTCCATGGACAACTGTTCTTCAGGGAATGAGGAAAAAAGATTGGTTTGCTCTACATTTCAAGCAGACCGTTTCTGTGTTAGGGGACATTCCATTTCTGATATTGGCTTCTCTAGCTTAACCTATTTCCAAGCCATGTTCCTGGTGCAGTATTTTTGAAAAGTTAGTGAGCCACCACTGAGATGCCTGGCAGAGTCCTAACAAGGGCCTCTCTCCACTTGCAGCTTTTGGCTCAAACGTCACAAAAGAATAAGGCAGATAATACAATATACAGACATCCTGCTTTCCTGGAGAAGGCTTTTGGACAGAGACACTTACAAACAAGTTTGGGCCCTTTCTCACCAAAAATATTTAAAACACTCTGACACTCTTAACTGTTGGGGAAGATAGAAATTGACCATACTTTCAGGACTGGCCTGGATATGACACTTGAAACACTGCAGATTTCAGTGTAATTTGCCACAACTCATTATTTGCCGACTGGCTACACATATTTCTCCAATATAATCCATCCTCCACCATGTCCAACAACTTGAAAGAGCATATATGCAGGACATTGCCAGAGCAGAAGTCCACAGTGCTCCATCTTTGCAGGCATGGCTCTGAACACAGGCAAGTGAGTATTTTGACTAAAAATGGACCTGCTGTAATTGGATAAAAGCTTACATCCTTTCATACTTCAGCTCTCTCAGCCACAATAATAATTGCATGCCTCTGACAAACACCTTAAGTGCAAAATCACACAAACCATCTCCTGAAGTTTACATATAATCCTATCTTCCTTTATGCTTGGATTTAGCTAAGGTTTCTAGGATACCTTAAGGAATTTTTCTTCAGTAGTATAATTTAAGAGCTCAAATTCCACTGGGTTGCAAAAGCTTTGTCTTTGAATTTAATGTGCATAGACAGCAAATCTGCAGGAGTTTCTTTCAACAATAGCAGGCTTATTACTGGCACTGTATTTCTGAGCATCACACAGGAAGATGACAGGGAAAGCACATGCTCACATACTGCATCCTGGAACACACAGCATCTATCAGACCCTCATTTGGGAATCTTCTACTCCAAAATCTCCTGACTTTAAGCATGTACCAGTCCACTATTTGGCTAACCAAGTATTTCATGGATCAAACAGCTTGGTCCCACATAGAGAGTATCAAAGTCATTTTATCAGGCTAGGTGAGTGCTCTGTCTAAGGAGCTCACCTATGCTAACCATGCAAGATTCAACCAGGCAAAGGATCCAGCCCTGTTTCCAGGACTGCAGACACACTGAGAGCTCCATGCAGAGTAAGTTTCTTTCAAAAATACATCTAGAAAATCTTTGACATTTGTCTATCACAATACCATTTGTTCTGATTCTCAGTGTCAACTCAAAATGTCAAGATTTCTTTTGATTTGGAGTACAGTTATTTGAATTTTTCCTCCTAACACCTTGTCAAAGCAATGGCTTGTAATACTTCCCAAAAATAAAAGTTACCACTATTTCACAGCTGCTAATTTTCTCACCTTTTCCCCTTACAGACTCATCTTCAGTGTTAGCAGAGCTGAGTGCACAGCTTAGGGACTGTTCCTCTACCTGAAGATAACTATAGTGATCTCTTTTGTGGGTGCTGCTGTTAAAACCAGCCTAAATGAAACAACTGCAACTCATTAGGGAGTACTTTGCAGCTCACAAGAACTACTGAGATGCACTTTCTGTAACACCCAGCTATGCACTGTCTTGAACAGTGGTCATGGTCATTCAGCTGTTCCTCACAGGTTGACAGTTAGGGAGAATGTTTGTTAATGATGGGAAACACAATGAAAAGTAGGTCAAGTACAACAAAACTGAGGGGGAGAAGGCTGCTCAACAGGGAATTCCGTTCTTCTAAGCATATGCAAATCAGGGTGTTAGCAGCTGTGGCATCCAAAGACTAAAGTGTGGGGAAAAGAAAACAAAAAAGTAATCTTCTGGCTGTAGCCACAGAGGAATTTATCTGTGTTAGCCTCCACTATCTGCATTTCCATTTTACAAGCAACCACACAACTTCAGTGCTATCATTCCTACCTTGATTATTGAAAGCACGTGTATTTTATCAAAAATTGGTTCTCCAAAACAGACTTCTCTCTGTGACCGGAAGAACTCACTGACTGCTATGAGCCCAGCTTGGGATACACAACTGAGGTAAAACATTGAGAGCAAAGACAAAACCAGTTTCTAACCTTTATGAGGAGTACTTGAAAAACGATTTTAGCTGTCCAGAGATCTGAAAGTTAGTTTCATATTTACATACCTACATTGCATGCATATATATACCCATTCACTCTGCTTACCTGGGGGGACAGGCACAGATTCTTCCCCCACAAAAGTAGTTTTGGGCAGCAGCTATGTATCCAGAAACACATAGCACAAGGGAACAACCACTTCTGGAAGCCTCTTTCCCATATGGACCATTTCTAAATCTGCTATTCAGCAGGGCTAGAACAAAATCAGGTAAACATTTAGGAAGATCTTCAAGGAGATAAGAACAAAAGGGGTGTCTGTCGGTTTCTTACACACAGTAGAGAAGGAGAGTGGCATGGGAATTTACTTTGGTTTATAGGTTTTCTGCACAGTTTGACTTGGCAAATGCAGAACATGACCACATGGAGGTGGGGCAACTCCCATGTGCTGTGGGGAGAAAGCTCTTTCTGGAGCACCAGCTAATAGGATGCTCTCCTCTAGCTTAATCAGCTCTGGTGACTCATCTCCCCTCTCAGTTCCTGTATCTGAAATTTGGGAAGCAGGGATGAAGGTGACTGAGAGGAAAATCGCTCTGAGGAAATGAAATTAATCCCAGAGGATTTCCTGACATAAGAGTCTTTCAAGGCACTCTGACATGTTCTCAGGGCAAAACTACTGTCACGCCTGGCAGTCAAGGCTCAAGCTATGCCTTGGTGATGCTTCATGCTCCAGTGGAATGCATGGCTGTGCTTCTCGGGGCCTGGGCACGCAGCTGGCACTGCTGCAGCTCTGCCGGCTCCCTCTTCTCACAGGAAGGAGGAAGGGGACAGGCTGCCTTATGATGCATTTATATTTCTTACCTATTTTACATACATATGTGTTGATAATATCTAGATACATGCAATTTATACAGTTATATATGTAAGAAGGAAAACTAACAAGAAAGGGTCAGACTTTAGGGGAAACCCCAGGCACAGCTGCATGAATGAGAGCAAACAGACCCAAGCTCACCCTGCTCTGCTCTATCTGCTGTAGTGGACGGGACCTCCTTTTTATGTCACAGTATTTTGCATTCTCTCCTCATTTTGTAGCAAAGCTTGATAAAAACAATGACAACTAAGGAAGTGGTTATAAAAGAAAACTACATAAAGTAAATGTTATGAGTGAAAATAGAAAAAGAAAACAACGATCTTCAGTATTTTAATCCCCGATTTACTACTCTGACAATCTTGTACCAACATGAAAATGTTTACAAACATGGATGTTGTTGCCAAATTTCAGCAGAGCAAAGAAAAAGATTTTGAGCATCTTTGCATTACGGGAAATTCTAGCAGAGTAAGGCTTTAAAAAATTCCATTTTTCCTGCAATTTCCATTTTAGGTTTTTAAATAGGCACATTGCAACATTTAATTGCTTCCTTTTTTTAATGTACTGTGTTACATCCAGAATTAAGACATTTTCTAGTAATTGAAGAAAAACATTTCCCATAGCCACAAAATGCTTTCAAAGCCTCCAGTGACAGCACAGTTTGTGTTAAAACAATACAGTTTTGTAGCACACTACTGCCTCTACTGCACTCTATTAATTCTTTCCCACTGACATTACAATCACCCCTTGTATTGTTCGCATGTTAATAAACTTCTCCAGAGTTTGTTTTTAATTCGAGATACATACACTACCCCCAAACTCCCAGGTTTTTACTCTTTCATTAGATAATTTTACTTAAATTAGTGTTCAAGAAGCACTGAAAATTCCCATTCCATCTAGCAAGATCTCCTCATTGCTATCAAAACCTGCTTACAGTGTCCATCACTGTGACTTAGCATATCTAAGAGCCAAACACGAAGACCATTAGAGAATACAAAGGAAAGAACTCTTACTTCATTGCATCCAAATAAAAATCCCAATTTTTTGCTTTGCTGTGCAGGTGTTTTTCTTTAGTTTTAAGAGTTGTTAGTTTTTCCTTATTCTTGGGCCCTAAAACATTCCTTCACGATGGGTTTCCTGTTGCAGTCCTGCCAATCATTCCAGCAGCCCAGTGATACTGAACCTATGGCTCAGCATCAGTATACATCCAACCAGGTGCTCTGCCCCAGCTGCCTCGTTCTCCAGGGGCCTCTCGGGCAAAGCCTGTTGGCTTGCCAGCAGCAGCCCAGCTGTGGGCCACACACATCTACCAGCAGTTGATGAGCACAGACTGAATGGAAGAGCAGTCACCAGCTCCCCCAGAAGGAGGAAGTGGTGGGAGCTGAGTGTTACAGCCAGAACAAAAAACACCTCTGTATTTGAATTACATCTAATAAAAAATACAAAGCAATCTCTTAACTTTATTCGTTTTAATTAGCAACTTCTTGAAGCTCTGCAAAAACAATGTTGTGAATAAAACTCATGGTGTGAGTTCTATTCATGGTGTGACAGGATGCAGGCAGTTGTATAGAAAAAGGAATTCTTTAATTACTTTAGTATGTTGACTACCTGGATTAATTATGATGTTTGCAGAAGCAAAGGCCATTATTGTTTTACTTACTTCAAAGGCCTCTTATTCAGGCCATGTTTCCCTCAATGTTTATGTTGCAAATATTTTTGTACACTACTAATATAAGGTTATGGGCAATGATGTTTCTAAAGAACCATACAGATTCTATGAGATAAAAATGTAGCTCTGAAATAATCATAGTTCCCACAAATCCTACTGTCTTATAATATGCCTTTTCAAGGCTACTGTCTTTTGTGATGCTGGACTTCTGATAACTTTGATCATTTAGAAGTACAGCCTCTCTTTTATCCCCCCAAGACTTTTTAAGCTGTGCAATTCAACTGTCATCTCTCACAAGAGAAGCTTCGGGAAATAACAAAAGAATACAGCCTGGCAGCTTACCTTGAGTGACTCGAGTCCTCAAGGAACCAAGGCTGTCTACTGACCGGAAGCTGTAGTAGCCCTCTTCAGACCATTACGACCTGAATCCTCCCAACACGGCATCCCCGCTGCCCAGAGCATCTTCCCTCAAGCTTGAGCCACAAGCTTTTAAAAAGCCCACTACCAAACTTTATGTTCCAGAGTCCTTTCTGACCTGTCTACCCCATGATTATATGGCAACTACATTACACAAGCGTTCACTACTAACGTGACTCCTTTATCATAATGCATCATCAAGCATGTGCCTCTCTCAAAAACAGGATTATTATGAAGAAGCTGGAGTAAGTGTTCAGTGATTCAATGCTGCTCTAGACAGCACTGCAAGTTGCTCTAGACAGTACACTGTTCTGCATGTAAGTGGATTTTTAGGGACTGACTGATTTCTTTCCCCCCAGAAGGCTGGAAGGCTTTTCTTGAACTATCTCAAGTGTGTGCATGTATATAGCCACACAGAGTAATCCACTGCAGTACAGGACTACCAACAACAGCACGCAACCCCAAAGAGATCTCTGCTAGTGCAAAAAATTTGATGCTTTTCCATGACCATAATAATGGAAAAACATGACAAAAGATGCAACTTCAGTTTATTTGAATCACCTATAGCTACCATTGCAAATTTCTTGCATTACCATGTCTGATGCCTTGAACGATCCACGCACACTTGCACGGGTGTGTAAAATGAAACATTCTTTCATTTTAATCCTCCTTCACAGGACAAGCACATCTTGAATGACCACATTGTTATAGATATGTTGGTAAATTCGTGTAATAAAATATGGGAAATATAGTAGATGTAGTAAATGAGAGAATGTATTAGAAATATTATATTTTGTAGCTCTGTTAATACAAAAGTAAGTCCGGGTTCCTGGAATGGAAGAGGTGTTTCCAAATAGCAGGACATACTTTGCAAAACTGTGAAGTGACAGATTATCACCCCGATTTGCACGAGAAAAGGAAGTAGCTCGCCAGGATGTTGCTTCTTGATGGAATCAGATCCTGTGCACCTGGACCATCAAAACATCGATGGTAATCTCGAGGGTGGACCCCGAGTTTGGAGAGATCAGCATCCGAAAAGAAGACTCCAGGAAAATCCTTTCAGACATACCCCAGTGCCGGGAAATCTGTTTAGGATTCATCACCGGGTGAAAAGACAATGTTTGAATATGAAGACACAATACCCCCGCCACCGCCAGGCACAAAATTCAGTATAGAACTCGGACTCAAACCCCTGAAGAATCGTGGAACAGGGCGAGATAGCATCCTTGCTGCCAGTCATCTGTTTCACCCGACATTCAAATGTTGCTTTCATGGCTGTCCCAGATAGATTTTAAAATGGAAAAATAAAATTTATTCTCTTTATCCGATTGGCTAATATTCACTTATAACAACATGAATAGGTAAATGTGCAACTAGACACAAGAAATACACAGAAACCAGCAAATTCTATGAGCCAATCTCCCTATACTAAATGCACCTCTCTGCAACCCTGGCATCTTCCTTGCAACATCTGCTATTCCAGTAGAGCAGCACATGGGGTAGTGACAGTGGGAGTTAAAGAGCCTTCCCTGTATCTTTGGGCTCAATTCTGAAAAGAAGAAAAGCAACCTCTAAGCAAGATGAGGGTGTGAGTTAATCCATCAAAAGCATTCCTTACATCCACTGCTTGTAACAAAGTCCTAGGTGAAGAATTTGCCGTAAGAATGTTCAAGAGGTACTGCGCCTTCCAGAGCAGCAGCATTACTACTACATTATAGATCCCACTGCGTTAATCATTAAGAGCCTGGAAACTCATGTTGAGAGAGAGGTATGACAGCAACACATGGATATATTCACTGACATTTAATACAGTCACTTTGATTAATTATTAAATCTCTACAATGAACTTGGTGCTTGAAATGACATTTCAAAGGGTCCAATATTCCCATTAGCAAATTAACTTTACTCTCAACAGTTGGCATTAGTTGCTTGGAAACAATTATTTTAGACATCTAAACACACTTCACTTAATCCATACACCCCCAGTCTGGTTTCCCCACACCCCTGCTCAACAGATTTACATATTTTTGGTATTCCTTAAATAGCCTGACATTCAATTTTCAAAAATAGTATCTCTGCAGTTACTGAACCTACATGTAACTTCATTCAGTATGCCCAACCATTTTCAAAGTCAAAAGCATGAGGATTGCCCAGAAAGACAATTCAAATTTTATATATTTTATGTACTTTATATACATATAAATACATTAATAAGTATTTCTCAGGCAGACAGAATTTTTACTTGGGAACAAATACACGCAGAGGAAAATAAAATATTCAGGCTAGGCAATCAGTACAAGAAAAGGTTGTACATCAAAACGCCAAATGCATCGAAGGCTGAAGTATAATAATTGTGAAGTATTTTTGTTTCCATTAATTCAACAAGTGTCTGAAAAAAAATCATACACACAGTCAATATCTAGCCAGTATTAATTAGACAAGCAAAAACTCACTGCTACGAGCATTTTATGACTGTAAGCAAAGAGTAAATACATCTTACTGACAAGAAAAAATAACTATTTTTTTGTTTTCTTCCTCACTGTTTTCAGAAAGACTTTATTTTTCCTATAAAAGCTTTAAATGCTTTGCAGGAAAGTACCAGTTAGGTGACTACATGTGGGATCTGATTTGGCCCAAAAAAAGCAAAAACCAGGAGCAGCTGCATCAATCAGTGGTGTCCACCAACGAAGAGGGTTTTCAGGAGAGGTGATGAGGGACAACCAGGACTGGGATGCAGCCTTCAGCCTACACTTGATGAGCAATGCCAGGAAGCTCCCCAAGCCCAAGCAACCCGAACAGAGACAGATCAGCTCAACGCCAGCACTCTGCGAATCTGGGCTTCCAGCAGCCTGTAAAGCCATGAAAAAACCCAGCAGGTCCCACACAGCCCCTTGATAGGCAAACAGAGGAGGTGGCTGAGACATCAGAAAGAATCTCTGGCCTTCTACTGAATACTGTTCCTGTCTGACACACCAGTGTTCTAAATGTGGTATTTAATTTAAAACATTCATGAGTCTCACTTGAGGGTGTATGTGGGCCAGTCAGATTAGTTTTTGTAGAAATAAATCTCATTCCCTTCCATTTTTTGAGATGGGTTTCAAATTAAATAAAGTGAGGAAGTGAAAACAAGTCTTCAATACTTTACAGTAGTGGTGGTCCCATAGGTGGCTTGGTAAAAACAACTTTTACAACACAGAAAAACTGATGCAATATTTTTAGGCAGCTTAGTCTTAGAATACTTGAAAAACAAGTTGTAGAACAGGCTGACATTTAAAAATAATTTTGTAACTCTGCATCTCTGAATGGCTCCTAGAGTTAAAGGTTATCCAAAAGTCACAAACTCTTTTCCCAGAGTAGACTCACAATCTTGAGACTGACACACATTGTTCTGTACAGAAAAAAATACACTGGGGTGGGAGCCCATCTATTTGTTTCCATTTGCACGTTTAATAAAATCCTATTTAGACAATACTGTTATTAGCCTTCACAAATTCATCACCATATCAAGATAAACTGAAGTTCACATAGAAATCACACATTATTTTGTCTTCAGTGGGACTGTTTACGATGCACCCAAGGAGAAGGGAGAGAGAGACCAGACTTGGTGCTAGAGGTATGTCTAGGAAAAAAGTACTTTTGCCTGCTATGGAGCAGAGATGAGCATGGGCAATATTTAAATTACATCACAGAATATGTTTCTCCACTGACATCATGAAGCATTAGAAAAAGCTGCCCAAGAAAGTGGTGAAATCACCATCCCTGGAAGTTTTTGGAAAACCACCTAGATGTGGTCCTTGGGGGCATGGTTTAGTGGTGAGCTTGGCAGTGTTAGCTTAACAGTTGAACTCGATTATCTTTGAGGTGTTTTCCAACTTTAAAGATTCTGTAAAGTGGACATGGATGCTGTCCAGTCTCTGGCACTTCCTCACCCAGTACTTCTGCTCCCTCCTGAAAGTGAACTAGACAGACTACTACTAAACTAAAAAGAAAGATGATTAAAAAAAGGAAAGGAGAAGAAAAACCCCCACAAATTTTCTTCACATTTCAATCATTCTTCAGGAAATGACGGTAAGATTTACTTCACAATTTATCAGCAATAAGAAAATATTAGTGAAAGAATCTGTTGGTGTCCTCACATGCCAAGTGCTGTCCATCAGATCCTAAGCAGCACAGAAGTATCAACCCCAGGGGACAGCCAGACAGCCTGCAGACAAGCCTGGGAGGGAGGCATCCCTAGCACATGCAAACTGTCCCCAGCACAGAAAACTGTCTTCATGTTGAATAAATATTTACTTCATTATATCCTATGGCAAAAAACAGAGCCAAGAAAATAATTTACAGATAAAACCCTAAATATGTTTGAAGTGGTTTTGAAGATGTTTGAACTCTTGAGGATACAAGAACTTTGCCTGTTAGGGAGATTGCTCATTTTTCCCCCTCCACAATTTGACCAGGCTCACTGAGAAGAAATGCAGGCTTATCTGCACTTAAGGAGCAGCATAAGGGGATTTTGTACATGCTGCTCTTGCAATAAGTGCAGAAAAGCGAAAAAGTTATTCAGAAATCAAAAGTCATCATTCCTGAAACATATTTATATATACATACACACATATATACATACACAGATATCTGAGTTGAAATATCTGAATTGAAACTTCAGCATCAAGAGTTTTTTTCCCCTAATAGTTGCTTTCCCAGGAGAAGCTCAGAAGGAGTGCCCATGCCTGTTCCCCCCTGTCCCATGGACACCAGCAGGACTCTCATACAGCAACAGCTGGTCACTCAGTTCTGCATTAGACTTCAGACTAACTGCAGACACAGAGACCAAAGCTTTGTACCTTTGATATCCTGCTGCAACCCTAAGTTCCAGACGTAAATGATTTATTCTACAGTAACTGCACCTCAGAAGTTTGCTTTGCTGCGAGTTCTTCAGGTCCTCCTTTTCACACATCTGAAGAAACAACACTGAGCTGCTCTAAGCAAAGAGATCAATATAAACACACAGCTCATTTTTTGACATTTCCAATCTTTCATACTCTACCAAAGAACCTCAAGCTGTCACTTACCCACCCCACGTGCATCTTCTACATGCGCATACAGATGTGCTTAGCTCCTGTCCAAAAATCAGTCTACAACTACAGCATCCCCAATGGCCACCCTATCAAAGGGAGCACATACTCACTTGGATTCTTTAACAGCAATTGGCTTTCCTACAGTAAAGAGCAGCAGTCACATTTTCTACAAAACTCCATATAAACCCATTTTCCATTCCGAGTGAATAAAAATGAAATAAATAAAAAATCACTGTACTTGGCAGGCAATTGAACACATTTAATATTTACTACAATACATCTATCTACTTCAGGTTTTGCTCCAGTGGAACAGCATTTTAGGGACAGTATCAAATAAGTCTCACTTTTTGTCTTGCTTTTCCTTCTTTCCCCACCTCCTACCCTCCAGCAAGCATTATACAGTTTAAAATGTTAATATTATTAGAGGTTACAATTTTAAATTCTAAGTGAAGGCTCATGTATAAAAGATATTGGCAAGAATAAATGGCTTTTCCAAAGAAAAGAAATCGGCAATAAAGTGTATTAATCAATGATTATTGAATTCTGTGCTCCAGGCTAGTGGTTCCTGTCAACACTGGTCCTTCAGAACCAAGTTTTCCTTTTCAGCTTTAATGAACAAGGTTGAAATAATGCACTGAAATGAAATAATGTAGAACTAATCAACTGTCTTTGTTTCTGAAGTCTGAGCAATTTCCTTGAGAACCAAAATGAAATAGAACCACCATGCTTACAAATTCTCTTAGAGGAAACAATACAGAGATACTGATCTCTCAGTTAAAAGACATTTTATCTGCCAGAAAGAGATACAGAGTATAGAAACACAGCACAAACAACAAACACTGGGAAGAAACCATTAGAATTACTATTTTGTTCTACCCACACACACCATTTTCTTTCAGGTTCCCAACTACAGACTTGTATCGAACCTATACCAATGGGACTATTCACACTAATGGAGTAACATGCCTGGCATTTACTGGACCAAGTCTTTGGCTGGCCTACACCAAGGCACAGCTGAGACAATACAAAACTTCAAAAAAACCTCCCACTGTCAGCTCTGCAAATCTGCTTGATAAAATAAACACTAAGTAGAAAAAGTGCAATTACTGCAAACAGATTTTTGAGAGCTTTGTTTTCCATGCAGCAGCTATAAACAAATAAATCTCTCCATGCATTTTAAGATGCACAGAAAAACACATTAAAACCCAAGAAGAGAACCTCTGACTAAGCTGAATTTACAAATGCAAAGGCTATTTGAACTTCACTTCCTCTGCTTCTTTCCCAGACAGCCTCCTATTCACGTTTTTTTGACCTAGCCTTAGGTTAAGGCATCCCCAGCGGCCTTGGGTCAAGCCTAAAGACAGGACACGCATCTTGAGCTCTAGACTATGCTGGCACATTTAACAACTGATCATCCCCCTGGCTTGCTGAGCAGCACACACTGGTCTGTTTAAATAAATAAGTAAGCAGAAAGAGCAGCTGGCAGCCAGAATACAAGTAACTTATGCTTTTTAAAAGTAAACTCTTACTGTAGATCACGAGTAGGCATCTTCTATTTTGCATTAGTAAGACACACACACCTCTGAATACACCCTTTCCTGCCTGAATATGACTAGAAAGCCTTCCTTTGCCTGAGGGTTTAAATGACTGCAGATGGGATGAGTTGGCTTTCTCCCCTTTGCAACAATGGTTTGATTTCATGACAAAAGTGCAAGAAAAGCCTTCATGAGACTGCAAAATCAGGAGGTACTGTGTGCCATTAACTTTATTTTTCGAATACTTTAAAGGACTTCAGGATCCCTGAGGAGAAAGAGGTTCCATGTATCTAATTCAGAAAATACAAAAAATTTCCACTTGAGGGGTGGAGGGGGGGGGGGAAGAGAATTCAGGAAAACAGGGTCACTCAATTTCCCAGGGCCCAGCTGAAGAATTAAAGAACTATATGCATCAGCAGAGATAAAGGGAGGAAGGCGGGGGGAAGCTGCCACAGTAGTACACAGTGGGCTGTATATATGGGCAGTGGGCCAAGAATATATGTTCTCTCATTTAGATACTATCACCTAACCCTTCTCTCCATACTATGGTCCTTTTTACTACATTAGACTGGACTTCAAAACTGGACAAATTTTCCAGATTCCACAAGCTGAATTTAGAAGCCTACAGATAGATAAACCATTCAGTGATCTTCTGGGAAGCACTGATCATTTTCTAACAGTACAATAATCAAATGAAAAACTAAGGAAAATTTACCTCTTGATCTATAACAGATTTTTAAATATTGCTTGTTTCTCAGAGTCTTTTTTCAGCTTAATTTAGCAGTGCATTTAAAAAATATAACTTCTGACTAAGAAAATATTACCAGTAATTTGAAGAACAATTTTAATTATTTAGAGAAGCAGTTTAAATGAGCAGAAGCAATCGTGTTTATTAATCACCTTCTGTAGGTAACTCAAAATCAAGTTACATTTTTCTCCTTATTTGTACATCCCTGTGTCATTTGGTGGTAGTTCACATAAAACTAAGGCAAAAACCTGCTGCTTTATAACCATCTATTAATAAATCATGTAAGACATATTTACCAAGTCATCAAGACCTAAAAGACATTTTATCACAAAATAAGAACTCACTCACCAAAACTGCATTTTCCTTACCTGAAAATCCACCAACATTTTACTAGTGCATGGAATGCCAAAATATTAAAGCTGTGTAAGAATTAATTCCAATCAATTGCTTTCACAGAATTTCAAAAATTGTCTTAATTGCAATTTTGTGAAAAAGACAGAACATTTGAGCATTTTCCATATATTAAACCTATTTTCATCCAGTGCAGCAGTGTGTTACCTTGGCCTGCTGCTCTACTCACACTGGTGTAACCTCATTAATAATTATGCCATGAGCAACATCTTTTTAAGAGACTTAAACCAACAGCTAATAAACTTCTTTCACTAGCTAAAAGGAAGAAAACAACCTACTGTGAATGGACATGCGGCTGTAAAAAGCTCAATTATCTGTAGAAGACAAAGGACCACAAACTCCAAGCTGTAACTAGAGCAGTCTTCAACAGTTTTGCTCAGTCTGTGGAAACAATTTGCATGACACAATCTGCCCTATAAAATCCACAGCCTTTCATATTGTTAGAAGAGCTTGAGTTCAAAGGAGTAGTGAAGGAAACAAAAGATACCAAAAACCCCAAAATAAACTAGAAAGGAGCACTACTTTCTATCTCCCCCCAAGAACAAAACACCAAACTGAATTGTAGCACACAAATCAAGTACCAGTTACAAAACAAAACCATTCCGTGCATTCTCCATCCCTTGTGATATGCTCGAGAGTGGCAGCATTTTAAAGGGATGGTTGTGCTCTTACAGCAGACAAACCTCTTCGTCTCTGTTCTCCTGTAGCACAGGGCTGGGTATTCCCTGCCTCAAGAAGCCAGCTAAGACACACATGACAACTGGGAGAGCAGCTGATTGTTTTCAAAACCTACCACATTCATAAATACACTTCCAATTTTGTGAGATGTTCATTGTAATCCAAGAAAAACATAGCTAAATTATAATTAACCTAAGCTTCAGAAGACTTCTCTCTTTTTCTCCTGCCAGGGTATGGCAGAAGTGAATGCCAACAGATTCAGAAATGCTGGGGATCCTGTGTAACTCCTCTGCAAATCTGTGAAGCCCAGGTGAAATACAGGTCAAGCTACAGAGGGAGCATTTCAGAGACTACCAAAATGTCATTAAATTCATGGGGATTTCAGAGTTCCACCACCACGCTGCACTCTATTTAATTACTGATGGACAGCTATAACCACCAGCCTGAACAGCTTTGGTTTTTCACTTCAGAAGTCCTTCGGGTCTCCTTTCAGCAATGAAAGGGAGCGTAGCATTTTCATGACAAGCCACGTGACATTCTACCACCACGCAATGGAAAATCCGCGTTCCTGCCTTCCAAACTGTAAATGCCACCAGACGTATTTAGATTTACTGACAACTGACCTGAGCACTGCTGCTGCTGCTACTGGCAGTGCTCTGCCATAGATCCAGGCTCTCTCCCAACTTCCCTTCACAAGCATTTTCTCATTTTCCCTAAACTGGGCTGTCAGATGCAACGTCCCTATCAGACAGTGTGGCAAACCTCCTTTTCGATTTCCAAGCATTAGGCACTAATACTCGGAAATACAGCTGGCACCACAGCCTGCAGCTACTGCTGTGACTCATCCCTTGATGACCACACAACTTAACTGGGCCTCCTGAAAATGGGGTGCAGGTAGGAGGCCACCAGGGCTTTAAAATATTCCCTACTTCA
The DNA here is from genome assembly GCA_024734555.1 of Trochalopteron elliotii. Classification (NCBI taxonomy): domain Eukaryota; kingdom Metazoa; phylum Chordata; class Aves; order Passeriformes; family Leiothrichidae; genus Trochalopteron; species Trochalopteron elliotii. The sequence goes on along the minus strand of JANPWX010000699.1, from coordinate 7,752,301 downwards.
ACCTACAGAAAGCTAGGGCAAAAAGTGTGTATCTCTCTGTATTTAATACATGTTTGCATACCACTCATTTTTTACTGCATTTACTTGTTGTACATTGTGAATACTTTCTTCACTCTTTTAAGAGAGATGCCAACAGCTGACAGAATAGCGAAAGTAAATTGTTAAGTGAGGAGTTTTACCCTTCTGGGAGAGGGACAATGTTATCAAAATAAAATAGACCTGAGCAGACACAGAGCTTGTTAAAAACACCCAAAGGAAGCATTTGCAAACAGACTTCAAAACAATTTACAGAGTTAATACTTCACATCGTATCTGTGTACTTTTGATTTCACTTTCTTTTTCACAGTTTCATTCAAACAGTATTTCCCCCGGAGCTGTCTTAAATCTCTCTTTTCTCCTTCCTGCTTTCCAAAGTTTGGCTCTTTCCATGGCAATCTTTCCAAAGATAGGTCACCTCAAGTGTCTCTTATAATCTGTTCAAAGTTCCCAGAGACAGCCAAAAAATAAATCTGATTCCTCCCTCCTCTGTCCCACAGCTGCCCAGTGTTCCCTCACAGTGTCAGCACAGGGACTCTTACTACAGAATGCACTGAAGTGATACACGTGTGATCAGATCCTATGGCCACTCGTCAAAATTTACTTCTGCATCTTAACTTCAAGGAGATTTTGGTTCATTTATAGCAAATATTACATCCATAACATGTTGTTATGAAATTTCCATGGCATACTGAACTCCAAGGAACTGCTGGCTCCATATTCTCTACTGCATGCATATTCACACAGACACACAAACCATTAAAAAAGCAAGCTGTAAGCTCCAGATTTAAGAATTTCTCAACTTGCCCTCCTTTTGCATATGCATTACAACACAATCTTTAGTACTTCTTGCATGAAACTTCATTTCCTTTAATACCCAAAAGACTTTGCTTTCCCCTCATTGCTCAAAGTGTAATTCCATACCTTATTTCCCACCCACTATTCAAGCCCTTCTCTCTGGACAGACATTCATTTCTCTCCAAGTTCTTCTGTGCTGGTCATCACTGTAGCATTTGCTAGCTTAGCAAACAGCAATTTATTTCCACAGCATATCTGTGAAGGAGAGGTACCATTAACCCCATCTCATAGGTACAGAACCAGAGTACAGGGGATTATCATCAAAGGTATGCAAGAATTGAAATGTTGCAGCCTGAGATGCCTTATGGCTGGATTTTCAGACTACTGAGGATTATGTAATTTTTGTATATACAAACCAAACCTCCCTTGGCTACAGCAACTGGTGCCAGACATCTGCAAATTCATGCTCTCAAGTGAGGAAAACGAGAGATGAGTCCTGAAAGGACTCTTTAATGAGAGGCCAAATCAAAGTCCTAGAGTCACCCTTAGTTCTGCTGCCTTTTAAATATGGACTATGTGTCCTCAGAATGCTGATTTGTTTATCATTTCCTGGGTTTCAGAAGGAAACTAGAAAACCCTCTGAACAAAATCAGTAGCATTGAGGTGCCTGGGTCATCAGCAGTGTGGTCATCATGGGCCCCTGAACCCAGTCACAGCGCAACCCCTGTGCTTTTCTGCAGGAAAACATTAAACAAAATTGCCCAATAATTTCTATATATACAATGAGTAACACCACATCTGTCTTACAGAAATAGTAACCACGGTAAACAGGTGTGTTTATATTCATGATGATGATTAATGACAGCTCCTGTCATGCCCTGCTAACAAAACACAGCAATCATTCAATAAATGTTTATAATCTCGTCAGCAGGGGACTTACATTGTTTCTTTCTTTGTTCCACTAATTGCTCCAAGTTTTCCATTGGAACAGAAGGCTGATATTAAAACTGACACCTCAGTAGTTGCTTCTACCTCTGTCTTTAATCTCAGCTCATAAAACCTGATACTTCATTCACTTCACAATATCCAAGGGAAAAAATAATCACATCATTACATGTTCATGATGTAAACTGACAAAGTCATGATTAAAACCAAGGACTTAGACATCATTTCAGGAAGTAGGAAACCCAGATCTCTCTCAATTTCTTTGTCTGAATGTGAACATCATATATTCTATAGACAAATTAAATTATAAAGGGTGCCAAATTCTCTAAAACACCAAAGTACAATCTTATACCAGCAGCCACTATAAGAAGAGGAAGACCTAGAACGAGTAAATTTCTTGAGCAGGGACAATCAGGATCTATAGTTAATTCAGTAAAGAACAGGACTGGAAAGTAAATGAAAGAAAAGTAGCACAGAAATTGTTCGCTTGTAATTGCTAGCAGGGAGAAGTGTTTCCACTTCATGCAAAGAATTATATAACTCAGGTCTCATTATTTCAGTGCATTCAAATAAATAAGCTGTTTTCCCTCAAGTAACTCCAAAGCAATGTTTCACTATTCATGCTCTGTGCTGCCCCAGGAGGTGAAGGGCCTCTTGTAGAAGAGCCACAAAGGGTAATTTTAAAAAGCAATCCTATTATTAACAAACTTAAAACTGGCTGTTGCACCACAGTTTTAAGGAAAAAACAAAATTAGGCTTTTGTGGCCTGTTCCACAAGTAATGAAAATGTTTCACCAAAACCAGCACACATCTGCCCAGCAAGAAGAGATGCATTGCTCCAGTCCTGCAGAGAACCCCAAAGCCTGGAGTTTAGGTGCCACACTAACAGACTGTTGCTGGATATCACGCTACTGCAGCGCAAGTAACAACTCCAATTTACTATATTTTAATTATGTAAACAAGATAATGCAGCTAAAGCCACTACTCAAACAGACTAAACATCTACAAACACAAGCCTCATCCCAAGACTTACATGTTTAAACTAATACAAAACAGAAAAGGAGTAAAATAAGATTTCAATATATGCGTATTTCTTATGGGCTTAGAAAACATAAATAATTTCATGGGAGGCTGAAGAGCTGCTAATAGTCTTCTTTCTATTACCTACTCCTACTAGCTTGCTTGTCTATAAAATGAGGATAGTATGTAATTCTTCTCCTCCACTTGGGTTCCACTGGAAAGAACACTTTCACTAGCAACCATGATGAGCAAGGTGGTAGACAAATGGGATCATCTCCAAAAAACACACATACCTCACCAGAAGTCAAGTAATTCTCTGCAAGACGATGGTTGTTCTGAAATATAAAACTGCACTAGATGCAATGACCAATTGTTTAAAAAAAAACCCCAACAGATTTTTAACAATTTTCACACCTATGTGTGTTGAAGAAGATGAAAAAGCGAAAGAAACAGCATGTGGGTAGACTTCTATCTAACAACTGCCTGAATTCTATCCAAAATGGAAAATATTGCAATGGTCACATCGGAAGTCTTAGCAGTGGAAGAAAACACCACTTGTTACTGCTTTTGTTTCATTCAGAAACCCCTGAATGGGGATATTGACACCACCTATCCCAGCAATAAAGCTCAAATACAGCAGTTTCCTTTATCATTGTGCCTGGCTTGCAAACTGACACGGGATGGTAGCCCTGTGATGACAGAGTCTGTCTGGACATGGGCATCACACCCATGATGAACTGGAGGCATTGGGGCTATCCAGATCTCAGGAAGAAAGTGGCTCACGGAAAACAGAAATACTCAAGAACTTTAGTCCATTAATGAAAATCTTCATATTCCAGCAACCATTAATCAGGTATTAAGACAAACAAAATTAGAAATTCTAATAATTTTTTTAAAATATTATTTTCATTGTGTTTTCAAAGTCTGTCATATCCTCTGCTCAGGCTACCAAGCCTTTTTTTCTTGTAGGCTTCAACAAGTACTTTAGTCTCTGTGAAAGCTGGAATTTTACCGTACTGACATGACAAGATCTGTGACAGGTGAAGAACAAACTCTGCACACATGCATGTTCAGTTAAACTAAAAACTAGTAACACACAATCATTGTAAGATGAAAAGCAGTTGTCCTGCATTCCTCAACCACAGGATCAGTTAACATCTTTGCAACTTGAGCAAGAGATACTCAATTCCCTTGTCACCACATGACTCCTAAAATCATTAACTCTTCTGCAACCCCAATCAAATTTGTGAGATTGCTGCAAAGAAGACCTATTTGTACCTATTTACAAAATGTAGAAAATCTTGACAACAGTGATGTTGCTACTGACCACAGCATTAGGAAACCATAGGCATGTCACTCCCCTTGGTGTTTTGTCTTATGTATTTAATACAGCTTTAAAACCACCTCGGGTATGAAATGCAAAGACATTTATTTGTAACATTTTGGCAGCTATGGTGCGGGAGTTTCTGCACCATAACATTTAGCTGTGTTGGGGAATAACGCCCAAGTGGAGTTTTTCTGCTGACATCATCCCAAGAAGCGTATCATATATACAATATCAATTTTAATAATTCCCAGAGTTCAGTCAACAAAGAGGACATTCTCAATTCTGAGTCATATAAAAACTTCAGTTTTTCCTTTTTTACCTTATTTGCTAGGCTAGGAGTCAAATACCTTATTTTCACTTTCCAGTGATGACACAGGGAGGGAGAAGGGCAAATTAATGGAAAGATCATCACATGTATTTAGGGAATGAATTTGATGAGGTTGATGGAACTAAACTAAGGAACCAGATGATTCTCACACTGAAATTGTGACATAATTAATAAACAGCATCAGAGAGGGAAATGATACATTACTTCATTGCAGATGCAGACTACAGCAGATTACTTTGTCTAACATATCCACGGTCTTGTTACACAACATATACTAGGCCTTGACAAAGGATAGAAGAAAGTTATTCATTGGACTCTGGTGACTAAATGGAACATTTTAATGCCATGGCTAAAATCATGGGACCTTTCAGGTTAGTGGGTGTTTACTAGCAGAATTTCTATACATTGCTTTTTGTGATCATTACTTAATATTTTCATTGTATCTACATAGAAAGTAAAATCTGTATGCCAACAGACTATGCTGTGAAACATGTTGAGAAGAACATTGTAAGAAGAAGAACCACCAATGAGAAAAAAGATCTCTCAGGAGATGGATGACAGACACCAGAAGTAACATAAGGCAAAATTTAACAAGATGCATTCACCCTCTAGACCCACATGTTCCATGAAACCTGTGAAGTTCCAAGATGAGTTGGAAGAAACCCAAATCCTTCCAAGTATCTTGAAAAATAAAGATTTACTGCTGAAATTAATTTTAGGGTGTGGGAAGAGGTGTCTGTTTTGTTCAGAGGTGACCAAGTCGGGCTGGGTCCCAAAACCACACTCCCACTCAAGACTAGGCTGAAACTCAAAGGTCTTGGCACAACACCCTGACTTCAGCAATAGGATATATGTAATTTCTGAGAGCATTCCAGGAAGTTCTGCTATACAGCATTCCTGCTGGTTTGCAAACAGTCTTTGTAATGATATAACAAGAGCCTTTTTCATGCAAAGCCTCATTATAAGGAACAGGTTGAATGGCAGTGCATAATGCTGCTCAAGATAAGTATGACGCTTTTTACAGTTTTATACAATAAGCACCAACTTGTCTGAGTAGGTTGGGTAGCAATTTCATCTCCCATTGTGTTCACACTGCAAAGTCTCACTGAAATGAGTATGATGCCTGCATTACTAATGTCAATATGGGCTTGGGTACCAAAATTATTACTTTCGTTTTTCCAGCCTTACATAGCACAGACAATTCAGAAAGACAGGAGAGCTGGTGTTGCATGTCAAAATAAGGTTATCCATTAACTGAACAGAAGTGGATGAAATGTCCAAGAAAAAACACATCTGCCTCAGGACTGGGGTATCTTTTTTTACCCAGGGAGCTTTAGGCAGCATTGCACATTCCCTTCATCCAGCTGTGTCCCAATATCACAGCTAATATGGTTTTCCATGGCAAAGCTTCAGAGGAGCAAAGACCAAACAGTGGGAGTGACAATATTCCAATATCCAGGCACAGCTGGGCTGAGGACAAACTAAAGTCATTTTTTTCCTGTGATTCCCAGAGGCCCATTCTGTTTTTAACTTTGTTGTCTTTGCTTGATCCTGCAGTTATTCTAATGCAGTTTCTGCATTTTTCCATTAATTCTGCCTCCCCGTACAACACTCTAAGCCATATTACAAATGGGGGAAGAGAGAGAAAATAACAAGCTCATAAAGTGATTGTCTCAGACAATCTTCAAATGTACTGGTTAATTGGATATATAACTCATAAATGGTGATGGAGAAGGGAGGCCTAACAACACAGAGAAAGAAAACTAAATCTAAAAAAGCTCCAGCTCCATTCAGTTGTATGAACAATATGCATTTGATTTCATTAGCTCTGATATTCTAAAAATTGTAACAATTAATACAATCTTTCCTGCAAGCATACATTCTTCTAAGCAAACAACTGCAGAAGAAACGGCTATTAAAAGCTCTGCAATTACTCTAAATTTGTACTGTAAACAGTGTAACACCAGACCATAATTAAATTAAATATGAAACATTTCATTGTCCCAAATACACAAAATTCAATTTGAGGACAGCATTTGTAGTAGCACCAGCAGCATCTTTTCAGATTTTGCACATTGTTTTAAGAAACTACCACACATCTAGCCAACCTAAACACTGACACATAAAGCCCATGGAAAGACCAGACAAAAGCACTTGAGGAGGAATTGTGCTTGTGATGGTATCTCTATAAAGACTGCATGGCTCAAATCTCCTGTAACTGTTTTAAATAACTGTGAGAAGTACCTAACTCCTTGTGCATCCAGCTCCGTAGGGCTGTGTGCTATTCTGAGTTCAATTCAATCTGAGCACTTGAACACTGTTGTGAACATCACTCCAAAATCTGACACACATTTCATCCAGTCTGAAATACTTATGACCTCCACTAGTTGAAGTGTATACTGTTCTTTGGTTTTCTAAGTAGAGTAAAAGGAAAAACCTATTAGATATTTGGCTCAATCTTAGTGTCATACATTAAGAATTAATAATTTATTAATTGTCATTCAAGAAATCCTTATTACATTTGACAGTTTTTGGAGGGGCTTTGCTTTCTTCTTTAAAGGACCTTCAACAACAATCAGGTAGGGAAATATTTTGACATATAGCTTTGACATGTTGTTTTGATTTACATATTAAAGCAAGTAAAAGTTACGTGCTTTCATAAACATATATAATTTTCAAATTTTTCAGTGTTTAACAAATTTAAAAATTTTAGTTCTTGTGTAGTAGATTTTGTGTGGCAGACTTCATGGCACTATTACCCATTATGACTGCATTGCCCCCCAAGTAGGTCTTTTCTTTGCGAGAATCCCCTCTTAACAAAATAGATAAATTATAGAGTTTAATATCATCATCATGATATATTTTCTTAAAAATGGAAAGCAAACAAAATTGTATCAAGAAGAAGCCCAGTAAACAACCAAGCACCCTTCATTAATTGTCTTTTGGAGATAGGCAAGCATGGTGCACTGGGACAAAGCCAGTAAGAACAACTCGTTTTTTTCCATATTTTCTGGAAGATAGCAGTTCTCTGGTGCTGTAAGGCACAAGAAGATATCATTCTATCTTAAAACAAACGTAACATTATGATTTACTTCAGCAAAGTGGAAATGAAACAAAAAAGATACCGATAGTCACTCATATAGTACATAACAACAAAAAAGTGCATCGAACTTCAGCAGCTCAACAAGGCACAGCTTCACTGCAAAGGTCCCAAGCCAGTGGCCAAACAGCAGAAAAGGGCAATTTCTGCTCATTCTGGTGGTTCTACTGTCACCACCTCAACCTGACAGTGCCACACAAGACCTCAGGCAGGGCCTAAGAGTAGCTTTCCTACTTCCCACCTTCCCTGCGGGCATCTCTGGGCACATCCTCTCCTCCAGAAGACCACAGTAGACCGACAGCTTTGAAGCCTGACAGGCACAGCAGACAAACTAAGAAGGCTGCAGGGTCCAGCACACAGTTCACACAGGGATTTCTGAGTGGGTGGTTTATTTTGGTTTTGGCAGAGCTGCTGAGTGCCATCACATGAGTGCCAGCAAAAAAAATCCCCCCTTAATTCTCCAGGAGTGGTCCTGAACCTGCAGTTAGGAACCAGTCCACTCAATTTACTCACTACTGAAAAGACCAGGTCACAGCAGAGGCTTAGTAAACTGACTCTACTTCAACACCAAACATTAATCATCAACTTCAACTTACAAATGAGTGTTTGCTGCCTCAGTAGTGCTTTAAAAATATCCACACAGCCTTCCAAAGGCACTCTACAACGGCTACCGCCACCCTACTTGCTTCTCAACACAGTGTTTCAACAAAAGGTTTCCAGCAGTCAGACTGGATTAACTGCATCTGAAATCTCACCAGGGTCTGCAGACAGACCCTCTTTACTTTGAGAGCTTCTGTGCCACTTCAGGTGCTTTGTATTGTTCATCGGCAGCAGAGCTAGAAAGAGCTCTCAAAGGAACTGACTTTTAATACACACATGAGGCTCAGGTTCTATCAAGGGAGGAATATTGCTTGCATTTCTGGAGTTTAAACATCTTAAGAACATAACATTTGTCACAGCCAAAGGAAAATGAGGTTTTACAAAACACTTACTTCGAAAATGTTCCGAGGCATAATAGTAGACATCCTCATAGCCCTCGTGGTAATCCTCCTCTGGCCGGTACTTTTTGCCTTTTCTTCTTCTCGACCTTCTTATCTGCTTGACAAAGCCCAAGAAGCGCTCCATCTCCTTCCTCCCTCACAGCCCCAGCCGGCAGCCCCCTTCACCCTCGGCTTCACAAAGAGCTGTCCCAGCATGAATCCACCGCAAGCACCGGAGCAGAGCTGCAGCTCCCACCAGCCGCTACCATTAAACAACCCCTCCCTTATCTCAGCTGTCACTAGGAAACATGTTGTTTTCCCTTCTTTAAAAAAAAAAAAAAAAAGGGGGACACACACACAGAGACACACACTGTCAAATCTACTGACTGGAATATTTCACCCTGAAAATAGATAAAGGAGGAAAGCATTGAAGCAAAAGGAGAATTTCAGGATTTCAAGCTGTTATTAAGCAGCAGAGGACAAAGTTGAAGAGACCTGCTTGCCAGCAAGGGGGAGCCCAGCACTGAGAGCTCCCTATCCTGTGTCTCCATCATTTGAAGAAGGGCTGGGAGGCGGGGATAGATGTTAGTCAATGGACTGAACCATATCTCAAGGCAAAACAGGTTTCCATTTGCCAGTTAAATGCTGCCCTCATATCTACCCAGGCACAGGCTCAGGAGCACGATTGATTTCATTTGTTGTAAGAACAGGAAACACGCCGATCGTTTTCTGGCATCTGATACACTGGATGAATAAACAGCAAAGTGGTTTAATCCGTACACACAGCCCACTCACCGGCAAGTGTGCGCTGAATGTGTTAATTGGAGCAGCAGGGAGAAAGCTCGGCAGCTGTTAAAAAATGACACATATACCCACTGGGCATTAGTGTATTCTAATCACTGCTAGATCTAAAGATTAAAAGGCACTCCAGACAGGTCTCCTACAGAGCTGGCCAGGGTATACGGCAATAGGCAAACAAAGGAAGCGACATCACAAGCACACTATTACAATGCCCATTTCAAATCCCAGCAGAGTTCAAAAAACTTTAAAATTAAGGTGCAGCAGATTATCCTTTGCACAGAGTGAGAGAAGCAAAAAGCCTGAAAAGGCACTGGCTCTCTTCTCTTGCTTCGTGCCTGAAACCCACATGCATTCCTTAAGATAAGGCTGGAATTTCATCGTGTTTCTTATGAAGTTTCCCTCCCACACAAAAACAAAAGCAGTGACTGCTCAAATCCTATCACGTTGACATCTGTCAGGGTTTTTTAATTGTAATCACATTCCTGCAAACCCAGTGAAGTCTCTAGTCCAGCAGTACCTCTCCTGTCTGTAGGCACAAGTCAGGGATCAAGCAGTCACCTCAGTCAAACTATGTGCTGAACTTGGTTGCTCGCATCCAGACTCCCAAGAGATACATACCATTTTGTCCTTAGGAGCATAAGGAAGTCAGAAATTCTTCCTATAAAACAGATTTTACAGGTTCATCACTTTGAAAAGGAAGAGCACACAGAGCAGGGATTATTTTCTGGTGATGCAGACATTTCAGTGAGCCATTTTGCAAAGAGTAAACCAAGGCACTGTTTTCAAAACCACAAAAGAAGAAGTAAAGCAAAACCCAGGATTTTAACTTACAAATTCTGTTTCAAAAGAAGTGTGCAGAGAGTGATCAATATTAAGTTGGGATTTTCTTGTTTTGAAACATGTGAAAGTTATAAGTAAAGGTCAGCTAGACATGATACCTGAGGATCCTAAAACACACACACACTGAAAGATGGAACTGGAATTCTTTTGGGCTTGTTCCAGCTTTCCAGGTATTTTAAAACAGTATTGTCCCAAACCCACACTCATTTTATCCATAAAAGCTCAAAAACCCCTGGATGCTCCTGCCAAGCTCCCCACAGGAATACAGACTCATCCTCCTTGGCCTCACCAGCCCTGCTTTCCTGCTGTGAAAATGCAGCCGCTGTCGCTAGCTGATGAACACCCTCAGGGCACCACTAGAACTATTTTTAGTGAAATTTCTATAAGGAGGTTGTGTTTCATTACCGGTCTGTTTTTATCACAGAGCTTTCAACTTTCAAATGGTAAAGACCTTAGAGGAATATCACAGCCATATTACCAAAGTTAAACAAGCCAATAAAACTTCACCTATGGACTTTAGGAAGGGATCACTGTATATTTTGAAGGTTTCAACTCTCATCTCTTCCGTGCTCTGCCACCAAGCAGCAAAAACATTACTGTCACAAAACACGAAAACCAAAGATACAGCCTACAGCAGAGGCAGCACTCTCTCTTTTCAGAGAGGGAAAGGTTGGTTTGTTGTCCCTGTTGAGGACTCTCCCCGACAGATGTGGAAAAGGTATTTGCAGGTGTCAGAAACAGTCAAGACAGAAGTCTTGCAGCCATCACTGCTCCATGAAGTCAAATTATTAAGTTCAATTAAAAATTACAAACCTTTTTAAAAGGAGAAAATGTAAAACTTTCTGGCTTTTAAACTGTCTTCTAAATGAAAGCTGAAAACTGGAATCAAGCAGATACACTTGGCTTTTATTAAGTAAATACAACCTTTTCCAGTGCCTCTGTTGCTCAACATGCTGCAGCAGAAGCAGCTTCCCAAGTCCTCAGCACACGCCAGGGAGACTTCGGTCCTTTCCATAACAAGACAAATACAGCAAATAAGCAGATAAGGGAGCAACCAAATGATCTGAAGTAGCAGCACAAGCAGCAGGTGCAGGTCATCAACTGTCTAACTACTTTCTAGAGAGAAGCAATGCAAGATTGGGCAAATTTTGAGCTTTGGAAAGCACATTATTACCTTGTGCAATGGACATCCCCTTCTCTCTCCTGCTCATGAGGTGCATCACAGAGCTATATGGCTGCTATAGGAAAGCAGAAAAAAATGCACTAAATGGTATTACTGGCCAGTGCTCATGGTAACAGTTCCCACCTATGTTGTGTGTAAAATATGAAGGGGTTGTGGGGGAGCCCAAGGTTTCCTCAGATAAGCAGAGAGGGTTCAAGCTCTGCTGCACTTCACTCTATCCCACCACCTACTACTCTCTACAAAACCAGGCTCCATCTCCTACACTAAAGATGCAGAGGCAGGCCCGTAGTTTCTAACACATGAACTGACAATCCTGCCAGCATGTAAATCATACACTCGTTTCCTTTTACATGAATGCAAACAGCAGACACGTATAATTTCAGATTTTTTACATCCTTTTTTAAAAAACACAGAGCAAAGCTAAGCTTTTGATTGGATTTTCTCTCACCCAAAATACTGTGGTATTCAGGGCAATTAAAAAAGACGGAAATACCTTACCTGGGGACATCATTGTTACATATTAACATGTGGCAGAGCATTAAGTCCTTTACTATACTAGTAAGACTTCTGAACAAAACTTCTGTTTCATATGCATTACATACCACTGCTACTGTTTGCTTAAAATACTGGAGACATTCACTAGCTACTCCTCATGCCATACCTGTAAATATTTAATCATAGTCCTACTTTCAAAGGTATACACAGAGAACTCAGTTTCATAAACACAGTGGTTAGAAAAAAACCCCGAATAAACAGCTTAACTACTGCTTTCCCCATTTTTAGGATTCACCCTTCTGCAGCTTCTTTTGAAGAGGAACTCATTTGTTAATGAACATGAACATGGTTCTTGCAACCTTCTGCTTGAAAATAAATAAAGAAGCAGGAACTAATAGAGGCATACGGCAGTTTCAGAAAGGCACACTGATTGTACAGGACGAGCAGAGAAAGAAACAAACACTAGCTTTCAAATTTTTAAAATGCAAGGCATCAGAGATGACAATGAGTTTCATCCTTAATGACAAAGAGAACAGGATAATTATGCCCAGAGGGCATAAAATTAGATGTTGGTTTACATTTTGAAGCTGTCTCTGAACTAGAATTTGGAGAATCAATTTTCTGGTGTTTTAATACCACAACAGAAAGTTGCAATGTAAATATGTCTGGAGCTCTTTGAATCATGCTTTCTGCCTACTCCAATAAAAGCAAGCATTCTATTACCATTTCCAAGGGGACTCCTTAGAAGAAACAAGGATTGTCATGCTATCTCCAGCATGATTGGCATAACAAAAATTCTGCCAAGTGGCACCAATTAGATAATATTAGCATACTCCATTTTGATAATGAATTTGTTTAAGTTAAGGAGAAGTTCCATCAAACTGGATCAGTCTCAGGTCAGTGACTTACTGGAAAAGACTTCATAGCAATAATAAAACACACATAAATAAGACAGTCCTTTTCGAAAAGTTGAACGGAAGCATAAATGCTTTTGCAGCCACGGATAATTTTCTAGACGACAGATGTCAGCATTTAAGCTTTAACTTGTCTTTATACCCTACCAGAGCAAAGATTAGGTTTCTCATCATGTAAAATATCTGCATTTAACATTTTTTTTTGCACAAAATTAGCTATACAGTTATCAAGGTAAACTTTCAGAAGTGACATATTTATTTTCTACATCACTTTTTCCGGTATTTGGGAAAAGTAGCAGGAAAAATGTCTTGGTATACAAGGATAAGCCACCAAGGTAGTAAATATTTAACAAGTATTTCCATTTGAGTGGACTTGCAAACATGATGCTTTGAAACCAGAGCTTGTATAGGAAGCAAGACTCTCTACTGTATTGCATCATAAAAACAGAATGAATGGGCACCAAATATTAACAGTTGGGGGCAGGTATTTTGTGTCCTGTTAATCAGTATGTTTCAGTGTTTAAAAGAAGAATAGTTTAGACAGATGAACACTCCTACCCTCCTGTATCTCCCTCTGCTTCTCTGAGCAAGCCCCTAAAAGTCTTCTGCTGGGGGAAGGAACGTCCCCCACTGGGAGACAACTAGGTAAGTGAGCACACAATGGCAGTTGCAGAGTTCTACTTGCAGGTTACTCTTGTGGAAAAAACCCACAGAATTATATACATGGACAATACAAAAATTAAGATTAATATAAACAGCTCTTGGAGGAAGGCTGAATAGAGGAAACAGGTTTTTTCCCACCTCTCTCAAACTCCTAAGCATAAAGGTAGATCAAACCTCAAAGGGAAAAACCAATCACTTCTTCTCTGGTTCTCCTTCAACTAAGGGATGCCTTTGATAATCTGCTGTCATTGTTTTTGAAGACCAGCAAAAATTAACAAAGGAACTATTCCTCTTATTTATCTTACAGTATCATCTTCCCTGTTTTTCAAGTGATGTTTGCTCACACGCGATAACTGCTCACGTCAAGGCTGCAATTTTCCACACTTTGCCCTAAGCATCTTGGTGCAAAATGTGAGCTTATCAATTTGAAAATTATAAAATGCCTGTAATCAACAATCTATTACACTCTATAAGAACATATGGCCCATATATCCAGAAGCAGTGCTGTGTACAAAGCCATTATTGTGTGTGAGGAGTACCTAGCAGCACCCCTTAGGTACCACTGCCCAACCCGAAACCCCTCTGTCTAGCCAGATTCTGAACACAAGTTTTGTTCTCTTCCTAAAGACATCTGAGAAGAGCATTGAAGGCATGGGACATACTAAATATTACTCTGCATATCTCTCCCATTTGACAGTTTATTTATACGCAGGATAACCAGTGCACTATCTCTAGAATGCTGCTGCAGGAGAACTGGATGATGATAAAATACTGCTGATCTACTACTGCTATTTTTAAGATCTCATACTTGTTATACAGTGTTAAATTACCAGTTTGCTTTGATTTTAATCCATTACATTCAGTTTCACAAGTCATACATTCTTGTTATTCACTGCTCATACAGAATCATAGACCATTTTTGTATTCTACTCCTAAATTAATGCAAGACTTGAGAGCTGGAATTCAGCTTTTGCATCACCTAGTTGTAAATTAATTAACTGCCAAATCTTTTTTCTTTTCCCTCTTTTTTTTGCAAGCGAACATACATTTTCAATACTTTGAAATAAATAAAATAAAGAACTTGAGTTCTTTATTGCATTTTATCATATATGTTATTTTGTATTAACATCCCCAGTGGTTTCGTTTTTTGCAAAATTTTTTCACACAAAAAAGTACGCTCATAAATGTGAATACCAAAATAGGGATGAAGGTAAAATAGAACACAAAGGACAGAGGAGGAGGCTACTTTCATTTAGAGGGAACCGGGGGCACTGCCCGTGTGTACGGTACAAGAATGCTGCCTCTCATATATGGAGAATGCCGAGAAATCTTTGTGGCGCTGTTTTGAAAGGGTCACTTGTCAAGTTGAATTTCATGCAGAATGTATGCTTCAGGGGAAAAGACACTTTTTTTTTTCCCCTTCAATTCAGCTGAAGCCGTTTGCATACATTCTATTTTTTTCTTTCTAGCCTATTTGGCTTCAAGTAAGTGACTAATTAGAATATACAAATATGCATTAACAAATGCTAACTTTACCACCACCAAGGAAATACTGCTCAGGTAAAATTAATTACAAAAAAGGTTTGAATTTCCTTAACGTTTTGTGACACCAATAATCATTCTACAAGAAAAGCTAAGCAGAGAACTATTGCAACCACATGTAAAACCCCTTCAGGGTTAAAGCAGTAGATTGAAATTTAAAAATACTAAAACTAGAACACAGTTCTTTGGAAAGTCTGAATTAAAGGTGTTTTCATCTTCCTAAAGAAACGTACCAAATGGCTAGAGGGAACACTACCAAGATTTTGCATTGTGTGTCTGTTTTATGCACAAAGGATATCTCAAATCAACTATGAAATACATATGAAGAAGTGGTTTAGAATATGGATATGGTTCTTACTCCTCCCTGAATAAAAATACGTTATATTTCCCTAATTTTCAATTCTTCAACAACTGCACATTTCCACTCTAAAAATAATTAAAATGCACATACAGCACTGAAAAGAATGAATAATTAATTTATGAAATTACAGCTGGCCAGAACAAAAATACCTAGCTAATAATATTTTCTTAGGCTGCAGACCACAGGAGGTATAGCGTGCCATCAAACAAGGTTGCAAAAGGTGGGATTTCACAGTTAGTTGACAGTGGAAGACCTCTTTGAATATGTTGTGTGAAATTTAAGGTAAGTCACGGGAGAATCAATCATTCAACATCTCTTTACATGTAAGAGTTCACACAAGAGACTTTTTGTATGCTCCCCGCTTCCCTTACCAATATTTAATTGTGAAGAGCAATAAAAACCTTGTTGTGTTTCATTACTGAAAACATCCACCAGTCATATATTTTGCATTTCTCTGATGAACTGATTACTGCAACAAGAAACTTCTCTAATTTGTTTAACAAACTGAAAGAGCAGTTTGAAGTAATAAAAGATGGGCAACAGGAAAGAAATCTGTAGGGAAAATTATGAAAAATCTGGAGGCAACTATGAAATTGAAGTAATGGAGAAGTACCTCTGGGAAAAATAACACAAGCATATAGAAAGTTGAGCTGTATCCTGAGCTCCATGTTTTATCAGGGTCAAGATGTAGTAGATAAATAGAAAGATTTTATTGCAGGTGAGCTCTGACAAAAAGAAAATTCTGCTTAATTGTCAAGAAACGACTACTACAGAGAAAGTCCTCATTATGATCACATGAATTTACAATAAAAGGCTATGTAAATATATATGCAAATTAAACCATCCATCTGGAGTCCACTGCCCTAGAGGCACAGGCCAACATGATGGCAATGAAGAATCCAGTTGTTCAGATGGATTAACCCTTCTCCTTCTCTCTCAATACCCTCCACATTTCAAGTAATTCCTGTTATCTTTACACAATCTGAAACTGCAAAGCATACAAGGTAAAAAGAACAGTAAAAAGACCTGAATGGCAAAAAGGACAACTTCACATGTAACCTCACAGTAAAGAGGCCCAAGTACATGTGCAGAGCACTGAAGGATCGAGGTTTGCATCCACCAGCTCTCAATAGCAAGGCCCATTGAACATTAGTGTGGTACTTCATCTCTCTCATGCCAAACAGCAGTTTGGGAAATGGGAGATGCTGACACCTCTTTATGTATGAGGTTTCACTTCCCTTCTCATCCCATTCCAAGGACACCAAACAGCTTCTGCTGTTCCGTTTGTAGTTTGTTTCCTAGTTCAAGTCCACCTTTTTCCATCCAGGGGAACAGAAAAAGGAAAAATTAAAAGAAAACCAAAAAAAAGAGAAAATCTGCTGAATGCTGCTGCTAAGATGTCAACAAAGGAAATACGGAGAAAGCAAATGCATAGACTTCAAAACTGTCTGCTTTGTCCTCCATGAGAACAGCATTCCTGTGTTTGTATGTTAAGAGGCAAACCAAAGGGGAAAAAAAAAAGAGTATCACCTCCCAGGCTTCTGAATATCATTTATTTCTATACAGTTTGACATTTTCTGCTGTAAATTCATTCTTACAATAACAACTTTGCCATATAAAATTGTGGGACTAAATATAATCACTTGTTCAGTATTGCACTCTATACAGGGTAATGATAAAGGCTATAACAAATAATTCTGATTTTACTTGTAAAGACTATGAGATCCTTGACCTCAGCATACATTTCAGAAGCAATGGAATAATTGAGGTTTCTTCTCTTTGCAAGCTGATAGTTCCCAAACGAAAGGTTACTTGGAATTTACATTCTGTGACACTCAGCAGAGACAAAATAGCCTGATTTTTCAAATTTCTCTTTAGTGATGCTTTGTACACCAGGATTTACTTCATTCCTCTCCCGTGGCACGCCTCATCAATGGTAAATATAAATGCTTTTCAAGCTGTTCTTGAGAAGTCATCCCTAACACATCCACTTTACAACACTAACTAACAATCATTTTCATCCTCACACTGTGCCCTGTGCTCTTTGGTAAGAACCATACCTTCAGGCATTGCTTCTGTCTTGATACACAGGTTATAAGGTGGGAATTCACAACTCCTGGAGTTTTTGCACCATATGAAGTATTTGGTCACATGACTAAAAATCATGTGCATATCAAAAATTACATAGCACTCCTCTGTTAATTAGTCACAGAAAATGACTACACTCCTCAAAGAGCAAATTCCTTATTTCGTAACACATACATGAAGTGCCAGAGCTTGTAATTAATCACCTCAAGATTCAAGAGACCAAGATACCTGGTGACCACAGTTTTCACCAACACTAATGATGAGTTTCTGCGTGAGGCCAGAATGTTGTCAGCCCCACGGAGGTGCATAACACTCTGAGGGCTGCCCGCAGCCTCTCAGAAATGGCTTATAAAAACAGCGAGATGGCACGATCAGAGGTGTTTGGAAAAGCAAAAGATTTTAATAAAGAGAAAAACAACAAACCATAAAAAAACAAGAGTAAAAGCCGGGCACAGTGCAGGGAGGTCCCTTACAGTTGCAAAGACAACCTGAAAATGGACCAAGAGTCTCTGTGCTCTCCTTTAAGTATGTAATAATCTAGGTGGGGTTTTTGACGTGCTGCCCAACAGAAATAGCTAAAGGTCTTGAGTTACATTTCAAGAATCCAGCAGGTGCCCCTGTCCTTGCACAAGGCAAATCATGTTGAGAAGAGCACCCAAGTTTCTGGCTTTTTGCCCACTAAGTGAAACAAAGAATGAAACCCAAATCCCTTCCCAATATGGGAACACCTGCTGGGGTGCAGGGGTGCATTGCTACACAGTAACAAAATGATAAAAGAAAATACTCAGGAAGTTACACACCAGACCAGTTAAATCGTTATCAGCTAGTCTGGAAAACTGACACAGCTAAAAACTTCACTATCCCAAAGAATTCCGTAACTATTGCAGATATCCCAAGAAACCTTTTCACTCTTTTAGATGCTCAGAATACATCTATAGTTCTAAAAGATGCAAATTCCGACAGCATATGTATTTTACAAACTGACTTGTAATTGATATTTGGATTACCTAACCATTAACATTTTGTTGAGAAGCACTAAAGCATTTCCGTAGACATGCTCATGCATGCTCCATGGTTTTATACCATTTTGTGCAGAGTATCACATGGTATTGACTGATAATTAAGCTTCTTTAATAAACTATTCTGCAATTCTTCTTTCTCCTTAAAAAAAATCTCCCTAGGTCTGAGCTCAATCTTTGAGCTCAATTCTGAGCTCAAAGAAAGGTGTCTCAGGTATTTACAATTGACCATCCTAATCTCTGTTCATGGAGTTGTCTTTCCTGCAAATTACTTCATGCACTACTTATTCAGGTGTAGATAACACAATTTTTGTACTGCTATGATACAGGATGTCAGTTTAGAAATCCTTTAAGAGCTTTACCTCACTCACTTTCCCACTGAGTTGAACATGATGCTGGTGGTAGCCAGGACTATGATAATGAGCAGCTCCTGCATCAGATGCTCTCAGCTGCACTGGTATTGCCACATCCTAACTTCAGATGCAGTCATGCCACGAGTTTTGTTTTGCTTAAGAAATACATCAAAAAATAAATTTATATCACACTTACTTAAAGAAGAAAAGTTTACAGAGTGAACTTGCTGGGCCTATAGATCACATCCTGAAAGCCAAGAGTGATAGCTTGACATTTCATTTTCCAAGAAGTCTAAACAACCACAATAAATTTACAAATGTAGACATGCTGCACTGTTAAATTTCATTTCACGCTTAGTAAGCAAACATTATCAAACTGTAAGTACTGTCATCCTCGGTCTTTTTAGTTAGAAATCTTGTAGCCAATAAAGGTGTGACCTTGAAATATTCCACAGATGGATGAAGTCACTTAGTTTGCTAGTCCTTCGTTACACATTTTGCAGAATTGCAAAGTTAGGTCACATTTACTCCAATTTCACTTTACAATAACTTTAAAAACAGCATTATCATTAAGAGTCACTAAAAGTGCATTAATGAACCATGTGTCTGAACTGTCATCAAAAATTCAGTTTTGAAATTAAAAATGCTGAGACAATGCAGAAGCTAATTTTTTTATATATGCAGGACTCCTAGAGTTATTTTTACTGCCAAAACATAAAAAGTAAACGTATATGCTGTTTTTCTGATACATTGTCCAAATCAAAAGTTTTCTGTTTATGAAGCCAGTGAAAATATATGGCCTTGTGTGAAAGGATGATGAAATGTTACAGAACACAGGCATAAATTCATCAGGATTTTTCATATGCACTGAATCTACTCTGATGTTTATTTTAAAGGGAAAAGGAAAGGAAAAATTCCAATGCTGTTTTCTTAAGGGATGGCTATTATTTTCTGATACTCCTACTACATTTGATATACTACATTAGAGTCACTATACCAAACAACCAAATATATACAATATACCTTTTTTAATGATTTAGTTACCTAAAAAAAATCCTGTACAAGACATAATGATTCATTACCATTTCAAATCTTATTGAATACATCAAAACACATTTTTTTCAGCCTAATTACCAAATAAGAAGACTAACTGAAAAAGAATTGCAAAACTCTGAAAAGGACTTAGGATCTCTAATGAGATGTAAACTACTGTAAATCAGCAAAGAAGTTGAAAAATAAGCATTTTGCATCTTTAAAGAAAAAGCAAAATAAAAAGCAAACAGAAGCTAATTTGAAGTACTGCTTGGTTGCTCCTAAGTATGTTCTTTTTTTTTTCTTTTTTGTCTCAAATGATTCCCTTCTGAAAGATCCACCATCTCCACCTCCCCAACACATATTCCGATAACTGATTCTCCAGAGGGATAGAGCTACTTTGAAATCAGAAAGACTCTTCAAAGAATAAAATCAAGCTACACACCACCATGCCTGGAAAGAGACATAGCTTCCATCTAAATTGTACATGGTGTGGTTTTGGATTTAAAATGCAAAATATCTTGACCAGATTCTCTCTTGGCCACTATGTTAATCTTTTTATTTTGGTTACTCTTACTTTCAAAAATACCTTCCCTGAATACTGGCATCTACTGAGGCCAGTGGGAAAAACTTCCACTGTCTGAAGTCAATGCCCTATCCCTGCAAATGTTCAAGGCTGGATGAGGCTCTGAGAAACCTTATCTAGGTGGGGGGTTGGATTGGAACTAGATAATCTTTAAGGTCCCTTCCAACCCAAACCATTCAGTGATTTTATGACTTAGAAGGAATGATTTTTGTCAGATTCTGATTTCAAGCTTTAGTGGTCACTTTACAACAACCAAAGGGAAATAGTAGCATGAAAGGGCAGGTGGGGAATGACCCTGTCTTTTTTTTTTTTTCTTTTTGTAAAATGCGCATAGGAATGGAACAATTTCTGTCACTAATTTTGGAAGAAGTCTAATTGTCTGGTTTAGCAAGACTATTCTATACTCCTTAAGAGCGTGTACGCCACTTGGGTTAAAATCAAGTAGATACTAATGGGAACACATGACGGAATAATGAATATTTATGTCCTTTATTTTACCTAGTGTATTCAATAACCTTTTGAGTGAAAGATAAAAAATTATGAATCATGTTTAAGCTCATCAAGCAAGGGTTTAAATTCAATTTAATGAGATAGGTTCTATCTGTCAATGCAGTCAATCTTCCCAGAATCTCCTCTGACGCCACTTCTATGAGGTGAAAGGGAAAACGTGACACTGAATATTAGGTTGGCAGCATTGTTTCTGAAGACTACATTGTTGAAGGCACTGTGTGCCTATTAATATATCATAAGCTGCTTTTAAAACTAGCTGCTGGACCAAAGTAAAATGAGGATTTCAACTTGTAGTTCAAGTACAAGTTTAAAGCAGACATTTAAGAGACAATCTTGAAAATGTAATTTAAAGACATTCTTCAAGTCAAAAGACAAAGTGCAAATAAAATCAGATCCTTCCCTACTAACTCTTTGAATTTATCCTTCTCCTTATTTTTCCCCCTTCTATGTACAATATTTGGAAGTCCTATATTGGCAATATTTTTCAGCTGATCAAGTTGGGAATCTTTCAATCTCTGTGCAATGAGAAGCTAACCTATAGAGTGGGCTAACATTCCAAAAAAATCTGTATTTCTAAACAGAGTGAGGAGAAAAACACAAGAAAACCAAAATACAAGCCCATTACAAAATACAAGGTGAAAAAATATTCTGTATTTTTGTGAGACATCAGCTCATGACTGAGGTAGTAGAACTGCCTTTTCACTCTGGGTAGAGCACTGCTGACTTTGAGCCAAGCTGACTTGGAGCCAACCACTTCCAAGAAGACCTCACTGCTGACTTTTAGGATTAAAGGGGGCCTATAAGACAGATGCAGACAGATTTTTTACCAGAGCCTGTTGCAATAGGACAACAGGCAATGGTTTTAAACTAAAAGAGGGTCAGTTCAGATTAGATACTTGGAAAAAGTTTTTTACAATGCTCATGGTGAAGCATCGGCACAGGCTGCCCAAAGAGACAGTGGATGCCTCATCCCTGGAAATATTAAAGGTCCACTGGACAGGGCTCTGAGCAATGATATCTAGTCGAAAATGCTCCTGCCCATGGTGGAGATGGGGGCAGGGTAGACTAGATGGCCTTTAAGTTTCTTTTCAACCCAAATTATTCTATGATCACAATGATTCATAGAATTACAAAGGGTACCAGCACTTTGAAACAATGAAATAATGCGTAGGGATTAATCATTGGCTCATCCCTCCAGTGCCTTTCCCTTTCTCACTCATCCATACACTTTTGCCCCTGCAATGGCAGTCTGAGCTCAAAGGGCCAAATACCACAAACTCCAGGAATTACACATGAACTGACAATTATTCACCAAATGAAAACATTTTTAATGATTTTTTCTTTACGCTCTCAGCAAGTTAGTAGATAGTGAATGTGCCAGCAGATAAAGGCACAGTACTTGAAACAGTAGTAAACTGGCAGCATGGAGTTGCAGGGGGTTGTCCAGAAATGGGGTTATGCTAATGTCTATGTACATTTGCTTAAAAATTTATGCCAAACAATGTTTAAATTATGCAAATAGCCTGACCGCAAGTGAAGAAATGCAATATTCAAGCCACGTGAAGACCTTCTTTCAAACTCATGTGTATTTATTTTTAACGGGCACATCAACATCCATTAACCACAAAGAGAATTAATTTCTTCTTCGCAGTCACAATTATGGTCAATATGAGTCAGACTCTTCCAGTAGTTTCAAAGTGGATTTAAAATAAAGGATCAGTCATCTGTGATTATTTAAAAAGCCCATGGCACTTTCATGTAAGCCATGTGACTACTAGACAAAATCTCAGCAACTGCTGGTGATTCCACTACATTTACACAAGGTAGACTTTCCTCAGTATTGCAATTGGAGATGTGGTAGCTGGGCTTGTTCTAATTCTAGAGTCTCAAAGCCACTACTTGTCATCTTTGAAAACTCACAGAGATACAAGACTAGAAAAGGTCAACTTCAGTATTAAAGCAGATAGAGGGAGCAAGAGGAAGATCTTTATATGATAAGTATTAAGCTTTCACTCAACAAAATACTGAGACTAAAAAATTAAACAGAACATTTAAACAATAAATCAACAAACAACACCTGGAAAAAACCAACCAGCCAACATGGATCTCTCATGATAAAATAATGTCAAATTAGCAGCAAAACAGCAAACCATGTAGACAGAGCACAACAGATGTCATATGTGCAAACTAAACATTCTTACAAGTATGCAATATATGTCACTCTCTTAAAGAAAGGTCGCCTGTGTCAGGGTGAATGCAAAACTGACTGGAAAGCTATAATGAATCCAAACAGGAAAGAAATAATTTGGAAGATGTGGATACACTGCTACTCAATATTTTACTTTCTATACATTATGCATATGTAATCCTTTATGTGCAATTTCCACTTTTATCTATCTAGGTCACAAATAAATCCCAAGACATCACCAATCTTAGACCAAATGCAACCACTCTGGATGAGCAGATTAGAATAGAAAATAAACAGATTGAAGTAATCATCTGAAAGAAACAAGATGTCATTCAATAAGGAGAAATGCAAGATATTTCAATAAGCAGGAATATGCAACTATATAACCTTGGGATGAGGAACAAGTGATTAGGTAGGTATTACCCTGAAAAGCATCTGGTTACCACAATCATTCAATAGTTAAACCCAGCTCCACAACACCCACTATGGTAAACTACTCAATCATACATATATATTTCATAGCATTATAGCACAGAGAGTAATTTCTTTGCTCTCCTACACTGGTAAGGTCTGAACTGGATGCTTCTGCCCACACTTAAGATGTCAGAGTTTTGTTTTTTTAAAAAAAAGTGTGCATGGATTAAAGACCTGTAAAATTTAATCAGAATAAGAAATA
This sequence comes from Trochalopteron elliotii, assembly GCA_024734555.1. Classification (NCBI taxonomy): domain Eukaryota; kingdom Metazoa; phylum Chordata; class Aves; order Passeriformes; family Leiothrichidae; genus Trochalopteron; species Trochalopteron elliotii. The sequence continues at coordinate 7,728,516 of JANPWX010000699.1, read as the reverse complement.
AAAGAGAAGCAGAGTGGACTGAAGTGGAAACAATACACAGAAACATCAAAGACCACGAAAAAGAAAGCAAATTTATTTTCTATTTTCTACCGAGATGTCTGGAAGATTCGGGTGGAACATAAAATAAAACATTCAGCAGACAAGGGCAGTGGGATGATCTAACAGAAACCCCAAGAAATTCAACTAAAGGAAATGCCAAGACCTGCAGCACAGGCACCAGCTGAAAAGTAAAGCAGCTCTACTGAAAAGGGATGGGGGTCCTGGCTGACATTGCACATCAGCCTGCAGTGCATCCTTGCAGAAATGAAGACCAGCTCCATACTGGGCTGAATCAGTAACAGCACAGACAGCAGGTAAAGTGGTGTGGTCCTTCACCACAATTCAGCATGTTTCCCATCTTTAACATTAACATCCTTAAAGTTATTCAAAATTCAGCTGAATAGGGGCCCTAAGCAACTTCACCCAGCTTCAAAGGTGGCCCTGCCTTGAACAGCAGGCTGGACCAGGCAACCTCCGTAAGTCTCTTCCTACCTAAATTTTATAATTCTTCTACAGTGTCTGTGAGGAATGACAAAGATAGTGCCTTGGGCTAGGAGACCAACTATACAATCTCCAGAGGTTCACTCCAGCTATTTTTTCCTGCAGTCCTGAAGACTGAAAGGCACTAATACATATTCAGACAGAATATGAGTTTTCTCCCTTTTGTGTGAACAGTGCTTCATTCATTTTAGCTAATGGATTATAAATATAAACAAATATTGTATATTACATACTTAGGAATTTGATAGTAAGAACATTCAGAATAGATGCTATTAGATAACAAACTGTATGGAAAACAAGGCGAAAAATTATAGGGGAAAGTGTTACAATAGGCACCATATAAAAGAACATTTTCAAATACTTCCTTATCCCATCTGCAATTCCCAGAGAGGCTCTCAGGCACTTCGCTGACAGCCAGAACTGGAACCTTCTCTGAGTGTGGGCTGACAGTCTGTAGTGAGAGAGGAATACATGGTGCACAATCACTTTAAAAAGCCCTTTTTAACTTTCAAGGCCTTTAAGGCACAGAAGACAAAGGGAGATTGGTTATATCACATAGGGAATTTACCTGGATAATCCAAAAATACTCAAGGCAGGAACAAAGATCCTTCAGCTGACCACCTATGAGCTTTCTAAAACTAATTTTACACTGGAAGGATGATCATACAGCCCAATTTCCCATATCTCACGGAGTTTAGAGAGCAGTGATGATGTATGCAGTCCACTGAAAAGAACTAAACCTTAAGCTGATACCTTTTGACAAAAGAACTGAAGATATTATAAAATCAAAATTCTGTAATTTCCTCTCTCAAACCTGGAGATCATTTTGAATGTGCAAATGCAAAATAAAAATGCTTTATTAAAACTTTAAACCAACACAATTTTTCTTGAAGGTGAAAACATAATGCTTTGTCCTCACTTATAAAAAAGCTGTTGATAAATGCAAGAGCTTGGTTGGAACTGCTCACATTAATCCACCAGTGGCAGGAGAGACCACAGCAATAGCAATTACTTAAGTGTGACTGATTTTGTCAGCTTGAAAGAAAAATATTGCTTGCATTATCAAGATCTATAGTTTTTGATGTATTTTGTGTAAGGAAAAAACATGATTACCACAAGAAATATAGGCCAACAGACTATTTTTTCATAACTCTGTTAAAAGGCAAGATTGCCCTTTCTCCAATTAAAGCTGTAAAAGTCTTTCAACATTACAGCTCAAAGAATAGTCCAGACAGTTCCCAAACTCTGTGAAGAAAGTTCTTTAGATGCATGTCACAGGCTGTCAAAAAAAAAAAAAAAAACCAACAAAAAACAACAACAACAAAAAACAAACACACCTTTTTCTCCTATAGGCAGAAAACAATAGAAAGCCCACTTTCTGAGAAGCCTGAAATCTTGACCTGCATATAAACATCTATTTTTTGAACTTTATATACATATTTCCTTTTAGAGTAATTCTTAGTATTTTTGGTGATTCAGCTACATAAAGTATGCATATACACATATCACCCCCAGAGAATAAAGGCAGATCTTTGCACTTGAAAGCGTGTAGGTATAACATGAAATAAATTAACAATTCTGCTACAATTTAAAGTTAACCAAGTATATATGCCTTTATCTTCCAGAACCTATATACATATATGTAAAGACATGCACACACAGATGTTTTACTGAAATACAAAATTTAGATTTTAAAAGCTTAAGATTTAGTATGATTTTGATAGCTACATACTTATCTGAGATTAGCTCCTCTTACTTCTACCACAGTAAAAAATCTGAGTCTGTAAAACATGCTGTTACCCAGGAAACAAGAAAAAAATGCATGTGCAATAGGAATAAAAATTCAAAAACCTTGGATGAAACTATATATACTAGAAGTGAGTCATTTTTCTCTCACTTCCCTACATCCCAGCTAAAGATTTCATCATTACTATGATCAATGTATGCATGACCTCAGTAATAATTTGATGGCAGAAAAAAAAAAGAAGGGTTAACTCTCCTAAATAACAAGAAAATTGGAAAAACAAATTTTATAATTTTATACTCTGTACTTTTTCAGCAATCATTGCTGGAAGCTTTATCCTTCAAAACCAACTGGCATCCTGTTAGAAAAATTTTAAACTAATGGTGCAAGAGAACAACACAGGGCTCAGGAGTTCACAGGAAATTATATTATTCCCAACACGCCAAACTGAGAAAAGTGCCAAGATGTTTGACAGAGGCTCTCTCCAGTGTGAATGGTTACCTACAAGAAAATAAATTTCTGCTTCAACTTACAAGGGCAACCTACTGTTTGCAGGTGCAAAGTTCCAGGGGTAGGATTTTTATGGTACTGTGTATCTTCTGGGAAAAGCAGAAATTGTCACAACATTTTATGCGCTATCTGAACATGACATTTGGGTACTGACAGAACAAGGCACACAGTCAGACAGCAGTCTTTGTCAATAATGATACTTCTCACGTAAATGCTGTTTGATTGGCAGGGGAGCTTTTGAAGATTGCATACACTTACAAATTTGTGCATTTCACAAAAATAAAACCTCATTTTTTTTCATTCTAATCAAATTAGTTTGCTTACCAGCTTGTTGTAAATGGGTATACCAATGACTTGCTTAATTTTTAAAGTTCATTCCTTAGCAAACAAAAAATTCAAGATAATTGCTACTGGAAAAACTGATGCAATCTGATCCCATAAAATACTGTATTTAAGAGACATGCTAGAGAGGATCCTGATACACCGACTTAGGAAGGGGATTAGGTTAATACCACTTCTCTTCTGAACACTGCATTTAACACACTTGAATTATATATCTCTGTTAATTTATGAGTTCTCAAGCTAAACTTGTTACTAGACCAGGAGAGATATAAAAACAGTAGTTGGATTAAATTAGGAGCTGTAAAACTTAGGTGGATTACTTAGAGCTAGAAAATTTCAAGAAGCTGCACAGACTACTAACAAGACATTCTAAGGGTAAAACCAGAAGCGTCACCAGGCAGAAGTGTTTTTGGCAAGCACTGCATTGCAGAGGTAGGAAAACATCAGAGGGTTTGTTGTTCTCATTTCTCAAAAATAAGAATCTTAATCCATCAATTTTTATATTCTGCAGTGCTGTTCTAACAACTTCAAACACTTGCAAGTTCAAAACCACTGAAAGGTGCATTTAAAACAACCAGAACATGTCGAATTCTTTACCATGGAAAATAATAGAAGGCCCTGAATAACATCAAAATAAACGCTTAGCCATTTGGTGTATTCAAAAGGCAAGCAAAAATTAAAAGTTATCCAAGAGGCTAGAAAAAATTAAGCACTAAAAGTAACCCTATTAGTTACAAATACAGTCAAACATAAAGAACAACTGCATGTGTTGGAAAATGTGTTTTTGTCAAGTTTAGAAAAATTATTTGAATTATCATAGTCTCCAGTTGTCTTTCTAATCACCATTCCAATAATTTTGTGTAACTTTTCATATATGAAATCTCTCTGTGCTGTTTAGTGCTGTTCATCCCACTTCTCTTTTGCTTGACTTACAGACAACTTCTCCTGCACTTTTGCCTGTTTTCTTTCTCCTTTCTCCTCTTTATCTTTTCCTTATCCTCCAAAAATCTTTCTTCCTTTCCAAAATCAGTTTTAATCCTGTGGTTGCCCATCCTGTTTACAATAGCTGCTTTTCTTTCCCATGGAGAGGTTAGAAACCTGCAGGAATGGAGAAGAGCTGGTGAACATCTTACTTTGCTTCTACAGAGGAAAGAAGATGAAAGTACTTTCAGACAAATGGTGTTCCAGCAACCTCCTTCAGCACTTGTTCTTCCTGCCTGCTCCTCTTTCACCCACAACTCCCCCATCTTTCTATTGAGTTGGTGACTCCCTGTACTCTCCACTGCCTCTGATTTCTGCTTTCTAGTATGTCTCATGTGTGTATTTTCCCCTAACCCCAAAATTCAGATTTTAAAATACACACACACACACACACGCGTCTGTGTTCTTACATATAACTTTCTAACATGAAAAAGCCTCTTCCCTTCCTCATTACTTTAATTTTATTTTTGGATGTATTTTTTTCCTCAAGAAGACTCATGGTAGGATCATACACAAGAAGGACAAACTAACTTTCCTTTTCTTATGAGCTAGTTAAATTTACATAGCCCAATTCTGATATCAATGCAAATATTCCAGATATTTGAACAACTGTGACCATTAAAAGAACATTGCTTCTGAAATAGTAATTTTCTGGTTTTTCTGAAACAGTTGCTTGGAGCCCAAGAAAACTGGGTCTTTGCCTCAAAGTCTTCTGATCCCTTTCATGATGCAGAGTGACAGACAGCTGTGCTTTTATTTTCAAGTTAAAGGTTAGGCATGCTAATAAAAACACAGCAGGAACTGGGAGATGCTGTTGAGCACCCCATCTCTCTTTGGCACAAGACAGCAGCCCCTGACTCCTGCTGAACCAAGCCTCCTGACTCCAGAGATGCTCCTGCCAGTGTCAAGGTCAGGGCAAGGAGCCCCAGCTCTCCCTTCCCTCTCCCCACACAGGCTCTACATCTCCTGTCCCACCACCCCTACACTGCTCCTTTTGCTGACCTGGGAGAGCTGTCCAGGACATCAAGCCGTGAACCAAGTCAGGGAGCAGATCTAAGTTAAAAATAAGCCTTCCTAGGAGGGTCCAGCACCCACGCTATAGGCAGCTGTCTGCTCTTCATGTGTTTCTTATAGAAATTCCAAAATGATGGCACAGCTGTAGCTTTAATGCGGCCATCTGCCACTTGAAAAGACATTCTCTATCATTAGACTGTACTTATTTTGGAAGGAACATTGAAACCTACAATATTAAATTGATTTTCTCTTACTTTCCTCTGTTGCTGTTGCAGCTGACATGTGTGATTCAACCTACTCTTTGTAAGAAGGGTCCACTTCCACATCCTCTTGAGCAGACTTTTTTCTTCCTAAAGCTCCATCAAGCCTGCCCAGTGCAGATCTCTCAAGTCATTTTCACTGCTGTCTTTGAAGCAGATTAATTTTCTTTTCTTCCCCAACTCCTACTCTGTAAGAACAGCTTCAGGTAAAACCAGGAGGGCATTCACACGAATGAAGAAAGCACCATCACGAGCAAGGCTCATCACAATGGGCAAACAGGGCAGGCTCCACCCCCTGTGCTGAGCTACACCATGGGCAGCAGGGCAGCACTGGTCTGTGTCAGACTGAGCCCCAGGTAAGGACGGGATTTTAATCACAGGAACCTCTGTCAAACTAGCTCTGCCTGAGCTTCCTCAGAGAAGGACGGACTATTCAATAATAATCTTCAGGCATCTGTCACTTTTGGACACATCTCAGAGAAAGAGAGGAGTGCTTCTTTCCAAGTCTTTTTATTGCTGAGACAGGTAATTGGAAGGTTTTTTAATTATTTGGCTTCAACCAGGATCTGAATGATGAACACCTAAAACAAATCTGAACCTGGTGTTTCTATCAATGAGCTTCTCTCCTTCCTAACTGTTTACATTTCAGTCCTGTTTTTCATGGCTGATACATGCCAGAAGAAGACTTCTAGCCCCTGCTATCTCAGGAAAAGGACAACAATGCTCTCTTGAGCTGTTACTGCCCCAGGTAATCAGCTACAGGACCTTCTAGAGGATGGCAGAGGATGGAGAGACTGGGATGCTGGGGACTAGCAGACCTGTGATGACACTGCCTACATGAGATATAGGGCTGTGCTGCTGGCACTGGAAAAAAAAATTCTGTATTTCTATCTTGCAGAGATTTTTCCTGTGCTTTCAGCTTTACAATGAACATCCTCCCTTGACAAGACCTCTCTAACAGTACAGCACATGAGGCAGAAGTGAACACAAGCAGAGTTCAGTGAAAGACCTTACCTCTTCCATCTTAAAACTGTCAGTTAAAAACCATATCCTGTGAACAAAAAGTGTGTGACAAAACAATCTAAATAAATATCAACCAAGTCAATATATGAATTTTTTTTCTATTAGGAATTTGAATATTTTACACATCTCTGAAGAAAATACTCCAACTTTTAAAAAAAATCTTAAGATTGCAATGTGAAAGGTCTGATTTTTGGAGTAAGGTTCTTGGCTAAGTATTCCCAAAGACAGAGAGCTCCCTTCCAGGGAGTCGAGGTCCTGCAACTATTTCTTCTAGAAACAACAATAACAATGAGAAACACTAACCCATGGCTTGGTTAGGACTGGATAACAAAATTTTCCTCACTCACAGAAATGTTAAAGGAAGGTGTGAATAAAGCTAAAAATACCATTTGAGCAGAGCAACAATATCAGAGAAGCTGTAGCATGAATTCATGAAACAGCTTCAGCGTCTGCCTTGGAGACACTTGCTCACTTGCCAAGTCTGTCAGACAGAATTAACTTGTCAGCAAAAAAAAAGGGTATAGTATATGAAAAAATATTTGTTTGAAAGTTGTACTGCAATTTTTCATCCTTCCACAGACTATTTCAAGCTTTCAGGCATGATTTGCTGTTTTTCATCTTGTTAACGGTAATGCTATCACATGGGCACATCCATCCTGTCCTTGATGCTTATGTAACAACACCCCCAAAAAAGAAAAGATTAAAAAAAGGAATACTTTGCAACTTTCTTGGTGGATAAGAACAGGAACAGGATTATACTAAAAGCATCTTGAATTTTGTGATAGAAGTTTCAGGTTAAGGATCTGTTAAGAATAAAGAAATCTGTCTGAAGCAAAAGCTAAAGGAAGCAATGACCTCAACAACAGAATTACTGTCCAGGTTTCAGAATCAGGGGCCATCATGATTGCTCCCCAGCCAGCAAGGCCATATACAACCCCAGGTGTCAAGACAAAATATTTGATTATGAGCTATTCACGATTGATTTAGGAAAAAGAATGTACAGAGGCAAAACACTCTACTAGGTTAAATGTTTGGATTTGGTTTGCACTGAAGGAATTGGCTGATGGAGTTATTTGGACAGCTTTACAATCAGCATGTGAGCAGCATACTGTGTACCAGGACTGGATAGAAGAGATTGACATCACACACTTGCAGATACAAGTAACCACAGAGAAGAGCCAATTTTGACTCTTCTGACCTCAAAAAAGGGCATTCATAAAGAAAACAGGAGCATACAGCCTACTGCAGAAATGCCCTCAGCTATTAAAGTAACTTGCAAAAGTATATTAAAGTGTAATACAAAGGAGATAGAAGGTTCACTCTTAGAAGTCAAACAGTCATCCTACCAATTAAGATGCAAATCAATCAGAACTTACATAAAATAGGTTTACATGCAGCTTCCAGTGGGAAAGGCTCATCAAGCTGGCCCAAGCTAAAGCCCTGTACTGTGAAGTCTACCAAGCTACCAACAGCAGTATGTCTACCAACAAAAAGAGGAACATGCAAACCCACATTAGTTATCCCCTGTTTGAAGCATTTTCTGCTGCATAGAAGGAATTTGTAAACCCAAATTTTACTTTTGCTTGTTGACAGTCCTGTCCAGGAGTACTACGTTTAACCTAACACAGAACTAACCAGTCACCATTAAACATGGCACCTGCCATCTGCAGCCAAGCCTGAGCAACACACAGCCCATCTCCCCTGGCCAGCAGGATGAACAGGCCATGTCACCCTGCACATCAGTACCTCCATAAACATCAATATAATGGATCAAGAAGAAAACACTGAGCAGCGAAACTTGTACTGTTTTTGAATTCTTTTTTTCTTTTCAGACTATTAATTATGAACTGAAGAAGGAAAGCAGCCTTACAAATCTCATGAGAATTACCAGGGGAATAAAGCCAAGGCAACATGAGAGCATTTACTCATGTGCGTCTCCTGCAGAACTGCTGCTCACAGAGACAGGTCTTCTCGTGGGTCTCACATGCAAGCCCACTTGAGGTAGTGAAGGGGCCAGCACAGCCCTGCTCCAATGCCACCATCTACCAGCCAGAAGGTGACCACATCTTTGTTGCTTTCTGATGTTTATGATTTGAAAACACGAAACTACAAAGTTGTGATAAATCCTTTGAGTTTAGATACGATACAAAGAAAAAGTAGAAAAGTTCAAGAAACAGGGGTAAAAGGAGAAGATACACCTAACAGCATGAAATAATCTGCTCTAGCAGGGTAATATGAGACAATATTATTGTCTTATATATTAATATTATTAGTGTAATATTAGTAATAATGCTGTCACTCGGTATTATTTTCACTTAATATTGTTGTCTTCAGAGATGATAAATCTTAAATCAGTTAACCATTACATAGTCCCATAATATGTTTTCAATAGCGTCACCCTCATTCTTCCACAGATATCAAGGATGTAAGTAGCGATGGTGACCTCCAGAACCAAGTGAAAAACACTTAAAGCCGAAACTGATCCAATAAATTTGTGTTTTAAACCAAAAAAGATGACTTACAGGTAGAAATCCAGTTTTTAGAAGACTGAGCAAGTGGGACTATGATACAGATTTACTAAAATGGGAAATTACAGCTTTACTGATCACAACTAACTTCCAAAGGTTTAGTTATAATTCATTAAACATAAATGAACTGAAATTCTGATGTTATTTTTTTTTGGTATAAACACAACAGCTTTAGACTCCAAATGTACACATGCAAAAACATGTTTTCCTGTAAATACGCAGAAAAATTCCAGTAATGCCATAAAATAGCACCGACACAGCTGAAGAAAAGGCTTTTCCACTGCTGAATTAACACCTCCCTTCTTACTGCCACATGGACCCTTGCCCCCTGAGCCTTCCCTGGTTTGGCAAAGGTGGTCGCCCAGCTCACTTGGCTTCAGCAGTATTTTTACCAGCTACGCCTCAAGTGGTTTGTTTGCCAATTTGACTTGGAGACACTCCTGGGGATCACATGAATTTTCAAAACAACAAGATGCCAACAGAAATGTAAGGAAAAACTCAGAGATGAAGTCAAACCCATGGTCAGAGCCCAGCTGAGGTCTTTAGGAATGCAAAAAAAGTGGTAAACTGGGCTGGGATGGCACACATGGATCCATAAGCAGCAAGGACTATGATTAAAATTACAGCCTAGCCTGCATCACATTAATTGCATTCTGTGCAAAACTGTAACATGGTGAGTATTTGTTCCCTATTCCTTTCCCCCCTGAGACCTAGCTGTTCTGTGTGCCTCCTGAATGCTGAAATGTGCTGCTTGTGGCAAACCTGACACAAGTATCAGTAGCTGATTGCCAATTCCCATTTTATCTGTGTTGAGAAATCACCTGTCCAGCAGCCAAAGGAGCCACACAGTGTCACCATGGCCCCACCAGGACAGTAAGCAGGTGGACGAGGCAGGGAGTTGTGCAAGTTAATTTTTTCATTAGCTTCGCTGTGACAGGAATTGTTATTCAGAGCATTTCTGGTGGGCTGCCACTGCCTTGCATAATACTCTTCAGCAGTTCATACTCTCTTTGCCTCTGGCTTGCACTTGCCAAAAGCCTTCAGCCAGGATCACACAAAGGACTTTAAGTGCAGCATCAAGGAAAGTCACAGCATCTGGCTCAAGTATAATAAATAAAAGCCCTGTCATAGCAAAAGGCCTTTGCAAGCAGACAGGAGCTTGTGCCTGGTTGGTTGCCAGTGCCCTTCTGGACTCGGCACTTTCTTTGCTTATATCATCAGCAGAGTAGGGGAAAAAAATAGAACAGGGAGAGTAAAGACAGAAGAGGAAGTATTAAGTCCACATCCAGAGGTCGGCTGCTACCCAAGAGTAAGAATGCACGTCTGCTGAGGAACTGGCGGGAGTGAACCATGTGGGGAGGAGAGAAGGTGCATTTGGGACAGCGCAGGAACTAGCCAAAATATGTTGATACGCAATTGATATGAGGGGAGAATACATACATAAGAGCTGCAGGAAGAAACCAAGTGCTGGAAATGACAGGCTGAAGGTTTTCCTAAGCGAATTTCATCACAATTCACTAATCTAACAGACAAAGCCTCTCGTGCACCACTGCAAAGCCGTAAGAAGCAACTGAATTTGTTGAGTTGAACAATACCACTAATGCCTTATTTTTCACTCTCCAAGGCTATTTATGTCATCTCCACTAAATTTTATAGATGAGAAGTCAGTAATCCCTCATTCAGTTTTTAAGCTTCCCAGGGGAAAAAAAAGGGGGGGAGAGAAAAAAATGTATTTCTGTTTTGTTCAAGAGTTTAAGTGGAACATTTTTTGTTGGGAATGAAGAAAAAGAAAACATGATACAAACAAAACTGTGATCCCTAAAAAAGACTCACCTACTCAGGTCTAAACTATTTATTTATTAGTGTATTTCCAAGCCACCAAACCTAGAAAGCAAACAGTTGCTTCTGTTGACCCAAAGTTGACAAAAGTACATAGACATTGCCCACTTCCTATGGCACCAGTCCTGCAACTACAGCTCTAAGTCACACAGAAAAGTTTCTCTTAACCTCCTTGATGCACTAAAGATGCACTAAATACCCTGTTTTTTGAGAAATCTGTGAGCATCCCTCTGGGAAAAGAGTTCTGTGCCATCACCTTCTGGTAAGTTGGGGAAAAATATTGCTACTAAAGCTGTTTATTCACATCTATACCTACTCAGAAATCTTCCAGTTAATACATTTGGGAGAGACATAAAAGACAAACTAATACGTAATCAGAAGTGAAAATTATTCGAGAGGGACACTCAGTGGCAGGAATACCAACCAGTGTCCTAGGTCTTAATGAAATTTTGCAAACAAGTGATGGTAAGGCATCTGTGAAACAACAGCCAATACAGATGTATCTCCTTGTGAATGCCAAGGGATCAGCAGCAGAACTGAGCCTCTGGAACCTACCACCTTGCGATAATTAAAGCTGAAATCATTATACAGCTTGGGTGGCAGGATTCTCAGAGGAGTGGTGGCAGCCTTTTCCCTGCAGACAGAGAGAAGCCTGCTGAAGAATGTCCCAAAATGCTTTCCCCTGTGCTATCCAGCAAAGCATTACAGGATATATGCTTAACAAAGTCTTAGACCTGTGGGATGGGGATTGAAGGTGAAGGATGTTATGCAGAGGCAGCATGACATTAGGTTATCAGTTTGTCAAAAACCTGTTTTTTGGTGTATATCCAGTCTCTGCAGGATTCCTCAAACAGGGAAGCCCCCAGAAACAGATGATGTGCCTCTGCTCTCTGAAGCATGTCTTTTGTTTCAAGAGGGGATGCAAAGACTACTTATGAGAAAAGGTATATTGGTATTAGAAGTTGACAAATTATTGCTGCCGGTGGTGATGTCATGAAGTTTTAAGGGAACCCAATTACATCACTTTCATTGCTCACTGCATGGCATAAAGGTCACACACACACACACACGTATTTCTCCTACAGGCCCTACTGTTTTTTCACTTTTCTTTCCCCACACAGAATTTAAGTGAGGAATCAAAGGGCTTTTTCCTCTATCCCTGTGGCAATAATATTTATATTTAATGGCTATATATATAATATCTAGTTCAATGGCTTCTAGAGTCACCTCAAAAAAAGATGTTTTATTTGAATACCACAAAAGAATTTGAACAGAAGAAAATTCAATGGCTGCATAAGGGCTTATAAATCTAATTTTTTTCTGAATAGCCCTGCAGTAATAAGCAGGGGCTCAAAGTCCTTAGCTTGCTGACAGATGTATTCAGCACCTTCAGTCTGTCTGCTGAGCCTAATGGGGATAAGTGGAGACAAAAGAGTCTGCTTGCAGGTGTGAGTTTGCAAAAGCAAAACAGATGACAGACAGACATGTGCCAGGATCCCAGCAAACAGCTGATCAACATCTGTTGATCAAATCCTGATTCCAAATCCTCTTTTCTCCCAGAGCAGCACCTGGGACAGACAACAATCCTGTACGTGAACTCTGCAGCACACAAGGAGCTAAGAAGGTCAAGGGCTGACAGCTCAGAGCATATGGTGGATGCAGATCATTGCAGACATATTGAGTCCAACCGTAGCAATGGAATAAATGGTGTAACTCCAAAAAATGAGTGTTACACAGGAAATCAAAGTGAATTATCTGAATAATTCCGCCTAGAGACATAAACAGCTGCTGCAAACTAGCATCAACTGTAGCAAAATTAAGGTGTTTATTCTCAAAAGCAGCTTACTTCCCATCCATCTACAACGAAAGACTAATTATTTCCATTCCAGCAAGAACTACATAATTGAAAATGTATTTTTTTGAAAAGTACACTTTTGATAAGAGCACCCGCAAACCTTTAAGGAAAATCTGGGTGCACAAGACTAAGCAAACTTCATGGCATGACTCTTAGGTCTACAATACATCAAAATAAAATGCTAAACAGCACAGCTTTCAGGGACTTTGACTGGGATCTTAGTATTCTCGCCTCAAGGTATTTATAGCTTCAGGACACATTTTCTTGATACTGTATTCTCTTTTGGAAATATTTTTCATACCCTCGTTTTACTCTGCTTTCAAGACCAACTGCTGAACTGACACAATTATGAAGTCTGATTAATAAAAGCATTATCTTGTACTACAACAATCTTTCAAAAATTGTCTTGGTCTTGAGATGAAAAGCATTCAGAGCATGTGACTTATTGTTCTTAATTTAACCTTTATTCATCAGCTAAATTTTTTCTTCTTCGGATCTTAAGAAAATTATTTCTAAGTTTAGAATCAATGTCTATTCGTGAAATAATGAGAAAAAGTTCACCTGACAGCTATAACTGCTAATAAAATATAAAAGAACATCAAAAGCTTACTTATTAAAGACCATGCTCTGGGGCTGGCAAGTTTTTCCCCCATTCTAAACAACCATTATAAATTAAAATATTATTAAATTCTGAGTTTTGTCACTGTTGTTTTCCCTTTCCTGCAAATTTACTACCTTTTGGAATTATGAAAGATTTCTCTCAAGGAGACAAAAAAGTGAAAACATGTTTTTCTGAAGAAACTGTCTTACAGAAACCTTTCTGAAAAATAAGTAGATTTTTATTATCTTTAACTGAACCCTATGTGAACAGTTTCTTCAGCTACAAGAATGGCCTCATGAAAATTCTACACTTGTGAAGCACAGAAGTTGGGACTAGGCATGGCACTTCAAAAAACATAAATGCAATTATTTTTCTAGTCACATTTCAAAAGCAGTCCTCACATTTCAAAAACAGTTCTTCGTATAATTTTGGGGCTGATTAGAAATAAACAGTCTTTTCTGCCAATTGCATTTTCCAGGCAGAATGTTAGCTTGACTATAAAATTCACACTTGCCACACTCCGCCACAGCAGAGCAAAAGGACTTCTGACTGCTCCCAGGATCTCAGAAGTAAGTGGATGTAGCAAGACCAGATTATTAATTCTTACTAGGAGGCAATAGGATTCAAGAAACTTAAGTTACAGAAAGAGATGCCATTCCAACTTAGGCTTAGCCTCACAACCACCGTGATTATCATCACTTAAGATAGGACCAACTTAGATAAAACCTGTATTTACCTCTTTTTAGCCTAACATTAAGACTGGGGAGTAAAAAAAGGGATAATTCTAGCTATGAATTGTTCCAAGCCCTTGTTCTGAGGAACATCGGTGTCCAGAGGCATTTCTTATTAATGGACTCCCATGACTGAATTTTTTTTTTGTCGTGGAAGAGAAGCAGTAAAACATGCGGGTTATGGATTCAGATCTAGAACATTCCTGCTTTCCTAGTTTAAGGGGCTTATTTCTTACTAAGTAATTATTCCATCACAAAACAAATGTTTTAAAATCTTCCTCATTTATCAGATATTGTTAATTTAAGGTAAGAGATGATTTGCGGAATATACACTGAAAAAATCAGTTCAATCCATGTAAGGACCATTAGCTCCTTCAACCTAGTCTGAATGAAGGGTACTCTTCAACACACTGAAAAGGCTTTTCCACTCACCCATAAGCCATGAATCATTCCAGCAGCTCCAAGGACGTGATGGCTCTGTCTCACAGGATCTGAGCACAGCAGCCCAGGCCCTGTGCGAAGCCCACGATGCAAGGTGGAAACGGAGACCCCCAGATGGGCAAGACCCCTCCTTGTTCCCTCAGTGCTGCAGACACCATCAGACACCAGTGCCTGCTCACAGCCCACACCTCCACTGCCACCACGCACGGGCACCACACCAGCACAAAGGGATGATCTGAAGTCGTAAGCCTTTTAACTTGAAATTTAACCAACCAAACTGCAGTGGAGCTTAGCAGCTCCCCATTAAACATCCAGGGAGGAATGATCCTTTGTCAGGCAGACACAAGAGTTCATACAGGATCTCTTCTACATGAGGTAAATCCTCTGCAGGCTGGTAAACAGAGAAACCAGATCTGTAAACATCTCTCTTGGACAGAAGTTTGGACCCTACTTGGCAAATTTTACCATCTTATTAATTTAACAGCCTCATTTCTTCAGTTATTAACAAGAACAGATGGACAGGAGGAGTTTTTTGCTTTGTTGGGGGGTTGGAAGCCAATTTTCTTTTTTTTCCCCTATGGGCCATGTAGGGTGACACACAGAAGAGCTTTGCATCAAGAAAAGTAGCACTACATGCAGCACGCACTCAGAACTGCCAGCACAGTGATCCTTTTAAAAGATATTTCATACATTACCTCTTAGAAAAATGGTTTACCCCAGGGACATATACACATCTTTGAGAAGCTGGAGATTTCTGAGCATCTGCAGGGACAGCTGGCATGATGGTTACAGCAGCTGTCACACTTGAATTATGAAATTGTGCATCGCCCAAGGAAAGGATCAATGTCATGCAAATCTCACAAACCTGAACTCGAGTCACAAAGAAAATTAAGGTGGGAGAGATAACTGTTTTGATGACACAAGCCAAACTTGTTTGAATCACTCCATAATTTCAAGTAATATGTTACATACTATGTGCTGTAATACATACTGCATCTCTAAGGCTCCCATCTGAATAGTAATTTTATTTTGAAGTGTCTACTAAAATTATATTAAAATCTTTGGGGGTAAAGAACAGGACTGGGGAAGCAAGAAGGCTGTGGAGTTTTTAAATCAAACTTCAATAAAACATTTATTTTTTTGACTCAAATCAAGCAGGAGATGTCAGCTCCTCAGTGAGGTTTTCCTGCTTCAGAAAATTATGCCTTGGTTCACAGTCGATTAGTTATGTGACTGACCTGATTTATTATGTATCACTGCTACTTCAAAAGAGGAGCAGCCTGAACAAAGAAGTGAAAGATACATCAGTATTAATGACTTGCCTCTATTAAATAGCTAGCAGAAATAATTACATTTACTATTTTTTAACTTACTATTCAATATTTGCTGCTTTGTGTGAAAGAAAAGAATTTTAATGAAATTCAGATAATTAATATAAATAACAGCTGAGGTTGTCTGCTCACACATGGCACATGGGAGTAGAGGGCTTGTAAGAAAGCCTCCTCCCCAAGACTCAGCTTTGCTCTTGAGAGATTCCCATAAACGCAGGGAGCCCTGGAGACCTGCAAGAGGTCATAGCCAGTGCTCAAGGCAGGGCAACACCCCAGAGCTGGGTCTGGCCCTTTTTACAGCATAGCTACATCACACTTTTAAGGAATTCAAAAACCACACTATTTCATTCCTCAGGGAAACAGGTTGGGAGGTTTAGAAGAAAACAGACCAAGGAGTGACAGTTGACATGTACTTTTTTTTTAAAACATCCATTTTTATTCTCCTTTTCTTTTCCCCAAGTAATTTCCATAGACCAAAGATCTCACACAGTGCTAAGCTCTCCATGTCAGTAAGTTATCAGCTCCCTCGAGCCCAGGACATGCAGACCTTACTGAGGGTAGCGTTTATTGGCACCATCAGTAGAAATGCACATATTCAAAAAAATGCTGAAAAATCGATATTTTTCATTTACATAAACATACACTGAAGATCATCTACTTAAATAATCTAGTACATTCAAAGACAAAATCAATACAACTTTACATCCTACAAGTCAATTTCAATACTATCAGAGGACAAAAATATCATCCTGTACTTTACCCTATACAGTCTGAACACTAATAATAAAGACAACATAACTAGAAACTGATCACAGGATAAAGATTTGTTTTTTCTCAATCAGAACTCCCCTGGATTCAAATGAGGAAAAAAAAAAGTCAAATTAATTGCTCATACCTGCTTAATGACTTTTCTGCAAGTTTTCTCCCCTGCCTGTATTTGTAAGATGTGAAAAAGAATTAAAACAAATGTTTCTGCAAAATATTTTACTTATTGCAAAATCCTGAGTGCTACAACTGAAATACATACTACAATGCACAAATGAGTACAAAACCCATCTGATTTTGGTTCATGATGGTTTACCTAATCATCAATAAAATGTGACCTTTAGATGAATATATATTGATTTTGTTACTTTAAAAAGTGAACTATTTAATAATTTTAAATCTGAAGGTATCGTAAATGAAGGCAAGTTAAAATATTAAAATACTGCACACTGGCAGTGCTAGCGGTACATTTACATTCCCTTCTCTAGAGAGTTATGTCCCCCTTGCAAAAGGGAATCACCTTCAGTTATTGCTACAAATCCAGCGCGGACAAGAATGCTGAGCTAGCAAAATGTTATTTAACTACTGCCATGACAAATTTGAAAGCAGCAGAAATCAAAGAAACATATTCAGAAGAGCCCTCCATAATCGATACAATGAGCAGCAAACCAATAAAGCATTTTAGTGTCCTTTCTCAGGACGCAGTTGATTAATTTACTAATAGATTTACACGTAAGTAGTTACTCATGAATATCGCTGTCAATTTTTAATGGAGGGCTCTCAGAAGTGCTTCATGATTAACATCGCACTCCAGTTAAACAAGAAAAGCCATTAAACTTACTGTAAATACATCTTGATTTAATCTCTTTGAAGCACACTAGCACACATAAAACAAAACTTTCTTAAGCAGTACTTGTTCAGACTTTGGGGACCTTATGTGCACCACACCACGATTGTTGACAACAAAACATCATTCCTTGCACTCACCACATTCTTGGTCATATTCCCATTTCAAATTTCTGCTTCTGATAACATCAAGGCAGCAAAGCAAACTGATCTTTAAGTATGTTTTTAAACTCCTATATAATTAAATATATGACAATCAAACACCTTCCACTGACTTAAAGTTCTGCTTATAATGCTAAGATGGTATGCTAAGAAATATGAAATGTGAATTGCTACTTTAAAGATGATTTAAGAACTACAGCCACCTAGGACATGATGAAGCACACTGAGTAGTATACTATCACAGTCCTCCACAGAAAATTATTTCTAAATTAGCTATAACTATGAGGCATGTTCCTGACCAACCAAAAGGACGTGGACTAGTAAATTTACCAGCATGCAGACCGGCTGACTATTTCTGCTTCAGGTCGATCAGTTCTGAAAAGACCAGCGTCTCCTCCTTTATTTCAGTTTTACTCCCTTTTACTCCCTAAGACTCAGCTCTGTTCATTACTTGACCCTAAGTCCACTTAGGAAGCAGAAGAATCAGGCTGCAGCTAAATAACACCACTGAGCATCACTAGGAGGGGGTCATTGGCTGTAGTTCAGTGTTTGGAGAGATGGTGTACACTTTCAGAAGGGACCAACAAGGCACCAAGTTGAAATCATCCTAAGGTTTTTAACCCTTTCATTTCACCATTTCACTTTTTTTTTTTTCCTGTATGGGATGCACAGAACATTGACCCAACTTTCCAAATTTTGAGGCATGAATCACAAAAACTTGTATCCACTAAGTCTTCTAGATCCTTCACAAGGAATCCAGTGCCATGGAGCACAAAATGCTGTCAGCTCAACTCACTACAAGAGGTAGTCAGGGCTACACTTAGTTAAGGGGCAAATTCCAGTGAGGTGACAGAAACACAGCGACACTGAGTAATTTCTTACTATCCCCACTGACAAGGCTATCAGGTTTATAAAGTCTTTTCAACGGCTTTAGTGGTGGAAACACAGAACAGCCTGTTTGAGGGTTGTCATTCCTTTCATGTGTCACTCACGTCTGAAAAGAGCAATGAAGTTCTTACAGGTGCCAGAGGTACAGGAGGAAGAGGAGCAAAGAGAAGATGGCAACACCTACACAGAATGCTCCCCTTCCTCATAGATGCTTTTGTTTCTCAATTGTTGATAAAACTCATGCTGAAAATTCCTACCCAGTTGAAGAATCTCCTGAAGATATTCTCTTTAAAAAATTTCTACTCAACTTCTGGATCTGCTGTCCTGCAGCAGAAGAAACCTCTGTGTTGCCTGACTTTAGTTTCAGTGTTTCTCAGTAACACTTAAGCTCTTAGGTATTTACCAGCAAAGCTTCACTAAAAGAGGAAAAATCACTGACAGGAAACAGCACTGACCACCATTAGTTAAGAATCATGAAAGCTTTACTTGACATGTATCTTACACAAGTTCACTTAATCTGCACTAAAACATACAGGCCTTCCGATTTCTATCACTGCTTACAAGACAATACAAATTCCATACATAGGGACAAAACCCTGAATGAACACATTTATTCTACCCAAACCTCTCATTCTACAGTTACAGTGCAGTGCCATCTGCTGTACATTTGTTTATGTACAATTCTTCCAACCAACAATATGACAAAGAAAACCTCATGACTGTTATTTAAAACCTTGGAGCATCAGCAGTCCTACAACATGCAATTTTGTCACTAGCATTTTAAACCAAAATAAGACTGAGGACTGCATATTCCATTCTGCAAGTATACAAAAGGCTACACAGATGTATGCTAATATAAGGGTGCCTGCTGAATAAACAAATCAAATAAGACCATAGGGAACCACTCCTTTTATTTCTCTCAGAAAAAAACCACCAATTTTTATGGTCACAGCTGGGGTTTACATGAATCTTCTTCAATTAAATATTAATATGCATTTTAACTGCATTCTCTCATTAACAACCAATGATGCCACAGACTGCAAAGAAAGCTGCCAATTTTCAGAGTTCACTTTGCTCCAGCTTACAGTGTCTGTCATAAACACCTGATTTTTTTTTTTTTATATATTTTAGGGTAATACAGGAAGGAAAAAAGCATATCCCTGGAGACAGCCAATGAAATGTTCACAGCAAATCTCTGGATTAATGTATCAGCATAGCTACTTCATCAGAGTCTGCACTGAAATAAATAAACTGAGATGCACTTGTCTTATCTGTAGATATTCTTACACCATCCATAGCAATCGAACCACTCTCTAGGTTTCCCTTCCTTATCCATTAAGAATTTCCTTTCCTCAGAGACCTTCAACAGACCTGCTTTTCAAGTGGCTAAAACTTCACTTTGACCTAGAGAACAGATATATTTGCTCTGCCTTTGCCACTAAATGGTAACATGAGCTGCCAATACAGGAAAAAATCCACCCTGTAAGTAGCACTTACTCCTCCAAGCACACATTAACAATATCTGAGGTCCCACAGCACTTCAGCCTCTCTCCCCATGACTTACTACTGTGCAAGAGCCAGGAAAGACAGCCAGGTGTCTCCAGCAGTGCCTCACCACAGCCCCAGGGAGCTTCCTGCATTCACAAGGAGGGATGCATGCACAGCACCCAGAGGTGCTGGGCACCCTGCAGGCATGAGGCACTGCTGCTGCACTGCTGCACCACTCAGGTGTTTTGGGAACGTTGGTCCATACTTCTCTTCCTCCAATATATTCATGTTCATGCAACTGAGTACCACAACAGTGTGTCTGTATTTTAAACCAGACATATAAAAACCCATTCTCAGGAGCATCTATTCGCCTGAAAACTAATTCCTACTACAAGTACAACATCTTTCATTAAACAATGCAGAATTCAATCTATTGCTTTACACTTCTTCAGTTTATTACATTAAATGAAACATGCTGCAGGTATGGACATTTCATGGAGGTTATCCCAGGAGGATGTATCTCGAATACGACTTGTAATTTCATCATGAGCAAACTTCTTATCATATCAGGTGACTGTCAAGTTTTCATTTTCACAGTCATAAAAATGCTGGAGAACACTGTGCTAAGAAACAGGAAAATAAACTTCAAATAGCAAAGAAATTAATTTTACGCTGTGATTTTTCAAATTCTTAGGTTTGACAACACTGCAGGTGGTTAGTAACACTGCAACTGAACTCTCCTGACTACCTCAATTAATGGCAAGTGCATCTAGTCTCAGTTTTAGAAGGAGGAGGAAGCTGGAGTTCTCCAGTCTCTACAGCAATAGCAGAAGGCATGGAAAAAACCCCAGATTTTGAGGTGATGAAAGATGCTGCTGTCATATTAAATGTATCCGATTTACCCACTGTGATATTTCATCAATTACAAAATGAACATGCAGAGAACTAACTATAGAAGGTACAAATATTTCTCTGGAGTCACACCAGCCCTGCCAACTGTGAAATGTATGCTGCTAAATTACTGATGCTGCTTGCAAATTAATGTACTCTACTGAGAGACTTTTAGAGCAGCAAAACATTCTGAATAGCTAATTTGCATATTAAACAAGGAAAATAGATAAACCTAAGTTATTCCGATGAAAAAATATCAGGTCTTGAAAGTCTAGCTGTACACTGTCTTAACAAGACGCAAAGGTTTCCATGCCTCTTTCCAGCCAGCATCCACAGAATTTACATGGACAAATGCCAGCCAAAACAGGAACCTAAATCCCAGTTCTGAAGACAGCCACCAGAACTAACACACCACAGAACACAGCATACGTCATTTGCTCTAAAATAAAAGGTAAATAAAAAATATAAAGAGAAAAGATACTTTTACATAGTTATGCCCTGATATCTCCTTCAGGCTTCAGAAGCATAAACTGCAAATTCAACTTATTTTTGTAAAATAAATGTCTAAATCAATACATTGCAGTCCATTTGAGAAGACAGCATTTCAAGTAATATGTTGAGGAAGTATTGCTGTTTTCATGCAGAAGACAAAGCTTCTGCTAATTAAAGCCCTGTTTTAATTAAAATAATAATAACCATGATGTCCTGTTTCTACTGTTCCTATTTGTGTAATACAGATATATAACTTACAGGTGACTCTCCAAGTTCTGATTTCCCCCTGCATTTCACTGGCTGCAGCAGAGCCCATGAGCACATGACACAGATTCCCAAAAACTGTTGTACACAACCCTTTGCTCAGCTGTAGCTACCCCCACTTTCAGCCAAAGTCAGCTTCTGAGAGTTCCAAAGGTGAAAGTAATAAAAACTGATTCTTTAACAGCACAGATCAGGTATGGTCTCCATTAGCTTTTCTGTGTTCCCACTGATTTTTGCAGGAAAACAAAACTAAGCATAGTTGGTCTGACAAGACTATTTGAACACTAGTAGGGCCTGAGCACAAGCAAGTCATCCTGACTCCCAAGCTTTTGAAAAAGGCAGATTATTTCAATCAATAACTTGATATGTCAAAATCTCTCTACTCTAAAACTGTGAAAATTATATAGCATGGCAGTTGTAAAATAGATTCTCTGTAAAACAGATTCACCTCAAAGCCACACATTTCTTTAGCAATCTGAACTTGTGGCTTCTACCTAGTAATTAACCATTGGCGTCCACAAATAATTTTACTTCTTGAACTCTAGCAATAGAGGAAATCTGCCAATGAATGCTGTTGACAGTCTGTTTAGGAAGTTTGTTTCTCAGATCCTTTGTACAGTAGGTTAACCCCACACCCCAATCATTCATCCAGTGAACAGACTAATAACAAATGTAAAACTCTCAAGCAGTTTCTGATGGCACCTTACGACGTAACTGTTTCCACTCAGGCATGACTGGGAAACACCCACAAAAGCTCTTCAGCCTTCACAGTGTAACAGCAGCTGAATTATGACTTTTTTAGGTTCCCATGTGAAGCTTCATTGATCCTTCTGGGGGGGGGGGGGGGGGCGGGGAAGGAATATTCACAGGATCTGCTTTTTATTCTGTACTTCTAATTTTCCCATTCTTTCCTATATGATCTGTTTCTCCCGACTGAAATTAAGGGAATCAATACGGTGCAGGCAACTAATACTCTTCAGATCATTAGCAAATGGAGCAGGAAACACACAGTAAATTTTATCTAAAATAAAACCCAAAAAGAGCGTCTTTTTGTGCAGAAAAAAACTTTGGGGGACAACAGCGCACTTTCAGTCAAACTCTCTCAGCATTAGCTGAGGTGTTGCTTTGATTCTCTACCCTTAATAGCCCTGCGCTTTGAGGATCTTTAAAAATGGTCAAAGCAGAAGGTAAGTGATTCTTCACAGTACACAATATTATTTGCTGAAATCTGTTGGCTTGAAAGAGGACTGCTATGGAAAAATAAACAAATGGACACATTCCCTTGATCAAACCTAAAGAAATCAGATGGAGCAGAGGGCTGGCTGGTTTTGAGTTCAGCATTTTTCATTTGCTTTAGGGGTTTTTGTTAGGATTTTTGGTTAGTTGTTTTATCTTCAGTTTGTTTGGGGTATTTTTCTGAAGAGAAAATTTTCTAACTCCCTAGTCCAATTTCAGTCCACCAAGTTGATTATTCTTTTAGCAATGTACTTAAATGACAACTGATTAGACAGGTTCTTCTTTTAGGGTCAAAATCAGCATGAACTTTGGAGGAATTATCTAGTCAACATTCACAAAATGCAATTATAACAAGAGTAACTTTTCAGAGTAGCACAGTGAAACAAAGCTGGCATGAATTTGACAGTCACGGCCTGTCTTTTAGGCACAGCCTTCAGAAACAAAACCCTCTTGGGACATTGGTGCTGTGTCTCCTTTCACTGCAGATGGCCCTGGGGACCAAGGCTGCCCATCCACCCTTCAAGGCAAGAATATAAACGTCCAAAGGACAGCTGCGACGCAGCCCCAGGGCCTGACAGAGGTCTGGGACTGAACTACAGGCCACCTGTAAGGTCTTCACATAGAACTGATTTATACTGGCTTTCAATAAGATGGAATAAAATTCGCTCTTCAGAACCCTGTTCAGTATTGTCAAAAACTGTTTTGTCTCAAAAATGTAACGTTTTTTTCTTTTCCACAAAACTTACTAAACCAGAGTCTATGAAAAAATAGATTTCTCTAAATCAGTTCTATCAGTAATTCAGTGGCAATAACACCCTGCATGCTAAGTAGTAATCTGGCTTTATTAACATTTATTTTTATTTAACGGGGTTGCCCAGGCTTAAATTTCATTGACAAGTGAAAGAAAAAACAGTAATTTGTACTTATAAGTAAGCAAAGTGCAACTTTACCATTTGAAATGGACACTGCAAACTGTTTTTACTTTCACAAGTGATATTTAAACATACTTTATTTACTTGAGTTCACTTCCAAAAGGCTACTGTTTAAAATGTGAAGGTATGTTTTAAGACAGCACATAATCCACTGCGACTATTTAAAACAGCATATAATCCACACTATATCTTTTTTTCATTAGGAAAACTTCCTTTCACATAGAAATTGAAGAATTTTAAGTCTAATGAAATATCAGTTTCACTTCACCACTAGAAGAAACAGTCACTATAAACAGAGTACCTGAGAGCAAGAGCTAAGCCGCAATATTACACATTAGGTACAGAAGTATTCCTGACTGACAACTCAGAAGTTATAAGAAGTTGCCTAGCTGTATATTAATACTACATATTGCAATTACATGAAAGCTTTGTAACTGTTTCTTCATTTTGTCAGACTGGAATGAGGAGTTCACAGCCTTCTGGGGTAACAACAGTGTCACAGATTGCACCTGCCTATCTCTAACTGTTTCTGATACATATTTTGTACAGACAGACCAGAGCTGATCCAAAACCAAACAGTCTTTTAGTAGACGATCCTCCAAGACATTTCTTTTCGCTTTCATTTGGACAACAGCTGAAAATCTTCCTGTCTTGTAAATCACATCATTTTGCCAAAGATGTCTGTTTTTTTCATGATTAAGCATTTCATTGTTATTTTGCTCAGCCTCAAAGACTACCACTATAATAACCTGTAACAGCATCAAAAATATGAGTTTACATTTTGGAAGACTTACAGCATTTATTTTGCTCACTCTCCAAAACACTAAGATCTACAGCCAGAGGTTAATTTCTTCCCTTTATAAACCTATTAAAAATATCTCCAAGAAAAATATATGCACATACATAATCCTATCATACCTGGTTTGTTTTGGTTTTACTGATGGTTTTACATAATCAGGCAATCAGGAGGCTGACAGTTTCTATTTTCAATCCTGTCAGACTCCAGTGTGAAAAAAGGCATTTGAATTACTGGTAACCCAGTAGTGTCTTCCGACAAGCTGAATCCTAGTTCCCCAAAGACCATTCTTGTTTTTCCCAGTACAGTTACCAGAAAACATCATTGCTTTGAAATGTGATGGCAGCCTACCCTCTGCTACTGAGTGCAACAGAAACTGGAATGCACAGAATAAACTATGCAAGTTTGACACAAAATGGTGCAAGCTGTGTTGTATGAACATGTTTCCATCCTTAAGGAACGCTGTAACAGGAATTGTGAAAAGAAGGGACAGCTTTAGGAAGCAGAGAACAGTAAGGCAGCAGTGCTGCAAAGGGAGCCTGCAAGTCCATGCAGAGGACAGCTTTGTCCTTCACTCATCCCAGCATGGGGAACCAAGAGCTGGTTGTTCTTTAAGAAAAATTAAAATCCTAGTTTCATCATTTTTGTCCACTGCACAGTCAGCTGTTACCTCCTATTCTCTGCAACTGGAATGTTTTTACTCTGATTAACAGAGCACCATTCTCTTTTTGAGTCAAAACTGAATGGATGTTGTTGCAATACACATTATCAACCTAACTTAGCTATAAGACTAAATTCCACGTAAATTATTGGAACTAGTACTATTTCAATGAAAACAGTTAAACATTACTGCTGCATAAATGCAGTTCAGTTTCCAATTATACTGTATCATCCAGAACTGCTTACCCTGACTTCCACATTACACTTTGAATTTGCCAAGAGCATCCCAAACCAGTCATGGAAGTTAACCTGCATAAGGTGACAAGGTGTCTAAAACTGTGAAGTCTCTAAGCACCCATTAGCTTATTGTATTATTTGATTTCTTAACCTAGGAGACCAGGGGAAAATATTTTTCTTAAAATCAAATAAACGTTTTTCTTTATATATAATGGGAAAATGGTGGAAGTGAGAGACTATCAAACTAACAAAGTCGCCCTGATTACAGACATCCATTTCAAGCTAATTCTCTCAGACTGGCTGAGAGTCACAGAGCCAAACAGCCAACAGACTGAAAGTCCAACTAGATTACATCTGAACAGTGACTTTTTCTATTCCCCACAGGTTATGGAGAAAGGGTTGGCCCATTCTTATTTTTCATGGGTGTGTAAAGTTCCCTGCTTTTCCATCAGTGCTAAAGACAATACGAGTGTCTGCCTGACTTCCATTCTGAATCAAGGCCCACTGTCCATACACATTCTGATTCCTTGTCACATTGTGAAAGCATCACAATTAGATGTTTGCTAACACTCTGCTTTTTCTGGGGATACTTGTCAGCATATTCAAGCAGAGCAAACACTAAAATGGGAGAATACCTTCCAAAGTAAATAGCATGCCAGAGTTTTCTGGGGATTTTTTTTGTCTGAAATGAAAAATTGTGACAATTTTAATATAAGCATTACTATGAATGCACAGCAGATGCATTAGTCTGTTCAGCAGTTAACTCCAATAACTGATGGGTTGATTCTGCAAAAATGTTAAAACCAACTGCCAAGCACCTTCACATCCTGCTTTACCAGAATAAAGACAGATCATAATTATTTTCAAAAAACACTGCTTCACCCTCCAGAGCAAGGTTTCCAGAAAGACACCCAAGCAGTGATGCTGTGGTAAGGCTGCTTCTCAGCAAGAAATTCATTAGACCAGACTCTCTGAAGCCTGCTCAAAAGCCAAATAAAAGAAACAGCACCTCTGCCATTTAATGATAGAGGAGTTTAATAGAGGACTGGACTAGATCCACACACTGTGGAGGTGTAACACTTCTAAGAGCCTCACTTCAATAGGAGCAAATCTGCAGCACTGCAGTGTATGTCTAGGCTTCCAAAGCAGCACACAAGATGAGCCTGGAGACCCAGTATGTCAGTCACAGGATCCAACATGTGCCAGGTGAGCTGGGTACTCTGCCCACACTCAGGACAGCAAGACATATGAAATTGCTCCCAGCCCTGGGGTTACGGTCCCTCTGCAGCCTTCAGTCCATGCACATCCATGTGAGCTACAGGACTTCACATCCTTCCTGATTTCAGGTGCCCTAGTCTCTTTTGCATGTTTGTACTAATTTTTCTTAGTCTGTTTGGATTTCTTAAAATAAATTCTAAAAAATTAAATACATTTTATTACACTTGATTATATTTAAATACATTTATTATACTTTGTGAAACACAGATCAACCCCTGTTTCAGCAGCCCAGCATTCCAGAAGAGAGCTGTGGCCACCAAAGGAGGGAAGGAAGGAAGGTGGGAAGATGGGACTGGAAGCAAAGCAAAAGCGGCAGGACATTAGTCTTTCAGATCTACTGTGAAAAACCCCAAATTTATGGAGCCACAAAAAGAAAACACAAAGCAGTTTGCATCTTAGCAACAGGAGCACTCTGCTGAAGGAGGGGATACCTGAGACAGTTCCTGATACTATTTACACATTTCACCTAACTGCCACTTATAACCAAATTAATGAAGCCCAGGCTTCCGGAAGTAGAAACTTTTCTCCTCCAAAGGAATTCTCTAAAACACTGGATTAGAGGAGCTATGCTCTTCCACATATATGTTTTCTCCTGCTCTATGAGTAAGTTTTTCCTGCACAACTTCACTAACAGGAGATAAAAATGACCCTATTACAATTGAGCCTTAAAGCAAAATCTCTTTTGTGAGTCCCTCATATTGACAAAGGTACTGAACCAAAGTACATTCTTTCAAAACAAACATTCCAGCCGCTACACTGCATAAACACCTTACATAATCTGATCTATACAAAAATAAGGCCCTACCAACACCTAAGTTTTCAATGAAAAGAGGTACAGCTGTCATGTTTCACGCTGAGACTGTCAGACGCTGAGAAAATGAACCCAACTACCTCAAGCCCCTCAAAAGACCAGCACAGGGCCAGCCATCACCCAGCTCACCTTGGTCAGACAGGTACTGCAAAGATTTTGATTAAACCCTCTGTAAGCAAAGCAGGTGTCAAATCAGATTAATTTCTACAACATTTTCACTGGATTTCATATAGAAAAACAAGATAAATATCAAGCAGCCCATTGACACTTGCATCCCTTTCAACTCCAGCATTTAACTTCCTACCTCAAAATTACCAGATTTTCAAGTTTGAAATAAAACATAAAATATGTCTTAGAAATTATGATCATTAAAGAGTTGGAGAAAACATCAATTATAGTAAGTCATTCCTTACCACTAGAGTTTCAGAAACCTGTAATTTTTGCTGATGTTTTTGAAAGACACTCAATCACAATCACCTGTTTGCCGTCATGCATAAAATACCAACTGCAAGCTAAAAGTTAAGCATGAGCCAGATGTCTGACATACATCAATTTTACAGTGTTTCACAAATCATTTGCCTAAATTTATGTGCTTAAAAAAAAATCTTATGAATTTATTACAAAAGAAATGTCTGTCCTGACTTTTATTATTATTTTGACACTAGAACTGCTATTTGCATTTTTAAAGTAAGTAAGTATCACTGCTCTTCTATACTAAAAAGACACAGCTTACCTTAAGAACTCTAAGTGTTGGACTTTTTACACTGATTGCAGAAAAGTAACCACAAAAGGTACATTCTGCTTCATCCCTTCCCCCTCCTCAACACTCAGAAAGGGCATATTTCATTAGCTGTGTGTTTGTTTTATGATAAATAAAAGCCAACCAACCACCAACAGAACATTAACAACTATTAATAATCCCTATGAATACTATAACTGTGTGTTAGTCTGTGCATAACATCATTACTGTTTTATTTTTTAAATAACTCACTGAAAAGCTCCTCCCATCCCAAAAAAACGGCCAAGTATCATCAACACTTCCACAGTAATGAGGGGATTGTGCCAAATTTACTTAGCTTGGTACAAAACTCCAGTTAGCATAGATAGAATTGTTCTTGAGTCATCTCAAGACCTGAGTTTTCCTTGCTTGGTCTCTCTGGACAACACTTTTCTCTTCTGCGGTGGCTCCAAATGTCAAAAATTACATGCATTCATTTTAAAAATCCAGAAATTTATTTACCAGGTCAGTTTATTCTTTTGACTCAATATAATTCTCCTTGAAGTCACACAGATTGTATTGAATTTTAATGAAGAAAGATTCCTATGAAGCACTTTCATAGTTCTGTACTATTCTTTTAACAAAAGTATTCCTCTTAACCTGACTGCTACAAAGCCATGACATCCCAACATCCCTATAGGTTGTCAGTGACAAAACCTTTGATTCTGTATGTGTCACCTATGAAACAAGAATTGTGGTGCCATGTTGAATCATGTTTTATGGTTTTTCTGCCTTATCTATTATGAGGATGCCCCGACACTGAATTTATTTCATTCAAAACAGACAGAAACAGAATACGGTTGTTACTTTCTTCATGCCCAAATTCTATCCAGTCACCACTATCATATTCAGTAATGCATTTCAATAAAGGAATTACTAAATCAGCTGTAAAAGAACATTATTTTCAAACAAGTATCAACACACAGTATCTTTCCATTAATTGATCATAATATGCCTTCTGCTAAAGGCATTTTAAAACATATATAACTTCACAGCTGGGTCTTAAAAACCTGTTAACCTTTGCAGTCCAGTAGTACAACATAACCAGTTTTAGAGCTAGCTGCTGACATACTATTGGTTTTGACAAAGTCATGAAAGCTTGTATCAGGCTTCTATTAAAATTTACAGCTTATGACAGATTTGTCAGATGTAATTTATTTCTAGTTTAGCTGTATCACATTATCCCAATTTGAGACTTTATGATATGATTTCTATCAAGGGAAAACACACTATCGGGTAACAAATGTTGTAAACTACTGTGATTCAGTTTAGAGAAAAAGTCATCCAATAGAATTTACTATCAGAGGCAAATATGCATACATACTTTATTCACTTGGAATGCCTTTCTCCACTTAAAAAATAAACACATATACACATACTCTACATATATTTTAGACACTATGAAGTCAAGCACATTAATTTCCTTCTGTATTTGTAAGTACATGGTACAGATTTCCTTAGGTCAGAGATCTCGTCTCCCATAAATTTGCTTTTACATGCACTTCCACTAATGAGTATTACAAAACACAGAAGACCCTTCATAAAAAATTGCCTAAGAAGAAAACAATACAGCAAAACAAAAATGGTGTAACCCAGCACTAGATGAGATTCACAGGACTTTCTTATATCCTCTGTCTGAAGGATGCCCATCTTCTCAGCACAGATCTGAGATCAAATGCCTCACCTCCCCAGACACAGATGACACTTTCTCAATTATTTTTAGGAAAATATGTGAGGAAGAATAACATAGATAAAAAAACCTCTATATTCTAGCTTGTTGGGGGTTTTTTAGACCACTACCGTTCACTTGCACCACAGACAGACAAAGCCTTTCTGCTCCTCTGTGCTGGGCTAATACTTTGTGTCAGCAGCCCTTGGGGTGTCACCTCACCTCACTATCCTAAAGGGAGCATGAAGATGAAGGGGCAGCTCCTGGGCTGAGATGCTCAAACGCAGCCAGAGGAAGGGCAGGAAAGTCCCTTATTCCAACCAGTGCACCTGGGAGTCTCTTTTCCCCCTCATCATCATGGAAGACTAAGAAGAAGGGGTGGCAAGGGAATGCGAGCTCAGGTGTGGTTTCAAAAACAGAGGGTCTCTCTGGGCTGCAGAGCAGCAAGACCCACCACAGGACCCAGTGGCATATGTAGGAGAAGTTTCCCTCCTCAGGCGGCACCAATAGGACCAGGAAGCAGTGGCTTTCTGGGGTCAGAAGGTCTGCTCAGAGAAAGGAAGCCCAAGAGCTTCCCTCTTCTAAAGTAAAACCCTTTCAGCAAAGCATAAAAAGCAGCAGGAGAGAAATGTGACCCGCAGCTGACCCAGAAACACAGGGCACCAGCCAGAGATGAGGTGCAGGATGGTGAAAGTGAGGACAGCCACAGGCCAGACCTGGAGATGTAGTTTTGCAGAGGTATCAGTTCTTGTTTTTTCCACCTTTTTTGTTCTTACACATCACAACACACACAAGTCTGCCAGAATGCTTAACTCGGGATTTTATGTCTACACCAGTGTACGGGGTTTGCATTGCCAGGTTTTGCTAGTGGCAGGGGGACTACAGGACTGGTGACTTCTGTGACAGAAGCTTTCCCCTGTGTCTGACAGACGCAATGCCAGATGGCTCCAGGACAGACCCACTGCTGGCCAAGGCCAAGCATGCCAGTCAGAGATGGTAGTAATGATCTGGAACAACATACTTAAGAAGGAAAAAAAGGTTGTTGGGCAGATGTAATTGCACTCAGAGAAGAGAGGAGTGAAAATATATAAGCACAGGTCTGCAGACAGCAAGGTCAGAGGAGAAGGAGGGGCAAGAGGTGCTCCAGGTGCTGGAGCTGATTCCCCTGCAGGCCATGGTTCTGCAGCCTGTGGTGATGCAGTTGTGTCCCTGCAGCCCATGGAGGAGCATGAGGATGCAGAGATCCACCTGCAGCCCATGGAGGAGACCCACACTGGAGCAAGTGGATTCCTGAGAGGAGCCTGTGGGAGGCCCGCACTGGAGCAGGCTCCTGGCAGGGACTTGCAGACTGGTGGAGAGAGAAGCCCATGCTGGAAAAGTGTCCTGGTAGGACTTGTGATCCTGTGGGGAACTCACATTGGGGGAGGCTTTTTTTAAGAACTGCACTCTATGGGGGACCAACTTCGGAGGAGTTCATGAAGAACTGTAGCCTGTGGGAATGACTCACATTTGACAATTTCATGGAGAACTGTCTTCTGTGGGAGAGACCCCACTCTGGAGCAGAGGAAGGACCCCTCTCCCTGAACAGTGGCAGAAACAACCTGCGCTGAACTGACCATAACCCCCATTCCCTTATACCTGTGCTGCTGGGGGGAGGAAGAGGTGGAACCCAGGAAGGAGGGAGCAGTTGGGGGAAGGCGTTTTTAAGATTTGTTTTACTTCTCATTATTCTGCTTCGATTTGATTGGTAAAAAATGAATTTCCCCAAGTTAAGTTTGTTTTGCCCATGACAGTAATTGATAAGTGATCTCTTCCTGTCCTTATCTCAATTCATGCACTTTTTGTTATATTTTCTATCCTCCGTCCACTTGCAGAGGGCAGCAACAGTGGAGCTCTGGTAGATACCTGGCATTCTGCCAGAGTCAAATCACCACAGCCAGTAACTGTTCATTTATCTTCGGAATAAAATCTTCAGCACCACACAAACACCGTGTCAATTACCCCCTTTAATTGTATCACAGAATTACTATTTATATTTAAGTCTATTAAATTGTATTTCTTTCTTTTTTTTTTCTTTTGAGTGGAAAGGCATTGGGGTTTTTCAAAGAGAAAGCAAAATACACCTACACCACACACTTGTTCTGGCACAGCACCTAAAGACCCTCACGCACTTTCAGATACTTCTCTTGTAGCACTATGAACTACCAAGCCAAAGACAAAAAGGACCATTTTGGATGGTACATGGATATTTTTGATCAAAGCATCCAAGACTTCCCACCCTGCAATTCTCAGAGAAGGCTCTACAGTTCTTGCCTACCCAACACACAACAATCTAAATGCATATTTACCCCTTGCACATATGTGTATTGCAGTAAATTATTATAAGCAAGGTTCACTGCTTCTGATACTCTGATTTGCCCATATTAATTATATGGTCACCCCATCTACTTACTGTTTAGTTAACACACACCACCTCTGATTATGGTAATGAATTCAACTTACATAAACCAAAAAAAGTTAAATATGAAAGATTAGGCAGTTGCACTCATCTTATTAAAAGGAAGAAAGAAAAATCCCACTGTAAGTAAGGTTCTCAACATTTGAATCTGACTATTTTCCAGCATTTTCTCTTTCTGTTTACATTTTTCTCTACTACTATAGAGAATTACGAACTATGGTAAGGCCATCTGATGCTTTCTGACCATTAGGACAAAACCTGAATTAAGTCCTCCATAAAGCAAGACTTAACAGGCCAGTGCAGGCCTGCCTCAACAACACTGGAGTGTATGGATTTTTCTGCAAAGTTTAGGTGATAATTGAAAAAGTGACATTGGACATTATGTACCACCCTGCAGGAGAAAGAGCAGTCAAGTTGGGCACACTTCCTATATGTGAAAATTTAACATATTAAGTGGCAAAAGAATGCCACTGAGTTCAAAAAGGATACAAGAAAATATGAAGGGAAAAGAGGCAAGGTTTTTGAGGCAAAGACTAGCAAAAGGCCGTAAAACAAAGGATCCTGGAAAACTAGGGTACAAATATTTAGCCCTTTACAACTTCCCACTCCTTACTTTTATATGTACGCCTGGCAAGGTGGCATAGTTTACATTCAATAAAGTGTTGGTGCAGATTAGACTCTAGGAGGGGAAAAAAACCCCAAATGAAAAACTAAAGCAAACATAAAAAACACAACAATAACCAACCAACCAAAACCCCCAAACCAACAAAACACACAGAGGTGGAAATGGTGAGCTTAGGCAAATGCCTGGAAGATGACCAGATGTCTGTTAGCTGTAACAAATTCCTAGGTACTCACCAAAGCATGGGTAATGGCTTGCCATGCACACTCAGAAGCTGTAGCTCCTTTTCCCACATTTCTAGTTTTTCCAAACATTTACAGTTTCAGTTACAGATCAAACTGCTATCTTGGCAGAACCGAAGGAAAATTTCAGATGTTTTTATTTATTTAAAGAAAGCTGCTGAGCTCCAGTTCAGCAATGCAACTAATAGGGAAGAAGCTGGCTTTCCCCAAGGGCAGCCAATGCACAGCCGCAGGGATCAGTGCGTGGTGAAGCATCAGCAGCTTTGCCAGCCACAGCAAGAGAAATGCCTGACTCCATGTGTGAGCCTGTGCAAACAGCAGTATAGCACAACAGAAGAGCAGGGAATACCTGCTGTCCCCAGAATCTCATAAGAACAAGCAGTGACTTTGTGAAATACATGCTTATTTTCATCTACCTTAAATTTACAGGAAAGCACTTTCTTTTAATTCAAAATAATCTTGAACACAGGTCAAGTTCTGCCTAATGGAAAATTAGACTGTCTAAGAGAAAACTAAGTTTTGCTTAAAATGAAACAAAAATACCAAACAAAACATTATGTCTCTACTACAAACACCAAATGGTGTCATTGCATTCTCATGCCTGACCAGAGACACAGCCTAAAGAACTGAATAAACTCAGACTCCACCATGTTGCAGTCACTAATTAAATTTTAGCCTCCTTTTCATTTCTGTTCAGCTTAATTGCTCAAAGAGAACATCCAGAGGAAAGCCATTTTATGAAAATCCTGAATATTTTGTTTTATTGTTGTCTACACTTTTTGTTACCTTTGATTCTACGACAGTATCTCTAACTCCTAGATCTGACAGCAAATCAGCAAAATGCTAACAATATTACCTTCTTTTTTTTCCAAAGAGAAAATCAGACAGGATATTAAAACACATTTCATCCCCAGATACGTAATTATCATATATTTAATACATGACATGCAAAAACAATACTAATGAAAAAGCATCAAAGCAGAATTTAATGGTAATTTCTGTCATGCTGCAGAATGCTCTCACATTCTCCCTCCCTCTTCTATGGGTGCATGGTACCTGAGGAGAAAACAAGCATTGGTCATTATTCCCAGCACACTGAGAACCACCATTAGCTCATTTGAATACAATATTGAGAAGATCCACTTCTCCTTGAAATTATGTCACTTCACAAAAGCTTTCTAAAAGTGTTTCTGCTACCAGGCCATCAAACCAAACACTGAGATCCATGGATGTACCTCCAAGCCGAGTGACCTGAAAGACAACACACAGTGGGCATTTGGCTTGACACTAACTGTCCTTAAACTGCTTTAAATTCCCCAAATTCCTTTACCAAACTAAGTTACAGTTTTACAAAAACAGTCAGAATTTTATTTTTGAGCTACTGGAGTCTACAAAAAAAAGTTTTAAAGAAAATTTCTTATGCTTCTCTGTATTTAAACTCGTAGGATCAACAACTCAAAATCATGCATTGCTTAGTCTGAGACCACAGCTGCTGGAAACAATGAAAACAGGAATTCTGCAGGTTAACTACTCAAAACACCTGGCTTAATTTTCTCAGACAGCTCTACCAATTCTGCAAGTGTTACCTCTCCACACTAAACACTCTCTAGGAGAGGTGCTGGAGCCCACAAATGCTTTGCAGGGACCAGTGTGTATGCTTTATAGGAAGCCAAAGTGAACTTGGCCCCAGCAAGAGGTTACAAAATTCCATCCTTGCTTGAGGGGACAGCCAAATACACTGTCCCGCACAGTCCCAAAGCCCAGTCAAATAAGAAACCAGTTTTCTGCAACCCAAAAGGAAAATGAAGTTTGAAGCAGGTCAAACATCTCTAAAATGTCTTAACCACAAATATGTTAATTAGATGACAACTGAAATAATGTGCACAAACAAGTGCCATCCAAAGGGATTGGTAAGAAATACTAAACAAATGAAATCACAGACCCACCAAACCCACCCCACATTTCAATATATTGCCTCTGATGAGATTATGAGGAGAGTTATTCCTTGTGAAAGAGAAAAGAAATGCTCAAGGGGCAGATATGGACAGAGAGTAAATGAGAGATGGATAGTAACTTTATGTCCTTCTTTTTGCTGACCTGAAGTTTTGCCGTGGAGGGCTTGTCCACTCAAACAAGCAAAGGGGATGCGAGGACCATACACTGCTGCCTGCCAAGCTCTGAGCCCCCATCCTGGCTGTGGGTGCAGCCAGCCCTGTGCACTGCACGGCACCCTGCAGGCTGCAGCTGCAGGCAGCCCCAGGGACAGAGCACACAGCCTACAGAAGTGTCACGAGGCCGCTATTCCAGATCAGTGCTGCAGACCTGCTCAGTGGCAAAGCAGCTTCCTCCCCGTGTTGTTATGGCATGGACAGGAACAGCTTCACTGCTGCAGAGTCAATTGCTTTAAAAGACAGGAATAGTTCCCAAATGACACAGGACAGTGTCCTTAGGCAAACTAGGAGCAATTTTCCCATGTACTCATTCAAGCAGCATCCTTTCAATAAGCAGCCTGGCTTTTTCCAATGTTTAAAAAGTCATGGCCTAAATATCTGCATGCAGCTGCTACAGCATCAACTGTTCCAGCTCTGCTTCCCAAGTGCTGCTGCCCTGAGTAAGTATTGATGGCCTTTGCCCACAATACAATGACGCATACCCAGAAAACACAGCACAACTAGTTAACATTACTGTTACACTTCAACTTCACACCATACCCTATGTCCACCAGCATTCTTACAGGCCAATAAATGCTAAGCTTGATACCCCAATACTGCTAGGGTGACTTTACTCAACCAGAAGATAGGGGCATATCGGGTGTAAAATATTATTTCCCCATATTTGTTCTCTGTAGTCCATAGACACATTTTGTTCCACTTCAACTACAGTTTCTATTTGGCTGTTAACTTAAGTTTCCAGAAGCTGACTTCATGTCCCAAGAGATGAAAACTGCTTTACCCTCAAGGAAGAAAGCAATAACAAGTGAGGCTGACTTGCCCAACAGGCATATAAGGTCAAAATAAAGTGTCATATACTAACGGCAGGCTCTATCCAAAAATCAAGGCTTCGTATGGCACCTTGTCCACACTATCAAAGCAAACACAGACTATAAATATCTCAGGGCACAGATAGTCCAAAATACATCAATGCTACAGTTACAAAAACAACCTAGTACAAATAGAATGTGATCTGCAACCTATGATATACATCACCACAAGTAAGTACACTGTTACTCCGGGGCAAGTCCATTCACATGCACATCTGTTACACCACAGCCAACTTACCACAAGGCTAAGGGAAGCATCCACCAAGGGAGGCAATATCCTAACAGAAAAGAGTGAATCAGCAGCATGAGCTTGGAAATTAAATCATGACTTATCAATCTGCATCCTGCAACTCTTACTCTACATGGCAGTGGGACTGGAACTAGATGATCTTTGAGGTCCCTCCCAATCCTTAATATTCTATGATTCTATGATATGCAGATACTAACCACAAAAATTGGGTTTCTTGGTTGTTTTGGGGGAGGTTGGGAGGTGTGGCTCTGTGTCATGAAATACAAGTAAGAAGACAGCTATATGGAAAATAAGCAATTTATGTTTGACCCTTAGTACCAAAGCACAAAGCAGAATTCTTGTGATTACTGAACTGAGCAAATCAGGACACTGAGGATATTGTAGAGGATAAATACACATGAAATCTAATTTTTTCTTGTCTGTCTGTTTTCACAAAACAACTTCTACTGGAGAAGCACATTCATTGTGGCTGACTACTTTTAGTTCATGAAAGGAAGGTTATGTCATTTTCTATCAGACAGAGAACAGAAATGTTACAGGAAGACTTTCTCTCCTTCTGAAGCTTCAGTTACACAGATCTTCAAGGTTTCCACCCCAGCCTGTTTCTGAAGCTTTCAAAATTCTGCTATCAGATA
Source organism: Trochalopteron elliotii (assembly GCA_024734555.1). Classification (NCBI taxonomy): domain Eukaryota; kingdom Metazoa; phylum Chordata; class Aves; order Passeriformes; family Leiothrichidae; genus Trochalopteron; species Trochalopteron elliotii. The sequence continues at coordinate 7,691,336 of JANPWX010000699.1, read as the reverse complement.
TGATGTCTGCATCCAGCATTAGGGTTTACATCTGATCATAAAGTATAGATGAAACTCTCAAATACGCAACAGCTACGAAATATGTTTAAAGGTTACCTATTTTTTTACCCTCATAAACGAGCTCATTCCCACCGGTAGCATCAGGTAACTGTCTATTCTAGACCAGCAATGAAACTATTACGAAGGATGAAATCACATCTACTTAGGAAGAAAAACTCTCATGTTAATGACAATTTTTCATTCATGAGTTAGGATCTCAAAGTGCTATGAAGTTTTCCTGTCACAGTGGCTTAAATTGAACTACTCAATTTTAGAACTTCATGTAATTTTTTTTTTTAAATTATCCATATGGTTTCTGAAGGAATTCAGCTTATTTTATCACATTATCTGCTCACACACTCTCTAAGCCTGTTGGCTGATTCTAGTTAAATTCTACGAGGGACAGAAACCCTTCAAAATAATCATGCTCCTAATAAATTTAACAACAATCAGCTGCTGGAAAGTGTCAGTACCTGCAGCCTCCACAGAGCAATGGAGGAGCTGCAGCACAACCCGCTAAGTGCTGGCAGCATCTGACTGCCATACTGTCACTGGCTGCTGCACCTGCCAGCTCTCCTAAAAAGGACAGGTTTTAGGATGCAGCTGGGAGAAGTGTTTTTGACCTATTCTAGACAGGAGTTTGGCATGGAAAGAAAAGGGCCAGAAGAGTTACTGTGCCGACAATTAACAAATTCAGGCTTCATTAGTTTTTATGCTCAGCAACTCAACTGCTATACCTCATGATTGTTATTTGCTTTTCAGAATCACAGAATGGGTCAGATTGGAAGGGACCAAAGTGCATCATCTGGTCCAACCTCCCTGCTCAAGCAGGGTCATCCCAAAACACATTGCACAGGATTCTGTCCACACAGCTCTTAAACATCTCCAGCAAGAGAAACTCCACAACCTCTCTGGGCAGCCTGTTCCAGCACACAGTCACCAGCACAGTACATAAATTCTTCATGTTCATGTGGAACTTCCTGTGCATCAGTTTCTGCTCACTGCCTCGTGTCCTATTGCTGGGTACCACTGAGAAGGGCCTGGATTCATCCTCTTGACACCTTCCCTTCACATACTTGTAAACATTGATTAGGTCTCCTCTCAGTCATATCAGAACAAGAACAGGCCTAGTTCCCTCAGCCCTTCCTTGTAAGAGAGAGATGCTCTCATTTGTTGGCTTTTCCATTCAGGAGCCCATTAGCCATGACAAGACAGCATCAGTGAAACAGGAGGTCAGGAAGTCCTACCAAAAGGGGTCTGACATGCTTAAAATCTCATCCCATGCTGAATAACAGAGTGATGAGATTGATACAAGTTTTTTTTTCCTCCAGTGTTTCCAGCAGCCAGAAGAATAGAGCACACTGGAAATCTGCCAGAAGCAAAGCCAGGATTTATTTGATGGTGTTAAGGTGTACATATGTGAAAGATGTGAAAAAGAGAGAGATGAAACTTAGGCAGTGGAGAAAAGAGGGGAACCATACCTAATACAGAACAGCCACGTTAAATTTGCAGGTCAAAATTTCTGGGTGCGCAAAGAAATTTCATCTAGAATGCTCAGAAACAATGTATGTAAAAACTGAATAAAAGATGTAAAGACACAGTAACTATGTATTCCTCTTTCTGGAAAAAAAACCCCACATTTTTGCACAAAGTGTTTACTTCTGTAGTTCAGAAACAGCTTGTGAATGTCAATCAGCAAATACAGCCTATCAAGTAAAAACAAATGTGTGACACTTTTTAAAATTATACAAACATGTCCAAGATCATCACTGCTTCTGGAGAAGGGTCTATGATATCACAACTATTGGTCCTACAGTACTGAGGCAGTAAAAGGGACAAGCTTTGTGCTCAGGAGGACATCAAGGAGAGACAGTTATCCCATTTAATCTGAACCACAAAAACATTTCCAACCGGAGTCGTTGTACTGCAGCCTATTTACCATCATATTATCCAGATACGTCAAGAGACTTTCCCATCATTTTAGAAGATTTCATTACTCTGAAACTGTAAGAAAACAAAAGCATTCCAGCATCTGGAGAACAGTACCCAGCTCTGCATGGACAGGCAAAAGCCACTCGTCAAAGATACAAACTGAGGATGAAAGGAATCAAGCGAAAAAGCTGCCAGATTTAGTAGTAGAAATAGGTGATTTATCAGAAGCTGAGAACTGGAGAAAAAAAAAATAAAATATCAAATCAACAAGCACCTTCTGGGAGCCCAGACTGACGGTACTGCTAAGGTTTGCAGGAAATCAAATGTGTTGAGGAAGTCATGGCAATACAGATTCAACTATACAAGTCAGTTTTCTCAATCTATCATTTCTTTGCTGTGCATGCTGTGATATCTGAAAGCAGATATATTTATTTAACAGAAATGGTATGGGCTTGCCTAACTCACATGTTCCACAGGAAAAAGGAAGGTAAGTACCAAACCCTGCTGAGTCAGCCAGAACAACAACACTAGAGACCAAGCACAAGGCTTCTCTGATCTGCTAGAACCACAGTGATCTGTCAAAAGTGTGGCAAAAGCCATGAGGTTTTCTACTGGAGGGATTGCTACCAAAGCAGTAGAGGTGCAGCAGCCTTTCCTTCCCACCGAGCCCAGAGTAGCAGGATCTGTGATGCACTCTCCTCTAGTGGTGATTTATGAGATTTTGGTAACAGTCCCCACAAAATCACCACTTCACTTCAACCTAATTGCAAAATCGGGACTAAAGAGCTCCGTGGGCTCTTGAAATTGAACTGCTAGAAAAAGCACCTCCAGAAAAACTGCTTTTCTTTCTCTTTTAAGCCAAGGTTTGTGATCAAATGCACATTAGATCAGTAGCACATTTGTCAAATAAAGAAGAAAATTTGTACACACAGTACTACTGCAACTGGGACAAAATATGAGAGGGTTCTTCTAATAAGTATTTTTCATTTAAAAAATCCAGAGGATATCCAGATCTGTAAAAGGACACAAGTTTAGCCAAATAATAAACTTGCAAAATACTAATTCCTTTTCATTCTTTTTGTTTTTCTTTACAGGAGTTTTCCATAAAATATGCATGTATAGCCTTATTTTCTGAAGTGGCAAATATTACCAAAGAAAGCTTCAAGAATACCAGTAGGTGGCACTTCAAAAACAAAGCAAAAACCAAACCTGAAACAACAATTTATGCACAAACTTTATGCACATATTTTAAATTTTTCCATTTGATATACAAATCTTTTGTTTTAAGAACAAACCTTTAAATAGCCTTTAAAGAAAAAATAAGCTTCTATTTTAGTGTTTACTGCAAAATGAGGGATTACAGTTACTAATTCTAACTCTAAATGAGACTTGATATTGCTAGTTTATGTGAACAGATATCCAAAGACAAATATTCCATCATCCAAAAGATGGAAACTATATAACAAGAAGGAGGGAAACATACAAAGCAATTACACTGGTTAGTAATTATCCTGGATCACCTATAAAAGACAGAAGGGAAAGTGTGTGATAGTGGCAGGGAGAGGAGGCTGGGATGAGTGTGAAGAACCTGCTCTTGCAGGTGCCTGGCATGAGAGGGACTTTAGACAGGCTTTATAAACAGAGGGCAAGACAAGAGACACCACTGGCAACTTCTCCTTGAGGAAGAAAACTCTTGAATTCTGCTTGTTTTTTAAGCATCATACACTGCTCATCTTTCAAAAGTTTCCATAATGTAAATTATAATATTTTTAAGAGACTGAGTAATTTTCCAGTCTATAATTTTTTTCAGCAAAAACCCTAACAATCTTGGGGGGGAAAATGTTGAGTTTTATTCAAGAAACACTGGAGATGAAACACCTATAAAGCAAACATATTACATTTTAGCTTCTCAGTACTATGTAAAAAGCAGAAGCTACTTTGCATGTAAATCAAACATGAACTCAAAAGACAAAACATCTACTGCAGTGAAATATCATGTTACACTTAATTTAGACTGGGTTTATTATTTCTAAGTGAACTATTAATCAACAGTAACATTTAGAAAGCTATTTTTATCAGTGCATTCAAGAGGAGAAGCAGTCTAAGTTTCCAGGTAACTACCTCTCTCAAGGAATTCTAAGTTATTTAATCAATAACTCTGTAAAGTGCAAATTAAATCCATCAGGTGCAGTTTGATGAGGCAAGTATTGACTCAAAAGTTTTTAAAAAACGCAATTATTTCTCACGTTCAATTAGAAACAGCAACACCATATACATAGATCACATGACAAATGTGCTGGAAAACCTAGTCCTGTAATTAAGCAGAAGACTAATTATTTATAAAAAGCATTTGCTCATTTACTGGTCCATGAAGCATGATAGCATTCCATCGAATATGCAGGCAATAAAATTTCAGGTCCTGCCTGAATTCTAACTGACACAAGGCCACCTCAAATTAAAGAAATATATAAAGTATGTAAACAGATAATTCAACTGTATAGACAATAATGAAAGATTTGTCATTCCAAGTAAAACTTGGAATTCCTACTTCTTACACTTGACTCTATCTTAAAAGTGCAATAATTTGCAGAGTTAGACTGTGACTAAGTATATTTTTAATCCTTCACATAAGGCAAATCACTGATAGACACTGTACACAGCAATTACATATTCCTGCCCTGCTTGTGCTCCATACCAACCATGCTGGCTGGCTGCAGCTGACCTGCTCCCATGCACCATGCTAAAGAGCCAAGGTTTTAATTCCTGCGGCATTGCTGCATCCCAGCAGGACAATCTCCACCCCCTCTGCTCCTCCAGGGAGGGGAATTGCAGCACAACCAGGACTGGGATGCAAGGCCATAGGACAGGGTTTACAAAAGCAGCAGCCTTGGAGAAATGGCAGCAGAGTGGCTGCAGTGGATTTTTTTCTTCCCCTCTGGGATTCAGAATGAAACAGGGGTTAAAGGCATTGGGGAGGGATAATGAGCAGGAAGATCAAGGGGGATTGATAGTATATGGAGAGTATGGAAAAAAATACGAGGGCTTCCCAGGATGCCAGAAGAAACTGAGCTGGCTCTCCTCAGGAAGGCTTCCTCCTTTTGGGACTATCAAGTTTCCCCTTAACTTCATAGCAAAAGTTCTGTTTTCCTTATAAAGTGACAGGATTGCACATCTGCAATTGGTGCTTAGAAGTAGAGCTCAGTTAAAGCTGTGTGATGCCACAGGAAAACTGTCCTGCATCCCTCAGAGGACATCCTGCACTGCAAACCATGATTCAGAGAATCAATGGCCCTTTTACTTTCTCTACTTGACAAGAGAGGCACTGAGCTGCAACAGGCCTGTAAGGCTGCAGCATGCCGCCCCCTCCCAGCACAGCCCCAGAGCACGGCCAGGGAAAACGGAGGCCACAGCCTTCTGCTATGAAGATACCAAACAAGCCCCCCACACTCAGTCCTAGGTTTTCACATTCTGAAATACACAGCAAATCTGTTCAATTCTTCAGAACTTAGATCTTCAAGGATACTTATTTTCAAAATTAAATTTGTCTTTAAATCCCTGCAGCCATGCAGACAACTTTTGAGCAGCTAAACTTAAACTGGTTTTCACATAAAAGTTTTAGAATGTCCAGTCCAGGTTATAATTTTAAACCTGAAAACTCTTTATGTCATTAATTACAAGAACCTTTTACCATTTCTGCCAAATTCAGGTCCCCCTGCATCCTATGAGTTCGAGGTTGTAACATTTTAAAGATCAGCTTTTCCCGTAGTTATAAACACCCCCTGACCACTGCCTGAGAACAGCCTCCCTCCTTGGCTCAGCAGCTTCCTGGCAAAGGCACCGTCTGAGGTGACATTTCTGCAGCACACCCTGGGCAATACGGACTCTGCCGCAGCCGTGTCCCACAGGACAGGGCTCTTCCTCCCTGACACAAAATCACAGGGGAAGAGAAAGAATAGAGATTTCCCTCTTCAGAGGAAAGGATTATTGCGCAGAGAAAAAAAAAGGTTAATATATTTCAAAGCTTTTATTTTTCTAATAAAGATAAACTAACAATTAATTAAAACACTGCCCTACTGCCTGCAAAATGCGGTAGGGTGTCCATTTAGTTTTTTAACTCCCACCAGCAGCATCATGAAAGACAGTTTTGGGCTGGAAACAAGGCTGCTCCTGGTCCTGCAGTGTTGCCATGACTGCAAGAGGAGAAAAGCTGCAGGGGACCAAGGAGGAAACTCCCCCTGAGGGTCTAAGAGCATGATGGAGACTCAGATCCCTCCTTCTGTCCCACACGGTGTCCACTGTATCAAGCATTACTGGCCATGGAGGCAGCTTGGAAAGAAATGCAGGGATGCTGGGACGATCCAAGCCGCACCCAAACTTACACATTCCTACAGTCAAAACAGATGCAACAGGGAGGGAACTAATACAACATTAAGATCTGTCTTGGATATTTCAGACTCAAAAATATCATACAGTTGTTACAGGCTACCTTTTATTGTAAATGGAAATAGTACAAAAGTTTTCAGGACTTAATGCCACATAAAAGTACTGATTTCACCTTATGAATCGTTCTATCTGACAGCACAGTAAGTGCCATAAAGCAGGATTTAGTACCCGTGATAAAATGTTTGGTTTTTATATAGATATACATAAAGCAAGGAAAAATATCTCAAGGGAAATCTGCACCAAATCGTAAACCACAAGAGGGACATGGAGATTAAAATTCTGGAGGCATTGTGTATTAAATGAGCAGTCTACTATTAAAAAAAAAAAAATCAATTGAAGCAAACTCAGTATTTCTACAATTATTATAGCACAATAACTGTCATCTTGAAGGATGAAGGTTGGTTATTTCAAAGGTTTCTATACAGCACTTCCCTGCCTACTTGAAATGTGGTATTTTTAAACTGCAGTATCAGCCAGCCAAATAAATGTATCAGACACCTTCGAGCAATGCACTTAAATGAGAGAATATTCATAAAGGATTTAGAAAGACATCTCAATTCACTGACCTAAATATTACAAAGCAAATCACCAGAATGTCTTCTACATGCAACCATGTTGGAAAATTTCAATTATTTCTTATCTTATAATTAAACTACTGGCTTAATACTTTGTATTTCTATGGTACCTTTCACCCAGGGAGCTTAACGTGCTTTACAAACATTATCAGCTTTTACAGTTAGCTGGCTTTTGTGATGAGACACTATATTGCAGACTTCCAGTTTGAAGTTTTATGTTAATTACATGCAAGCAAAAGAGGGATCCTGAGTCATACCAGGTAACATAAAGTTCATCCAAATAAACTGAGTTACTATGAATTTATTAATGAGGTAGTCAAGTCAGAAAAGCAAGGAGGAGGAGCACACCACAAAATGTATCTTCTTTGGATATTTTGCTGCATCACTGCTGCCATTTTTTAAATAGTATTTCTACAGATGTGAAAGCATTTTGAAATCTTTTAAAAATTCTATACTAAATAAAACTGAAAATTTGACACGTTACTCTGTTTGCATATATCATTCCTTCACTTTGTAAGATATGAAGCCATGGATGACTTTGGGGAATGACAGATTTCATGAGTGGACTATTAGATGGATTAGAAATTGGTTGGAGAGCCACATCCAGAGGATGATGGTTAATGGCACAAAGTCTCAATGGACAAGTGGTGCTCCTCAGGGGTCCATATCAGGACCAGTGTATTTAATATCTTCATTAATGACACAGACAAAGGGATCGAGTGCACCCTCAGCATATTTGCAGATAACACTGAGCTGAGTGGTGCAGTTGACCCACCTGAAGGACAGGATGTCACCCAGAGGGACCTGGACAAGCTTGAGAACTGGGCCTGAGGGAATCTCATGAGGTTGAACAAGGCCAAGTGCAAGGTCCTGCACCTGGGCTGGCCAGCAGGGCCAGGGGATTCTGTCCCTCTGCTCTGCTCTGGTGACACCCCACCTGCAGTGCTGCACCCAGCACCAGAAGGACCTGTTTGACTGAGTCCAGAGGAGGCCACCAAGATGATCAGAGGAAGGAAGCACTTCTTCTATGAGGAAAGGCTGAGAGAGTTGGGTTTGTTCAGCCTGACAAGGAGAAGGGTTTGGGTCGCCTAACTGTGGCCTTCCAGTACCTGAAGAGAGCCCATAAGAAAGATGGAGAAAGAAAATTTACAAGAGCATGTAGTGATAGGACAGTGTGAGGGTGGTGAGGCACACGAACAGGTAGCCCAGAGAAGTCGTGGATGCCCAATTCCCAGAAGCGTCCAGGCCCAGGTCAGAGAGGGCTTGGAGCAACCCGGTCTAGCGGAAAGTGTTCCTGCCCATGGCAGGTGGGATGGAACTGGATGATCTTCAAGGTCCCCTCCAATCCAAGTCATTCTACGATTCTATGATTTCAACATTACACAACCAATACTTCTTTACTGGGTATACTGAATCAGCTTTTTAAGGTTCCATTGCTCCAACAGCATTGTTAAAATCCACGTACTCCAAGATATAAATCACCCTTAAATCACTTTGCCTAAAAGTAGTTAAAATGTTAGAAACTTTGCCACACTGCAGCAACCCAGCAACTCTTTAAAGTTCATCTAACACAACCTGCAGCAATAGCTACCACTACTTCCACTACTTGTGCTCAGGCCATGAAGTATAGAACGTAACCATAGAAAAAAAAAAAGCTCAGCACTATTAAGAACATAAAATATTTAAACAAACATTTTAAAGTAATAAAAAATATATACATACAACTCAGTGCTGCAGAATGAAGCATCCTTACAGGACAAAATGAAAATAGCTTATAAAATTACAGATTCAGAAAAAAGCAAAGAATGAATGGTGAAGTACCAACTGCAGACTTTCTACAATGGTACAACCTCAATGTCCACATAAGGTATTGAGTTCAGCTCACCTGTGTCCTGATTGGAAGGGGAAAAAAAATCTTTAGTGTCCAGCAGGCCACATATTCTACAGACACCACATACTTTTAGTGAAAAACTACTTAAGCAATTGTTTACAGAGCTTTCAGTATTTTATTGGGACCATTCATTTTCTCTTTCCACCTGGAAAGCACAGCACTTCATTCTGCTATATGTGCAACATTTACCGGGATTCATGAGAAAAGAAAAATTACAGCTAACACCTTTTTAAAACCTTTTAGAATATTCTAAAACAGCTTTTCTGAATACAAAAGCTGCAGTATTTCATATCCAAGATTTAGACTCTTTCAAGTACAGTCAAATACTGCAACCCAGCAGAAAAGAAATATTACCTGCCTTTCCAGAGACAAAATTATAATCTTTTGCCATTTAAGACCGCAAGATACAACACCCCCACCAAAAAGAAAAAACCCACAAACAAAAAAATCGCCAACCTACAAAAAAATTGTACAAGGCCAATCCAAGGGAAAAAAATCCTAGTGGAGGAATTGATTTTCGAAAAAGATTTCACAACCTGTGGTGAAGAACATTTTCCTTTCAGATTGACGTTACAAAGACAATACAAAAGAACAAAGGCATAGAGAGATAGAAAAACAAGCAGCATTCAAAGCTGCATGACAAATAAGTATACAGCATGTAATTCTTCAAGTCAATATACAGATCTTGTTCTGCTTCACTTTCCTTCCTTCCCATCTGCACTGTCATTAAATTGCATCATGGCACTTCTCCTGTACCTGTTAAGCATGTATACAAGGATGCTGAAGGGACTGTGGTGACTTTTTGGACACATCCACAGTACTACTGCTCCAAAACGCAGTCAATTCCCAGTACATCCCTGCATCATCCACTCCCTCCATTTACAAGACCTGAAAAGATGTGATACTTCCTTATACCAACAAAATATTTCACTTTTTGTAATCCATTTATTTGAGGGGTTAGTCAGTTTTAACAATGCTGAGGTCAATATTATGATTTTGAATAAGAGCAGGTTAAAAAATCAGGTATTTGCAGTCTACTTGAAACCTTGTGACTACAAAACCTCTTCTTACGATCTACAAACCTGTTATATGAATCAATTATCATGTGTGTATGCTGAACTAATTCAAGTGGAACTATGCTGGAAAACACAGGTATGAAGGCAGGTAAGAGCAGTGCTTCCACCAGCTGCCACAAAGCAGTCCCCACATGGTGTAACGGAACCAAAAGAGAACAACAGATTTGACAGAGACTGTTAGGGAAAATAGAAAAAGAACAAGCAAACTCCAGCCTTCTCACTTTGACATGCTTTGTCCCTACAGCTAAAGATCACAGCACACTTTGAAAGAGCAAAGAAAATCAAAGCAAGCTATTCTGCATCACTGTGCTCACTCCTGATGGCAAGTCCTTGGGAGGGCAGCACACATGGTGCTGAGCCCCACAGGGCGCCCAGGTGGGCAGAGTTCAGGCAGAGGACTCAGCCCCATGCATCCACTGCTTCTGCCTCAGGAAAGATGCCACCAGGCAGGAGGGTGGGCAATGATGTGCTCAAAGCAAGAGAAGGGGCAGCCATGTAGCACACTGGGCAGACTGTGCCATTTTAAACTCTTTCATATCTGCTGACTTCTATTTCTTATGATACTATACGTGAAGGTTAGACAATTTTTTTTTTCTTGTGGTTAGGTCAAACACATCATCAAAAAGCTTCAAGTAGTTTACATTAAATTCCTTAAATTGCACTGCTGCAAATGATGAGGTTATATGTGGCCTGAAGCAATCATTTAAAAAAAATTCGCTTTCAGGTTGAGTGGAAATATATGACTCGTTAATCCAGGGCAAAATCAGTTATGGCCTGAAGATGAAACATCCCTTTTGTCTGAATAAAGCTGACATTTCTGTTCCACACTACAGATTCAACAAACAAAAGTTAATTAATTTACGACAGCAATTCTTTTAATGCTTTTGGCAACATCTTTAACCAGTGAATAGAAACTTAAGTATTTATGATGTACTGAAGCCTCAGAAGAGTGTGGCAGGTGAGCAATTCAGGACACTAAAAGTAATGCAAATAGCTGGGTCATGGTCCGTACAGTATTCAGATTGTTATACCATCACTCATTTGTCAAACACCATTTGCTTCTAGATATTTCTTCTTTTCCAGCTAAGTGATTCATACTGCTGCTTGCTTCCTTAAATTGGAAATGCTGGAAGGATCAGTTAAATTTTTAACTGATGCTCATTTGTTACTTGTGAATTATACCAGTATGTTTATAACCTCCCATCACCACATGCATTTCATATGCACACATACTAAGAGACAGAGAGAGAACACAGCAGAAAGACAGTAATGTGTCATAACATTTACCAGTCGTCTGCCGGAATCAGTTCCTGATGAGATGAGTGGACTAATTTCCCCAGAGACAGATCATACTGCATTCTGCATGGCTGCAGGCTTACTGCCCTGAGCATAAAGCACAGCTCCTCCACCAAGCCTGAAGATGTGAAACAACAACTCAAGCTCTAAGCTGGCCTGTAACAAGTGTCTGTGGTCAGTAAAAGTCATTAGCACTGCTGTAGCTAAATCTATGCAAAATATTTCTTAAATGAGATGCATGAAATTTAGCATATAGTTGTCTTTTACATTCCAGTAACAGGTTCAACTTTTAGTTAAAGGGTCGTCTGATTTTATTTTTTCCAATAACGGAGTGAAATGAAAGTCTGGGGTAACAACTCAGTCATGCCAAATACTTGGGGTTAATCCTCTGCCCTCCTATGAGCTCCCAATCTGAAGTTACATAGTGTAAAGTCATCCTTAGCTTCAATTATTTTTAAAAAGGGTAGAATAGATCTTCTTCCCTACTCCGACCTGTTCTGTACAACCAGGTCCTAAGCACAGGCTCTTGTACATCAGGCACTTCTTAGCACAGAAAGAGCTTGGTCTTGCTCAGACCTTCCAAGAAGTAATTGCCATGCTAGCACATTTCTCACCAGAAACACAAGGAGACAGAACCATTCACCCCCACATTCACAGGCTCCACGCTACCTACAAAAACAGCTGCAAGGTGATAGAAGTTGCCCAGGCCCATGAAGTCACTTCTGAGGAGAACCTCTAGGAAATTTACTTCCAGGACTGTAAAACATTTCCACTTACAAAATCCTACTCAATTAAAAAATTCCCCTATTCCTCTATTTACAACAACAAAGTTCCAACCTTCCATATTTTAGAACAGAATTCCAAAGGAACTGCAGACAAGTACTTGGTATTTCAAAGAAGCTAAGCTGAGGTAGACAAGTTTGGTTCTGAATGCTCAATAATGGCAGAAAGAAATGCTGGTGCCTATAAAAACAAAAAATAGCAATTCTGAGGGAATTCTGAGGGAATGGAGATAAAAATGGAGAAGTCTTTGTATCTGAAGATTTTCACTTGCCATACACAACACAGCACATACAGCACCAGGGCATGCTATTCCTTTTCAGCCTAATGCACACTGGAACTGCAGTAACCAAACTAGAGGGACTACAAAGCTTATGTCTGTTATAATGACAGATACTCAGTCACCCTACCAGAACCAGTACACTAAGTTTCATCAGCAATTATTTCCAAAGCCCCAGGCAGAACGTCATAGTATTCCTATACCAGAAAATGAGAATGTCCCAGCTCAGTTCTGGCAAAAAGCATGCATTTCCCACCCCATCTCCAATGACAAAAACTCCAGACAGGAACAGATCACTATAGCCTGGGGCTAGGAAAAAAGAAAAATCTCGATGAATGTTATCTGTGCAAAGGACTTTAACCCAGCCAAGCCTTTGCTGACAGCCACTGCATAAGCACATTAGCCTATGAAGTGATCCACTGCCCTGCTGCAGTTCTCACAGCACAGTCTGACGGACTTCAGGAAGGTTTGACTAGAAGCTCTAGATACACTACAGAAATACAAAAAACTTGACAAACAACATCCTTAAAGCTGAAGAAAATAAAGTCAAAAGCCTGGAGATATGGAATGATCAAGAGAGGCATATTTAATTATAGATTCAATTCAAAACAACAGTTCTGCAAAGAATTCAAGAAAAAGATCAGAACTGGATATGCTCATACAGGAGAAAATGATAACACAAAGCCTAATTTTTTTTTTATTTGCATTGTAGAAACCGTCAAGAACAAAAAAATATTTAATTTACTGTGGTAAAGGTAACTAGGGAAGAACACATGATTTTTTTATTTGTACAGCTACTGTGCTTACTGTAATTTTTTTTTTTAAATAAGAAAGCAATGCCTTTTCATAATTAGTGTACTTTGACAGTAACTTTTTTCCCTAAATAAAACATGGGAAACATTACTTTAAAAAAATCATACATACATATATATTTAACCAACACTCAAAACAAAGTTTTTTAATAGGGCACTTCAGACTTGTCCAAAAACCAGAGTGGGTCATTGCATAATATTGTTCTGTGATGCATTTCTTGCAAATAGGAAAGAATACAGATGGAACAAGGTACTCAGTTCTGCTGGATCATGGTGGGAAGCCCTCAAGACCTGAAAAGTGAGAGAAGCACTGAATTTATAAGGAAAACTTAGAAAAGCTGAATATATTTCATCTGCTTAACAAAGGTGCATGGGAACCTTGTCACATTAAAGGATGACAGGACTAATTCAGAAAATTACAAGGGCTGGGGAAATTATTATGAGTGACAGAATGAAATTGTTGAGTGCCTAAATTCTGACAAAAAAGCTATTTGATTATGAATTAATTTCCAAAAGAAAATGACAGAAGCATCATTGCCAAGGACAAGCCTAATACTACACCAGACAAAACTTGAAAATAAAGATAACTTCTTTATTTGCTAGATTGAAATAGTACCTTATTGATTCTTGCATAGGTAATTTTTCAAAATCAGAAAAGATGATGATCTGCTGTTAGAGGGAAGCCAACAGTAGTCTGGCAGAACTGCATTAAGATCTATGCTACCCAGTATATTCTTAATACAACTAGGAATAAAAAAGGTGAATACTAATGTGCAAGATTTGTTGACAATATTTAAATTAGCCAGGAAAGTAAAAAATATAGGTTGATTGCAAAAAGAAAGTTTAAAAGTTACATTTTAAAAAGGCTGTGCACTTGCAAAAAAGTCCATCTCCATGTCAGGTAAAGTAATGGGTTCTGATCCTACTCAACTTGAAAGTATAATTCTGGGATTATAATCTTGTTTCATCTACACAAATAATACATCTCCAGACTACTCCCAGGCCCATCCAAATCCCATCTCAACAAATGTAGAGGAACAGTGGAAGAGAAGCAGGCAGGACCTTAAAGCAAGACTCCAGCTGAGTAACACCCTGTCTGTCCCAGGAGAATCTCAGCCACAGTGTCCAGCCATAGAACCCAGCAAGATGAGTTGTAGGAAGCAGCTACCCCTCATCACCTTTCCAACTAAGGAGTGTTTCAGCCTTGGGGTAGGGCAGTTTGGGATTGCATAAGGTTTATGAGCATGTGAGTGCTAACAAAGACCAGGCTGGAGACCAGAAGTGGCTGCGAGCAAAGGGTTATAGTGGGTCTCCAAGGACCACCTGTGAGCTTGAGAACACCTGCATGTCTCTACAGATGAGAGCACCTGGGGTGGTTGGTGCCTGTGGGACCAGGGAGCTCATATGTCCAGGTGCCAGCAACTGGAGACACCAGGACAGCCTCTGAGCAGACAGAGCATCTCAGCTCAGCTGCTGGCAGGCTCCTCCAACGTGTGTATACGCATACTCCCACTCCCAGAGCTCCCTCCTGCTCAGACAGAACTGTCTCACTGCTCTCTCTGCCCTGCCTTATCCCTGGCATACACACAGAATGCACATCCATGCCTGCTGGGGATCCATTTTGGTCTCAACACTGGTCGGCCCTGAGGCATGACGCAGCAGCTACCTTGCTTCTCTAGGGCTGTCCAACCCAGCATGATGTATTTTCCTCTAAGACAAAATAGATGCTTTCAGGCAACCATCAGCTAAATGCTTAGCAGTCACAACAAAACAGCAGGTTATTAAAAACTAGGAAGAGAAGAGAACAAAGTGGAGACAACTTTAACCATTAAACCCACTGTGGGCCTACACCTTGAATGCTGCCTCCAGTTCTGGTCCTCTCCTCAGACAATCAATGGCTGAGCAGCTAATCCCCCACTGCCTGGAAAGGGGACAAAGGAGCCAGGATATAAGAGTGGCTAATAAAATTCACAGGCAGCACAGCCTGGGTGAAGAGTTGTACCTCTTGTGGCCCAAGAGCTAGGGACCAAGAGTAGCATGCTCACAATAAACAAGTGGAAGTAGTATTCACACAATTTTGATCTAAGTCATGGGACTCTGCCACAAGATACTGTGGCTACTAAAACTCTACAGTTTTAAGAAGCCCAACATATGTACAAAAGAGAAACTCAGTAACAGTCAATATCCACATGGAAATCACCCCTATGTCAGGAAAATATCCTGAGTCATATACCATCAAAGGGTGGGAGAAGACAGATGGTGGAGTCATTACCTTGTTGCTGTAATCTTATCAAGTTTTTCATTTTTGGCCACTGTCAGAAAGGATATGGGGTTAGACAGACTTTGGGTCTGACTCAATATGAGTAATTCCTACATTCTGTCCTTACTCCGATTTTCTAAAAAATTAAAAATAGTAATGACACAAAGGACATCTCCACAAAGTGCTGATACTTTTCTTAAAATGTAGACAGATCAGTCTGAAGCTTCTCCCTTTTTTTTCAGTGTGAAGTTCCTTTCTTAACCTGGATCATTTTATAGATCAAGGTTAGAGAAAGAACCTATAGAATAACTGCCACAACATGAAAAACCAACATCCTTCACTGGGAAATGGAAGGAGGCAGCTGGACAAATGAGAAATGGGAAAACAATGCCAGTTGAGATAGATCTGCTATTGATAGAAGAGCAGCAGTGCAGCCAAAGCACTCCTTGCCCTGCTAAACAGATACAGCTGATACAAAGCAAGGTTAAGGTACAAACGCACAGGAATCCTCCCACACCCCCATTTACATAGCACAGGGACCAGCTCCTATAACCCTTCAGTAGCAGTCCCACATGTAACAGCCTACAGTTTTTCAGTGAGGAACTTGTAACCTCAGGCTGCCTATAATTGTTGCAGTACAGAGTCTACTGGACAACAAAACTTAACACTATAAACCTCTGAATGAATACCACCTGACTCTGACAGTGAAGCAAAAAATCATGATTCATTAATTCCACCAAAACACTTGCCTTGTCTGATGTAACCCCTGTGTGACAGAAGAGGTTCAATTCATACTTCCTCACACCACACTTCGGGATATACAAGTTTCCTCCAAGCAACATATTCGCCTTAGAGAAACACAATGACACAAACTGCATCTATTCCAAAAAATATTTAAAACTCCAATCATGCACCATTATGTCATTAGCAAAGCAGAGAAGGAAGAGATGGGATTTCAATCTATTCATTTTCAAGCAGTTCTCAGTTTAGGCAAAAAAGCACAGTACAAACTACAAACAATTATCTAAAAATGTTACAATTACACAGAGCCACCTCAGGCAAAGCTTTCGGAAGCAGCAGAGACGATTTTCCCACACTGGAGACAGCAACACAGTCATCATGACAGCACTTCCTTACTGTTATTTAAAAGGACAGTCTAGACCAAAGACACAGAATCAGCAACTTCAAACTCAAGTTCATTGAAGTCAGGCAATTCAAATGCCTGCAAGTAAATAAGCAATAAAGGAATGGGGATCAAGAAGTGAAACAGCAAACATGCACTCCCAAAACTCACTGCCAATAATGGTAGTATTTCAAAGTGCAAATCTACAAGACAATGGCCACTGATTGACAACAGCTTTCAATGAACAGACATCCTGTCTGGTCAAGCAGGAGCTCTAGTGAATGAGAGGACAACAAACATACATAATAAGAGACCATTAATCCATTACCACTACCAAAACCTAAAGACAAAATTGAATTAAAATATATTTAAACCAAGGATATTATTTATAAAACTTTAACTGAATATGATTTATTTATTTATTTATTTTAAAAGAAAGTACAACAAAATGCTGAGTTCTAAATCCCAACTGAAGAAAAACCCTCTGATATAAACTTAAATGCACCCTGCTTAGGGGACAACAGGGAAAAATAATTTCCCTAAGAGGCCCACCCAGATCCTCCACAGCTTCATACAAGTAAAATTCTTTACACATACAAACCTTGAATCTACCTCTGGGACAAATCATATTCCAAAGTTCTCCCACGCAAAGGCAGAAAAACAGAATTAATGTGCACCATTAGCAGAGACACAGAAACTCAAAATGGGAGAAACAGTAACCTGGAATCCTGCAATGAGAGGATTTCAGCATGATGGAGTAGCACATAAGGACCTCAACACTGCTCCTGGTTTGTACACTGGCAGCATTATCCTCATCTCCTCTTGCACTTTACTCTCAGATAGTTAGTCAGGTCATCTGTAAAAGCTTAAACAAAAGATGCAAGAATAGCACAATTTTTTTGCAGGTGGTTGCAGACAACAAAGTATTTACTCCATCCAAACTAGCACTAAAGATATTCATTGCTTTACAACATATACGAGGGAAGGAGTGGGGAAAAAAGACCATGTAGCACCTCTAAACAGAGCACAGGAAGCCCTGGAAATGCAATTAGTTAGCAGTGAGACTTAGCTAATACATGCCATTGAAAGCACTTCATACAGCCACCATTCCTTTAAGACACACATGCATGATGTTCATATCATCTGAAAATGCAAACACAGCTTGTTGAAACCGAATTTCCACTTGAACTTTGTTTCCAGCCTGAAAAAAAAGGAACTGGTATGTGGCAAGGAAGGAGGGTTGCCAATAACTTCTGTATGCACTTAGACATGTTTCTGGGTCGATGACTGGGTTTAATTAAAAATAAATACATCAAGAATAAAAAAACATACAAAGTGACCAAGTACTGACAAGAAGTGGGAAATGTACCCATGGTGTTAAAAAACATCAAAACATTTCATTTGCAGTCTCTAGCATTAAGTGTGATGATAGAGAAAGCTAGGAATTAATGAACCATTCTAACATTGAAATTAGGGTAGTCCCCATAAATGGCTAGTAGCTGATTTCAGAATAAGGAAGAACAAATCTTACCCATCTGTAGCACTAGCTACTACTGTTTTAATAACCCTTGCTGTCAGATGGGACTCCTGATAAATTGTATGTGCAAAGTAGAATGGCATCCCTTCCCAGAGGTATCACCCACACCTCCTCTTTCCAAACAAGATACATATTGTACTCTCAAGCCAAACAGAAAGTATGCAGCAGCAACGTGATTTACATGACCACAACAAAAAACTAATTCAATTTACCCAATCAGTATACAAATTAAAACACAAAGTAATTGTCTATTAATTAGACATATTTCTGCCTCTCATTTCTACAAAATATTCTTTATTAACTTTTGCGACCATGCTAGCAATTGAAGCCAGTCAAATGGAAGCATGACTCGAAATCAACCCATTCTAGCACAATTGTGTCTAAAAACTTGAAGTCTGTATTTTTCAAGTGGCATATAGATTATCTTTATTTGCTTAAAATGGAAGCTACCCAGAACAGCCATTTAATGCAAGAAAGAATTAGTGAGATATTTCTGTCGAGTGTTGTCTTTGCTAACAAAATGGAAATTACGGAAACTAAAGTTGGTTAAAAACATGAATTTCATTAAAGCTATTTTTCCTGAAGGAAGGGAGAAGAATCAAAAATTTGAATTTTTGAAGCATATCTTAGTAGAAGCTGAGACTGGCTACAGTGTCAGTGCATGGTGGTAATGGTGATAATGCAAGCCCAGTTGGTGAACAGATAAAAGTATTTGGAAGAGTAGAAAGAAACAGATAGAAGAAGAATAGAAGAAAGCCTGCCCAAAGAGGAGATCTAAATGTTGGAATCTGTCATTTAGCCACTACGAGAAACAATCTAACACAGCCAAGTGGGCTCCGTGAAGTTGCACAAGCAGGACAGTGCCAGTCCAAGAGCACAGCAGTCCAGCTGCAGTCTATAAATGCAAACCCAAGTCTAGCTGAGTTTGCAGCTTGTCTAGTCTCAAACAATCATCAGTAAGCAAGGATGACAGCCAAAGCTAAAGCTAGCAGCTAGCTCTCATATAAAAATACTGTGTATGGTCTAAAATAGCTGCATTCCTGAGCAGCACCTTCCCCCAGGATTGTAACAGTGCTCAATATTAACAGGTAGAAGCACTTACAATACTCTTGAGAAAAGTTAAGACAGACAAAGTCTACAATGCTTGCTATGTAAGCAAAGAGTACATGCTTAAATTGCTTAAAAAATGTTAGGAAATCATGACAATCTGTCCTGAGTCCTTAACTCACTATACCTGTTAATTAAAAAGTTATTAAATACATAACATGTCTGATGTCAGTCAGCTCACGTTTTTCTAAGTGCTTGATTTTCTAAATATTTATAACTATCCATTTCAGAAATGTTAAAAGAGTTTGGTTTTTTTGCAGCAGCATAGTCTTTTTATATTTTTTTTCATCTAATGATTTAAAATAATATTTTTTCCAAAATCAAGCAGGAGCTGTAGAACAAGATTTTTTTTATTTTGCACCTTTCCCAATTTCTGAATGCTGGTTTGAAAGAATTCTATTCATCAAATAATGCATTGCACAAAACAAAGCAAAAACCAAGCAAAACAAATGAGCCACTACATACGGCCTTTAAAATCCAAAACATGACTTTAACAAGGAAGTTTTTCTGAAGACTCATAGGCACTGTGCAATTTGTCCTCCATGAGGTCAGACTGCCTAATCATCCTACATCACTACAACACACGTAAAGGGCACCCTGGGATATTATGCTCTGTAGTATTATAAAACATTTTCAAATAACAGGTAGGATGAAAAGACTACAGAAAACCAAAACAAATGTTTTCATTACCCAAAGTTTCACTCATTATCAAGCCCTTCTTTATTTTCATTTCTCAGCAGACACTTGAGTTTCTAGAGAACCTGAAGGATCGTTTCCTGAAAAAGCACCCTGAAACAATTGCATCAGATCAACGTATACTAGCTTCAAGTGCAATTCATACTATATTGTCAAGCACACTACCAGAACCTAAGCAATAAGCATTCTGCTAGTTCTACTAACAATGATGTAAAAAGAAATATCCTATTTGCTCATTTATATCCTGAGAAATGACACACCAGCTTTAGCTCAGCACTCCCTCTGGGAACCAGGACTGATGTCATAAATATCAGCTCTTCAGGTAACAGGAAAAGTCAATCCACTCTTAGTCAGCCTAAAACCTTTCCAATTTTAAGACATATATGTATTTATTCTAGCCGATATCAGTGCCAATGATTAAAGCTGACACAGCTTTTATATGCCTCTTGCTTGGCTGGATTTTAACTGGTGAGCTGAAATTTCCCATGGTGTGTTCAGGTTTAAATTAAAAATTCCTTCTATTTTTATGTTTAATAGACATTGTGAGAAAAGATGAATCCTTTATATAACATTAACTTTCTTTTTGGGCAACATTTTCTTTTGAAAGCTTTAGACACTTTCTTTTCAGCACAGGGCACTTGGAGCCCAGCAGAGAAGGCTCTGTACTAGATTGCATAGATTAGCCAGAGAAATCCTACAAAATCACAGAAGGAGTGAAACTGGAAAGGACCACCACGGGTCACCTGGTCCAACTTCTCTGCTCAAGCAGGGTCATCCTAAAGCATGGCTTGCACAGCAATGGCTGACAGACAGACCTCACTCAGATCTTAAATTGTACACATCCATTAAAGCTCTTATTGAGTTTAAAAAACAGTATTTTTCTAGAGTCCATTCATTTGGGGAAATTTGTCCATGGACCCACCATTCATAGGCAAATCTGTTGGGAGAACTCAGGCCTGGAATAGGCCACCTGTCCCCATGAGCATGGGACTACAGGGACAGAGACAGACAATGTCTGCAGCAGCAGAAGATAATCAATCAGGAACTAACAGGGACACAGGGAAACCCATTCTCTCCATGACACTACTGATGCCATAACAAAACCCAAATGTACAAATTGTAGCAGAGTGCTCAAGAGCATTGCAGGAGCAGAAGCTCAGAAAACAGAAGGGGAACGAACCACTGAACCAGGAGCCAGTATAAGCCACAAACATCTAAAAGGAGAAGGCTGAAGCCTACAGGAGTCAGGACTTCAGAGCCATTACTCAAGCATCCACTGGTCCTCCTGCAACACTGCCTTCAAGATAACCCTTCACTCCCCCCCAAAAAAATCCCTGCATCTCAGTCTCAAGATAGACTGACTCTGTCCTATCCAGTCTTTTTCCTCCTTTGCCCAAAGCCTGAAAACAGCTGCCTGCAGGGATTCCCTGTACTCTGCCAAAGTCTGAATGAACCTGCAGCTGAGTCAAGGGGAGCAGTGAAGAATGCCTTTACATAATGCTGCTATCAGATAAGAAAGCTAGGGAATCATGTCAGCAGTGGCCAAAAAATTAGCAGGTCATTTTGATTTACAGGAATATATAACCGACACATACACAGTAATTAAAGAATGTCTGCAACACATGCACTCAGTGCAGTCTGACTATTGCCTTTCTCTAAGGCAACCTTGAACTCCACTTCCTTTGTAAAATCTTGCATAGTAAATGCAACAATATAGTCTGAAAGTCCTTGTTTTTAAAGAGCACCTAAATTCAAAAACATTTTGAAGAAAAAAAAAAAGACCAAAACTGAAACAGGAAAGTCGTCTTCCTCCTAGAGACCTGTGATAAAGGCAGATTCTGCCTTTGTAAACGCGGAAAGTACAACTGGCAGCGAGATGACAGCTGTAGGACGTAACACAATCAACTGTATCAGTAGCAGCCCAACCATGAGCTTGCTTCCCCACCGATGAAGTCCCCTCCTCAAATTCTACACACTACTCTCTGCCCCTTTCACCATTATGAATACTCTTCCACACCCAAGGCTCCTCTCCACATCCCTTTTAATATCCCTACCAGGGCAGGCTAGTGCATGTTGTGACGAGCTCAGACCTACACACATGCTGACTGCCAGGCCACACATGCCAGGTTATCAGCTCATCAAATGAAACATATAATTTTAATGGCTACCTTAAAAAGATGTATTAATTTGTACATCTCTGCTCTACTTAGCCTCCACAATGTATGAAATTTGACCATGCTTCTCTAGTATTTCCACCTCTCTCCCAAAGCATGGTTATATATCAAACCGAAGGATTTAAAAATTATAGTCTCAGTCAAGCCAGCATCAAGATTCAGCCTCTTGTGTCAATGCACGTTCACTGCCAGTGGACACTGCTATATGTTGAGATCAAGCCATGAAATCTCTCCTGCTCTGTTCACACCATCTGGACACATTCAAGAACAGAAATGAACCACCAAGAACACAGACATTTACAAAGCAGCAATTTGTGAAGCCCACTTGAACACCACCAGTACTGCCAAAACCCAGCCATTCGGGTAGGCTGTGGTTTTCAGGCTAGGAGCCCTGAAAAACCCATGCAGAATCTACTGCTGCCTGGAGCATGGCTGATATCCCATTATTACTCCTGAGAACTTGCACTTGTTTACCTCATTTATTTCTTAGGACAAATCTCCCCCTTCATGTGGTTGGTACAAGAGTATCTTTTGCGAGCAAAGCTTCTCTTCCATTACTTTAGGGAAATGAATACAAAACAGGTTTTTCTTCCTCAGACTTGTAAGGTTTCACATATTGCCTGTTTTATTCAGAAGCTCCTACTCTATTTTAATTATATCCTCCCAAAGCAGAGTGTATATTAGTGTCAGGTTCCTTTGCAGGTCCGATGGGGAAATATTTACCAGAAGCGTTCTTTATCAGCGCCTGCTCATTCTGGATGCCAGGAATTTTAATTAGAGTTTTGGCCTTTATCAGAAAGTATTTTTTTGCATTAGATAATTCTTTCACCTTGTAAGGTTAGAAGTAAGAACACCTGGATTTGTTCATGACGGTTTTTTAATATTGTTGAATTCCTCTTCTTGGAAGAGGGAGATTGAATTCTATTCCTTCCCATGTAGGAAGAAAGACCACACAGTAGAATTCATACCAGATGACCTCATTCTTTACAATATTCCCTCAATACAGTGAAAATCAGCTTCTGGTAACTCTGCAGGAACTACTTTCTCCTGCAATGCTTTCATTATTAGTACTGCCTATTATTACTGTTGCTACTTATTCACAGCACAGGACTGCTGTAGGTATCTGTGTCTTTGCCAAATCTTAACTGCACTGAAATCTGTGCTAATTAACTGCCTCTGGGTGATTGTTGCTCCTATTGTTCTTACATCAACCAACTGGGTCAGAGAGTTGAAAGGATTTTATCACACTTGAAATAAGTGAATATACTTGAACTCTTATTTTCCAAAATAGCAAGTGCCTTTTCTTTAGAATATCCTCTCATTTACACACTTTAGGCTAAGAATTTCAAATTTGCATCACATATGTAGCATGGAAGATTACCTGAATTTAGCTACAGTACAAAACCAATCACAAAACAAGCTACTTAGACTTATTCACCAGAAAGAATTTATCATGTTAATTTCTCAGATTTCTGATGCATGCCTGTAAGAAAGAATTAGCCGCGATCTCATTAAGCCTACTCTCTTCCGAGCCTACAAGGACAAAACAGAACTCTTCCTCCAAGGATTATTGCCAGAAGTTTTACAATCAGATACAGAATGTAGGTGCTAGAACATATAAAATACAGTGATCCTTATGACCACTGTACCACCAGCAGCTTGACAGTAAACATGAAGAATACAGGACAACAACTTGGGGAATTTGGAAGTAAGTTAGGGAAAAATGTATTAGCCACATACATATGGAAAATCACAAACAAAACTTGTAAAACTTGAGATTATGGAACCAGGAGCTCTAGAGCTGTTCTACTAATAGACAGGATATCACATCTATAACTCATGGCAGAAACAGATCTTGACTGCAAGCCAGAGACAGTGACTTAAGCAAGGAAACTGCGAGGTTTAACTAAGCATTAGCATCACAGGAAGTTGAAAGCAGGGATATCTAATATTTGGGTAAAACAACAGAACTTGAGTAAGTTCAGAACTGGACAGCAACAAACATTTTAATGAGGCCTGGACAGCCAGGCTGGAAGGCAATTGCTGCCCATGTACTTGTACACAATCTTGCTGAGTGTGTGGGAGCACGTGTGCGCCTGAGGCATGCTGCAGTTGTTTCAAGGACCATTATATAGCAATTCATGGACCAGCAGTGATTCATGAATCACGGGCTGAATGACACTAGACAAAACTACCTTTACAGTCCCTTTTCAGCATTTTGCCTCTTGATTCTATGCAGCAGTTTGCCCATGTATTATTTTTGTATTGGTGGGCAGAAGTGTCGTAAATTGTGTCCAGGTAACAAGCATTCATCCTGCTCAGCTTGTCTTCACCCTTAGTACAGTGCAACTCATTTATAATGCATGCCTAAAGAGGCAACTCAAGAAAGGCAACTCAACCTGCAGAAACAAGGATAAAAGATGGACAAAATGTGGAAAAAAGAAGAGTGACAGAGAAAATAAAAAAAAGAATAGGTGAGATACAAGAGGGGAAGCAGTTCAGAGACCCTTTGCTATTCGGGAGCTGGAAGAAGAGAGCAAGCAAAAAGACCCAGAATGACAAATCGCATGAACAGAATCTCAAGTGGGAAAAGCTTTCTAACACTTCAAGCAAATCAACAGTTGAAACTGTTGAGTTTTGTAGGTATTCCTTGAAATTGCTCTTCTTGCTGGGTCTAAACTACAGCAATCAGTGCCCATCAAGTCGCTAAAACAGAGGACACTGCCCAGTATTGCTGAGTGTGCTTGTTCATGCTACGAAAGAGGCCAAAGACAAAGCCAGACACAGAGTAAAATCAAAAAATAGACAAGCTAGTACATTGATTTATTATTTATTTTCATGAATAATTACTCACAAAAAATCCTAAACTTTTAATACCATGGCTGCCACAGTACTCACATGCTGCTGCTCCAAAGCAATCAGCAAAGCAGGAATGCTGCCAGAACAGCTCAGTTCTGCCCACTGTTCAACACACACGTTCTCAGGAGCAGTTAACCTCCAACTAAAGGCAAGAGACGAAAATGACTTTGCAAGAGCCACACTCACTTCTGCTCCACCACTCACAACACGTGCAGATGGGCTGACAGCGTGAGGAAGACAGTCCAAAGCACATCAGGTCATCCACCCTACTTCCAGAAAGACAACCATGGGCAATACCAAGAGGCAATCCCAAGTATTTCAACTATATGGTCTTTAATACTTGGTCATCTTCCTAGAAGTTATCTCTTTCATCATCAGTATATACACTTTTCAGATATGATCAGATGATAATTTTCTTCATTACGTTCTCTCTAAAGTGCCACTGAACTTAACGTTTCTGAGTCCAAACAGTAAAGTTCACATTTTGCCAGTCATATTAACTTTATTTTTTATCAATCCTTACAATGACAATTTTTTTCCAATTACTGACTTGTCCAAACATAAATGCTTCAAGGAAAAAAAAAAGAAACAACATAACCTCAACATACAGAATGCTTCATTAAAAATCCAGACATACATGAATTCTGGTAATTCCCATGCTGAGCTGCTGGATACATGGCTTTGGGATATTCCAACTTGCAGAGTGCCTAGCGACAGAGGGCTCCAGAGCTCCTGCTTTACATTTTGAAATGATCTGGGCTTTCAGGGCTTCCCTATTCCCAGATGCAGAGCTCAGAAACCCACAGCTCAAGTTGTAAGAGGAGCTGGAATCTTTTCCAGCTAAACAGCAAGGAACCTGGAACCGAGAACTCTCAATCAGAGGGCCCAGGTTTTCCAAGCTCTCCTATACACAGGCAAAAATACATATCCTCTTCTCCCAATCATTTCCGAAATAGTCAAGTTAACTGACTGATATGTAAATTAAAATTATGTATATTTGTCATGCAGAAGGCAAATTCAAACATTTAGCCCAAACAATAAGAAAAAATCTTACATCAGCAAAGTACACATAAGCAGGTATATTCAACTCAGTTAAAAAAAAAATAAAATATATGATCAGCCTTATCACTGGTTTAACTGAGTTCAAAGAAATGGTCATCCATGAGTTCTGACTTTTCTGAATACCACGACTCCTGCTGGATTTTTTTTTCCATCAATTCATGTGAAAGGGCAAAGAATGTGTTTAAACTACAAAGATAAGATCTTTGAAAAAGGAAACAAAACAGAAAAACATTGACAACCAACATGAAAGAGGGATAACTGATAAGATTAGTAATTCTTGCATAATCAGTATAGACTTTTAATGATAATGAAGAGACGAGCAGTCTATGAGCAATGTCAGGGTATCTGAGGAAAACGAGTGAAAGGGTAACCCAACAGCAGAGGACCAATGGACAATCCAGTGATGAGCTCTCCTCAAAGCACAGCAGTGATTCTAAAAGCAAGGAGAAGGATGGATTTGTGGATTTTCAAGGCCGTAGTACAGGAACATCTGGATCTGAACCATGGTGTTGGGCTCCAGTCTTCCAGATTCAAAAAAGACAGCGACCAATGACACACGCGTGAAGGAGAGACAAGCACTGTCCAGGCCTCTACCACAAAGAATACGGACAGCAGCGACAAGGACAGGGACACAACCATCATGAAAAACAGTGTTCCTGTTTGAACATTATTTCCCCACCCCTTTTCCCTCTGTTAAAACAAAAATCAGTCAAAATTGAAAAAAAAAATGCATTGCAATAGCTGAGGATTGTTAAAAGAAACAAAAAATGAAATATTATAAAGCCATACAAAAACACCAAAGTACAGTAACAAGAAGACAGTAAGGCTAATAGAGGAAATGGAAAACGAAAATATTAGATAAACTAGGGGCAAGGTTTTGTGGATTACTGGAAAACAATTTTTTGGTTTTCCTTTTAAGAAATAGCTCATTCTAATATAACTAACTAAATTATTAAACACCATTTTGTTTATGTTCATTAAACATTTAACCATAAAAGAAATTAAAATATTTGCAGAATGACATGAGACATAATTAAAACAGTTTCAAACAATTTCACCCCATTATTTTTTTGCTCATTCCTTAGTTTATACAACCTAATTTGACATTTAATGAATAAAAATTAGAAATGTTTTTTCAAACAAATCATATTCTGAATCTCAAATTATGCTTACACAGTCTATACTGTATGCAAAGCAGGAGATGAAGGAACCACTAAACCTTTAAGTTGTTCTCTAGTAAAAGTGACATTTTGTTAGTACTTCCTTGAATGGGTAAATATTAGTTCACATCTTTCATAGCACAGTCCCTACTTACTGAACAACATTTTGTGATTTTTACTTTTTTCTTTTTTAATAAAACATCTTATGAAGAAGCAGTAATCAACCTGGCATTCTCATCATCGTCCATTTAATAAGGTTTCCATAGCAATATATTCTACCTGTTTGCCTATAGGTGTTCATAGGTATTTTTCACTGCACCTGTACTTTGCCTTGAAGATCCAAATTCATCCCATAACTGCCCTCATTCATTGCAACCTTGAAATATCACAAAAAGAATGAACTATATAAACTGCATTCCAAACTTAGTTTCAGAAAGAAGCAGAACATGATGCTGATAGCTGAATGCAGAACCTAATGCAAAAACTATTTACAGCTCTCTACTATACCAGATGATGTTCACAGCTTAGGGGAAGCAAAAGGGTGGTTGCGGGGAAAGAGAACAGTACCTGCTCAGTCAGACAGAAAACAAATGGCAAATGCTGTGTTACACAGTATGGGGGAAGCAGCTGAGGTATTTAAGTCCATCATCACCGAAAAGACAACTCTAGAAGCTCAGTAAAGCAGAAGCAAAACCTCAAGGTGTCTGAGACCAAAGCTGTCTCGAGCCCAAATTACCAGAGGCATCAGGAGGAAGAAAGAAGATTAATAACTAAATCAGTTTTTTAGAGATGAACTTAGAATCATACAATCATTCAGGTTGGAAAAGACCATTCAGACAATTAAGTCTAACCATAAACATAGCACTGCCAACTCTAACTTGGTACAATCCTTCTGTATATACTTCAGAACCTTGGTGTTCACATCTTAGTATTGAGAGCAGATTTTTCACAAGATTTAATGTAAATCCTTGGGTCTTACATGTGAAGGAAAAAATTGCTTCCTCTCTTCTGTGCAACTGGGCTCACAGATTACCAGCTCCCAAACTGTGCAATGGCAGATCATAAACTTGCCCCTGGAAGATCAAACGAGCAAAAGTGCTTTTACTCTTGTCTATCTTTTATGCAGCACCTCAGTTCAGGGGGAAAGGTGACATTTTCATTATCAGAATAATGCCCCTCTCTTCCTTGATTAAACATTTATGTTCAAATTATGTTCCCTTAAGACATTCTCTCAAGAAAATCTTCAACAAACACTGTGATGCTCCAGTAGATCAGAAAACTAGCATACACAAATAAAAATCCACTAGGTTTAATGACTTATACACCATAGCAGTACTCAAGTCTATTTAAAGACATATGAGTATTTTATGTTAACAGAGAATTTTTTTTTAAATGACCGAAAGACTGTAGAGCACTAGGAGAGTTTTATGGCAATGTCATACTGCAGAATAATGTGGGGGTCCCTGAGTCATACTGCAGAATAATGTGGGGGTCCCTGAGCCATCCACTGATGGTGGTGCTCCTCCATGAAGACCCGGCAGCCTTTAGGGTGTTTGAGTTGAGATAGCTTCCCTGGGGAAGTCTCTCTAGGAGACTGCTCTCCTGGTTAGGGGGAGCAAAGTGGTTCACACCCATGGAGCTTTGCAGCTCTATGTTAATTTGTTACCCCCTATTGGTTGTTTCCCCAGTTCCTGGTTTTTACCCCAGTTGATTGGTCCCTTTTTGATCCTCTCCCCCATTGGTCCCTTTCTCAATCCTTTGCCCTATTGGCCAAGTTCTGTAACCCCACCCCCTGATTCCTCTATATAATCCCTGCTCTGCTGAGCTCTCCAGTTCTTCCACCCCTGGACCCCAGAGAATAAAGAAGGCTTCTGGTAGACAGGAGGACTCCATCTCACCTTTCTCCCCCATCACCTGAAGTGGCAACCGTCACAGCTGTGCTGCTTAGCAGCATTCACAGAAGAGCACAAGAAATCACTACAGGCCAAGAGTGTGCCTGTGCCCGCAGGACGCCTTTTTAATGGCACCTCTAGCAAGAAGGTTGCGGCACCTCACCACCGCACCTGTCTGCAACACAATAATATTGGCTTTATTCGGCTTTTTTATTATTATTCAGCTTACTCCATGGATGATCCACTTGACATTGGATCACAGTTTTAAGGGTGAGCATGTAGATTTACAATCTCTCCTACATATCATACTCGCACAAGTAAGTGCAGTTTTTTGTCTGGGAGAAAAAAAAAAAAGGTGCCTCATTTCTTCTCTTTGTATTTTCTAACCAACTACTAAAGAGAAATCTTTACAATTCCTTCATACAGGAAAGACCAGATACTACAGTGTTTCACTGACTGAAGAACAAGACATGAGAGTTCCAACTGCAAAGCAGATCTTTACCATGACCTTGCAACAACACCTGACCCATTTTTTTTCTCACAAAATAATGCCTACCTTGCTTTAAAGGTAGCTTAAGGTAGGAAGGCTTAAAATTTTAAACCATTGCTGAAGATGAAACAAACTAATGAACTCACATTCCTCTTTTCTCATCAACAAAGCAGAAGACATTTAGACTTGTCTGGGAGCGTTTAAAAGTTTCTCTGGAAATTCTAATGTTTCTATTATTACCTAATTTCATTAATACCTCCTGGGTGTCAAAGCATTTTCAAAGTACTGACATCAGCAATTCACAAAAACAGAAAGACTGGAATACAAAACCAAAGTAGGAAGGAATATCCAGAAGTATGTATGTATTTTAAAATACATGGGAATTAAGGAACAAGGCACAAAAATAGCATCACTAGTTTTCCTCCTTTCAACACCAATTCACAGCAACAGCCCCAGCGTTTAATCTCTCTTTCTCAACAGGTAATCCTGTCATTCCATCCAATGCCATACTCCAGTTTTCAAAAAAAACTAAGCCAAATTTGTAGCTTTCCCAACCGGCACCAGCACAGGTATGCTACTTTCAACAGATTCAACAGAAAATTCTTACTGATTTCAACCAGGATGCTATCCTATTATGTACAGTGATAACTTCTGCTTTCTGTGCTGTTACAGTCAAATATCCAGTAGGGAAAAGTTTGTGGGTTTTAGAATCCACATGAAAGAAAAATTTTAAAAAAATGCAAAAAACTCAAACTTCCCAATATTTCCACTCTGAAAAAGACTCTTTGTTCTACTATGAATAGAATTATTAGCCTCTTTGTAATAATAAATCAGGTAACTCTGAAAACACAGTGGGATCTCAAGCCTGTTTGGGTAAATGGCACACGTTATTTCTGGTGATAAAACTGCCAGTTCTGAGTACAGTTTTTTTGCACATTACTTACATTCACGATGCAACATCTTTCAATGACCACAAAAGAAGTTCTTCCACCAGAAAAAACGAATGTCGAACACCTTGCAGTTAAACACATTTAACTTCTCTTCTTACAAGGAATATGAGGAATAAGCAGAGAAACATCACCAAATAAAAACATATTTTACATATTCTCTGGAAAAAAACCCCCAACAATATTTTAATAAAAGCACAGGAAGAAAATTTACAGTATTTTAAATCCTTTATACTGGCTTTCTCTCCCCCCCAAAACAGGTATTAGCACAAAGCATGAGAATGATCTTTAATTAAAGAAAATAAATGGTTTCTTTTTAGAATTACCCTTTGATCCACTTAAGCGAAGAGGTTAAAGTCATAAAGTTAAGCACACTGACTTCAGAAGGATTATTCATTCTTAATATCTGCATCAAAAGGAGCATGGCCAGCAGGTCAAGGGGGGTGATTCTCCCCCTCTGCTCTCCCCAGATCCCACCTGGAGTACTGTGTACAGTTCTGGTGCCTTTGACATAAGGACAGGAACTGCTAGAGCAAGTTCAGAGGACCACAAAGTTGGAAAGGGGACTAGAGCACCTCTCCTCCGAAGCCAGACTGGGAGAGTTGGGACTGCTCAGCCTGGAGAAGCTTGCAGGGAGAGCCCAGAGCAGCCTTCCAGTATCCAGATAGGGTCTACAAGGAAGCCAGAGAGGGACTCTCCATCAGGAACTGCAGTGACAGGACTAGCAGGAATGGCTTCAAATTGAAAGAGAGTAGGTTTCCATTAGATATTAGATATATTTATTTGCTGAAAGAGTGGTGAGGCACTGCAGCAGGTTGCCCAGAGAAGCTGCGGCTGCCCTGCCCCAGCACTGTTCAAGACCAGGCTGCACGGGACTCGGAGCAACCTGGTCTAGGAGGAGGTGTCCCTGCCCATGGCACAGTGGTTCAAATAAGCTGACCTTCAAGGTGCCTTCCAACCCAAATCATTCTATGAGTCTATCCATACACTTGGGCAGCAAAGGTTCCACTGACCTAGACCTTGACTTAGAGAACCTTTTCAGATGAGCACCAAATGAACCGGGACCAGATGCATCATCCATTCACTCTGCTAGAGTCCAGCTGACACTACTGTCGTGTTGTGATCCAGAAAAACATGCATATTTTTAAATATTTTGCTGGATTAGGGACTCCATGAAGGACAGTTTGCTGGCTCAAGCCTTTAATGTGCACGTTCTGCTGACAGACAGATCTTTTGGACATACTCTCAATTCATGACAAGTTTTTGTTTTACTTTTAATCCTTAGTGTGCTAACGATTATTAACTGGAATCCACATGGCAATACGGTAATTCATGTGTCTGAACTTAAACACACAGATTCATTACATTAGGCTAAAAATTTTTCTATTTAAAGAATACTGTCACAAACAATGACTTCAGAAAAATCCCAGGAAAAGACCTTAATTTCTGCTCCCTGTGTACTGTACTTTACTAGCATGGCATATGACAAAAGGCATATTCTTAAATATCATGAAAATGCTTATTTTTAACCTTACAAACCCTTAAATGTGTGTAACTACAACCCTGAGTATCTCAATTATGTAGAAAACACTCTATAACTGAGCATCAGCTTCCCAAAAAATTATAATGCATTCACACAACTGCATAAAATCCCCATTTTGTCAATTAGAACATTTAGAAGTTTCATATAAACAAACTGAATTTTCATTTTAATAACTGAAAACAAAACCATACAAATTAAAAAAGACATTTTATGTAATTATTTCAGGCAACTACCACTAAGGAAATAATAAGCAACACTTGAAACAAGTCAGTTGAAGGCTACTTTTCTTCAAAGTAGCAGCCTAAACACCAGACAGTTGTTCAGTTTCAATGAACAGGCCAATCAAGTTATTTTTAATATTTGTGCTGACTTTTTTCTTTGCAGTTACAGAGGAACTAAATATGCCTAGTTACAAAAAGGGATCAGAAAAAAAAATATCACCAGCCCTGATAAGATCAGAAAAAAAAGGAGTGATGGAAAAGGAGGAAAAGAACAAATGTCAAAACCAGCTGGATGTTTATTTTAAGGTGGCAAAGAAAAAATACTGAAGACTAGTTTTTCAGATGACAGGGGACTCCATAACTCACCTACACGAATGCTTTCTATATTTTTAAACCTGAGGAAGACATCAAATTCTCAGAGGTTGTGTTTTTTAAAATTATTTCAATCACTTTACAAAAAAGAAACGTATGTGTAGGAACATAGCTTAAGGCACTACTTACTTACTACCCTGATCTTTGATAAAAGCAGAAAATAGAATACAGAGCCAGCAGCTGAATCCTTTTTTGGTTTGAAAAACATATCTTAAATGGCAGAGGGGAAATTATCTGAAAATTAAAGCCCTTTTTATATTAAAGTATTCTAAAAAGCAAGAATCAGTTCACACTAAACATTTAAACAAATAACGAATGTATCGGAAATGTATCTAAAGAGAATGAGGAACTACTACAATACAGTATTCTTGATCTTTTTGGTTTGTTTTTTAAACAAATACATAAATATAGGTGTCGGAGTCCAGGGCATCCCTTTGGGTGACCTGGGACCTGAAGAAGAGAATTTGAGCCCTGGACAGGGGGGTGTGAAGCCGGTCCAGGGAGGTTGGAGACCTTGGCACACAGCCCGGAAAGACACCGAGTTTGATTTTAGTCCATGGGAAAAGCTTCCAGCACTAGGGGAAGAATTGCAAACCTCAAGGGTGTGAAAATAGTAGCTTAGCACAGCAGGGGGTGAAAAATTTTGTAGTTTTAGGATTCCTAGTATAGAGGTAAATGGGGGACAAGATGGAGGATTTAGGGTGTTGCCCCAAGTTCTTCTCCTTCTTCCTCGTCCTCCATCTTCTGAAGTAGTGATGACACAAAGTAGTTTGAGGGGATTGGGTTAAGGTACAAGTGACCTTTCTAGTATAGGCACTAGGCATTGGCACAAATTAGTAAATAATGGACACGTAGTTATCTGTATAAGAATAGAGCACCGCCTCACCGAGGGGCAGTCGCCTCGTGTCCCAGCCACTGTCCGGACCTCGGCTGGGTGCAGAGAAAACTTTGACATATCAAATAATAAACAACACGAGAAACCAGAAAACAAGGCCTTGGAGACTCTGCTTTTTTACGCGACGCGGCTCAGGGCTTTTAGAGGGCCAAGGACTCTTAACAGCCGGAATCTCGGGTGAGAAAACCAAACCCGAGATATAGGTACCAGTGCATGCCTAAGTCTGCGACATGTGAAAGAAACACACTAGGCAGACAAGAAACTTCAAAAATTTTAGGATTAGTGCAGTCAAGAAAGACACAGGAAATAAGAGAGACCATAAGAAAAACCCGAGTTAATGAATCATTTTTGTCAGTGACAAAATGACAGGAAAGCCTGGGAATACCAAAGCCCTATAATGCTCAAATCAAAGTCACAAGATGTGTTCTTTCAATAAGTCAAGATGAATACATAAAAAACATCAGCCATGTTTTAACACTTTGTGCTTGAGGCCCAAGGTTTTTGCTACTACTAACATGAGTAGTTATTGAGTTATTTACTCAAAAAAGCTACAAGTATAAAGATACTGAATTACCCTTATGTATTGTCCATTTCATTCTTTCTCTCCCCTCTCCATTGAGCTGCCCACACCTCAGCTGAAAGCGTTTGATCAACTGCTTCGCTTTTGACATGCAAATCCTGCAGGTTTATCTGGCTCCTGCACATTTTGCAAACAGTCCTAGTAAGAGGTGGAGTTAAAAGCACTACAAATTGCAATTTCAAAACATATTTCTGTAAGAGAAGACATTTCTTCAGTTCTTCAAATCATGATGCACATAGAATCTTTAACAACACAGTTAATTTAAAGCCTACATCTTGGTTATATCATTTGGTTTGGGAAAGTTTAATATCAGACAAAAAAAAGTCAAAGTAAATTACAGGTATATTTCTCACTAATGTGGAAGCTTTATTAAATATATAAGGTGTTTTGAAAACGCTCAGGCTCAAAATTTCTCACTGCATTCAATAACATTGTGACATTTACAAATATGATCCAGAAAATGTAAAAATGCAGGAGAATAAAACTGGCAGATATACATGAAGGAGGCAATGTACTTTTGGCAACAGTCTTCTCTGACTTTTCAGAAAATAGCCTGGACTAAGAAACAGCTTCCACTAACAGGTACAAGGACTCAGTAAATTTGTTGTCACAAGTGAATTAACTTTCAGAATCCAGCAGAATGGCATCCATTTACCAGGCAGTGAATTTTACTCTCCAGACTATTTGCTCTGTGACTACCACTCTACTTCCTGACCAGCTGTTTTGTAAATAATCAGTTCCTAACATAAAAACAACTAAATACTTCACTGAAAATGCCACATAGATTAAACTTTTGTCAGAGTAGTAAAACAATGTGTTTATTCCACAACTGCCTCCTCTCAAACTCAGGTCTCAACCCCGTTGTGAGGAGCATGTGTACAAGTGACAACAAAATCCTGCCAGTTACCAACACTTTAAAGAGACTTCAAGAAAGCACAGCAGGGAGCTTGATACAACTCA
Source organism: Trochalopteron elliotii (assembly GCA_024734555.1). Classification (NCBI taxonomy): domain Eukaryota; kingdom Metazoa; phylum Chordata; class Aves; order Passeriformes; family Leiothrichidae; genus Trochalopteron; species Trochalopteron elliotii. Next base: position 7,656,334 of record JANPWX010000699.1, on the reverse strand, counting down.
CTTCTTGGAACCATCCTGGCTTCGCTCAGATGCCAAAAAAACTTCTCAGGTGAGAGGCAGCACATGTCAGCACCAGGTTTTTCCTCTCCTTTAGGAAAGGGAAGCTAGTAATCAAGGTGAAAGAAGCAGTGGAAGCTTCTTTGTTTGCAACAAAAATACAAAGGACTTAGTATCTAGTCCACAGAGACAATAATCCAAATAAAAAAAGAATAATATAATTCTGTTACTTCTATTCCAATAACCATTTCCTATAACTTTGTTTCTTCCTGCCTATGCAGAACACATTTATCACACAGATATTTCTGACTGTTGAATTTGGTGTCATGTCAGCCGTTATTATAGCCTCCCCAAAAGTGGCACCTATTGTTATTATGGTTTTGCCCACAAAAATTGTTCTTATGAATACTGTCCCACTGTAGAAGCTGCTAAAGTGACAAACAAGTGCTGGACTGCAGAACACCTGTCTCCATTTCAGGCAATTGTAGAAAAGCTGGCACTACTTTTGTGTTGCTAACTGATACCCACAGAACAAAACAAGATCTGGTTCACTTACACACCAGTCACCAATGTTCTTCTTCATTTTGTTCATTAAATGTAAATGTGTTGGTTTTATTTCACATACTGCAGTGTGGGACAGAGAGACCATGTCTCACTGTACGTTCACCTACTGCTTCAGGAAGAAAGTGCTAACTACATAGCATGGCTTAGTTAGCAAAAAAAGTTATTTTAAATTCTCCTACCTTCCCAGGAAAGACAGCTACTGAGAAAACACATTCTGGCAATACTTTACAACATTCAAAACACTATCTCTTAATAAGGAAACATTTGTATTCGGTTGCACAACATGAAATTACTAGCCCACAAAACAGTGGTGTTAAAACTTGAGTCTCAACCCACTGGTAAAAAAAAAAATCTGGTAAGTTTCACTGACAGTTACTTTTAACAGTCGTCATTACGTCGCTATAGTTCAGGGAATAATTTCTCATATTTTGAGAGAAGATTTAAACTTGCATGAGGAAACTGTGGAACTCCCTATATGTCTGTGGGATTCCAGTGTGTAAAGAAGATGGTAAAACTATTAAAATATTCTCTGCAGTTTTCCTTTACAGTAGCAGAATCTTCTCAGTGATGATTTTTACTAATAACAAGAAACTAAGGCACAAAAAAGATGGAGATTGAATCAGTCATGCCAGCCATTCTCAATTCCTGTGGTGATTTCCAAAGAGAAAAGACAACAAAATTCCTTGTGAAATATGCATCAGTACCAAAACTGCTACTCCTTGCTTACCTGTCTTTTCTGTTCTTATGTTCCCATTAAACTATTTCAACAGTAAGCAAAGAACACTGCTTCTAACCTGTGACGCAGAATTAGTGACACACAGAACATGCACTGATCATGACTTCGGAAAAAAACCAGACATTAGACTATCAGTATCATTCAGAACCATAAAAAAGCTGGCCACCTCATACTAGAGGACATGCCAGAAGAGTTTGTGAGTTTGTGTTCCCCAGCCACACAGCACAGTTTGAGCCAGCAGAAAGAGGAACAGGAAAAAAACAATCAAACAAACCAGTAGGGTAATACAGTAATCAAGATTACTCTTATTTGACATAAATGTTGTTATTTTACCCTGAATTTTGCAGGGTCTCACACTCATGTTGCCCAGATGAAATGCTGAGCAGGTGATCACCCTGGCCCCATCCACACAGGATGCTGACACATCTCATTTAGTCCGCAGTCAGGATGGATGGTACTCTTGACATTTCAATGTACATAAATTCAAAACACTTAGGTAAAACATTCAAACATATCCGAATTTCACAGCCACAATCATCAGACCCTTACAGACACCTGCTGACTCAGTGCATCTTTTTTCAAAAGCATTACCACAACTAAAGAGGACTCAGATACAAGCAGTGGGGAGAAGGTGCAGCATCAAGCTTTACCTCCTGCAACTGCTGGAGAGCAACATGGTCTTCACAGCTCTTCAGGGAGAACCTCGAGCTGTGGCAGCTCAGATAATCCTGAATAATAGAAAAACAACCATAGTAGGGATATAACTACACACCAAAATTCAAGAGAAGTTTTCTATGTGTAAATTGCTGAAGGATCTAACACTAAAGCCTCTGTATCTACAGTTATGTGTCTCTAATGTTTCAGTGAGCAAGAAACTCTGACCAAAAAGTTGCCGTTCAGAATTTATACCCTTTATAGCTCCCAGATACCCACAAAAAAGCAACTGTGCCTGTCAGTGGCAAATACTGTTACTGTTTCAAATTCTTCATGTTGCTGTTCTTTGAGGCAAGGTGGAATGTTTGCTGCCATCACTCACTGCTGACAAATCTAACTGCATTTCTGACAAACATGAACAAAAACTGCTTTTGCCTCTGCAAAAAATAGAAATCAATTATTTGCACTTCTCACACTTCCTTTCTACAAGAGGGGAAAAAAACCTTGGTTATGACCCAGACACAGGAGACAATCTCTCAGCTATCACTGAAGACTATACCTTCATGCAGATCCCACTTGATTTAACAAGTCTTTTAATACCACAGGTCATAAAATGCTGTTAACTTGGCTATGCAGATCGCAAGAGATGTAGACAATTTTTACCCGCTCTCAGCTCCTTTCATGCTAAAAGGGCACTAGGGAGCAACTGTTGCCCCTTTTCCATCTTCTGTTACAATCTTCCCCATCCCAGCTGGTTTTAAGAATGAAAAAACTTACACAGCGTGCCTGTGCCTTAGGCATGCTGCTGAAAACTAGCTCTGCAGCGTCATCTTATCCCACCTGGCAAATGGTCTCCACCAATGCTCAGTTTAGCAAATGGAGAAAGACCAATGTCAAAGACATAGTTCAGTCAAGACTGAGGTGAAAAGAGGCAGAAGTCCCAACAAGAACAAATATACACAGCTTGCAGTTAGTATTTTGTTATTAACCTAACTCCTAGCATTAGTGTTTTCCAAGTTGAGACTTAGTGGTCATTTCAGATGCTACTGGAGAAGGGGAACAAAGCTAGTTAAGCCAGCCTCTTGTGTCAGCAGCTGAGAAACTGGCATTTCCTTCCACTTCTGTCCTTATCACTTCACCTTAAATGTAAGCAACTACAGTGCATTTTGCATACCACAACTGACCAGATGTCCCACCTGTTTATGTATTAGATGTCTGCACTCCACAGTAAGTCTAGGCAATGCCTTCCCTGGGGTAAAACATGATCTTCCATGCATCTCTCTCCAAACACTCATCCCCAACACTCAGTCCTGATGCTCAGGGCTGCCACCGTGAGCACATCCTCTCCTCACAAAAGTTTTCAGCCATTCAGGTTATACTTTAACTTTTCAAGAGGCATGTGACACACATGAGAAAACAGATAAAGGTAGACAGAAAGCCTCTGTACAAGGTTTCTAATCCTAGGTCTGCAGCTCTCTTCAGTTTCCAAGAACCCATGTAAGCTCAAGAAGAAAAAGATTCCTCTTGCCTTACCAGGTGAAAGACTGAAATATAAAGAGCAGTCACCCTCAGCCTTCAGCTGAAAATAAGTTGATTTTTAACACGTACCTGGCAAGAGCATGAAGCATATCCACTGTGCAGTGGCCTCATTTGATCAGATGCAAATTGCTAACCCACAATAACATGATTAAATGCAGTAACGTATCTTTCCCTTTTCTGGGAAACTGATTCTCTTCCTGCTTAAGATGAGCAGACAAGCTCACACAGCAGCAACCTCAGGGATAGATGCTCGTTGTCAGCACATCTTCCATGAGAACATGCTAGTTTTGTATTTGAGGCAGGATTCACAAAATACCTGCACTTTTTTTTATCCTTGAGTCCTGGGGTTTAAAACGTTTCCTAATGTTTCCTTTCAAATGTTCCCTTGAAGTTCACAAATTTTCCCTGACTTTCAAGTGTGAACATGGATAGAAAAGCAGAAAATGAAAATACGGTATTTCCTTCTTCCTTGACCTAACTGGTCTATTTAATAGAAGAAAAACAACTGTGGAAGGAATACTACTTAAAAATAAAATCAAGACCAAAGCATACTTAGATGCTTTAATTTCTAAAATTAACATGCATGTACATTAAGTGAGCATACAAGATATACAAATAGTATTTTCTGTACTCCTGGCAAACTTGATCAGCTCTGAAGTTGAAACAGGAATTCCACAAAACACCTTAATTTAACTTGATTGGAAGGAATATTGAACAAAATTAATTCCAGTAACATTTTTCTTCTTAAAGTATTTACGAAGATGTCACCCCAGAAAGTGTTTTAGGTGGTTTACAACAAGATCTGATTTACGTCTTAGGCAGAAAACTGGGGAGGAGGGAAGAGTGCCCTGAATTTTAAAGACACTGTCTTACACTAGCACATCTTCACATGCCATTTTTGAAATGACAGGGTATACTGCATAGGTATTTGTATTTGTAACATAGGTTACAAATCTTTTACTTAACACAGAGCAGAATTTTTTTCCTCTAAAGGAGAGGACTTCTTGTGACAATTGTGGCAGTGGAAGCCAGAAGCAGCACAGCCACTGCAGAGTACTGTTCGATTACAGAGCAGGCAGCAGAATACCAGGAGCTGTGCTGCAGTACACACAGAAAAGCAGCTCTTCACTTCATATTTTAAGTATGGTTTTAGTCACTGAAAACCAGCACGATATGATTTTTTTTAAGTTGACGTAAGTATCCCACATAATTTCCACAGTCAAGACATCTAAAAATACTTGTTGAAATACCACTGATTGCCACCCCTCAAAAGAGAATCTTCTCCACCACAAAGTACTCTCATAAATGCTAAACCCTACATGCAAATACATGCTCTGATGCTTGAAACATTATCCCAGGTTATTCTCCTTTACTCAGAGTATCAATTGTTGCCAAGGTGAGCCAACAGCATTGACCACCTCTCTGCTATTTCATTTCAGCAAGACTGGCCAATTTCCATTAGCAAAATTCTGATTTTATCGAGTTTTTGGATAACCTCCATTTCAGCACATGACTTGTAGGGACAACAATCACAGGCTGCGCTAAGGACTTTTTGCAGTAGATATTCAATATAGAAGGAGGGCCCTGAAGCAAGGAAGGGGCAAACAAGGATACCAACACACTAAAATAATCCCACCTGGAGCAAACTCAGTAGGTCCGCACAAGGTTATCACCATCTGCAATATCCCAAGAGCTCCTCACATCACAACAACGCAGCTCCTTGGATAGTTTTTAAGTTGATTCCTTGCACCAGAACATGCTGTGGCATGCACTGCAGTGTGGCAGCACTGCCATCCAGTTCCTGACACCCTAGATGAACTGAGCATCAAGGGAAATACAACAGCCTTGAAGTGCTCCCCAAAGGAATGCTGCATTGGCTTGGAGTGAGAAAAGAGTATCAGTACCCAGTGAAACGTCCATGCTGCAGTGCCTGGATACAGCCCCCACAACCTCTCTCACAAATCCACCCACCTCTCAAGCCTCACATCCCAGTGCTCACAACTTCCTTCCTTCCACTGCTGAGGACCTAAGGGCCCGATCAGCTCCCTACAGGTGCATACAGAAGACGCAGAGCTCTCAAGAAAGTCTGTAACATTTGAGGGGGAAAAGGCTGGGGAAAAACAGTCTGGTACAAACCACTCATAGTTCACCACTGGGATATCTTTGCCTTCCTAGTTTTCCCAGAAAACTGACTTTCCAGGGCTGACTTTTTCCAGTTGAAATCTGCTGCTACACCTAGACTTGAAATTAAAGCTGCACGGTACCTGTTTATTATGACAGAAAAGGGGGGTATGGACTGTGGATATAATAAAGCCAGCAGGGGAGTCTTCCCTGAAGGGGAAAGCCAGCAGGAGGCATAAGGATAAACTGGCATAACTTATCTGCTCGCTTATTTTCTGAGATCTTGTTTGGTTTGTGGTTGTAGGGTACTTTTCTGGTTTGGATGGGTTGTTTTATCCCTTTTCATTTTGTAGTTTGCTTTACAAGTGATCACCACCAAAAAACTTCAGCACCAAATTAACTTAGCAGGTCTGTGTTGTTATACAGGAAAATTACTACTAGTCAGTCCTACTGGTGTTCATACGGTTGAATAAAGACTAGCTCCTTCTCAGAGGAACAAAGCACTGATTAAAACAATCAGATTACAGGAACATAAATTCAAAGAAAATACACAAGCATTTAAATGTTTCTTATTCCTATATTCTGTATGAGTATTCTTATCCTATATCACAAGCATTTGGGATGGATAAACGGATATTTTACAACCTATATAAAGGCATACTTGTATATGTGACATAAATACAATTCATATTATTAAATATTTCACATCCAGTACTACTCCATATCTAAATCATAGAAAGCTATCGGCTACACTGTTAGTTTAAAATAACAGTATTTACATTCACAAAAGTCTTCTGATAGCACAATGTACATAAAACGTTCTGCAAACTAACTGAATGGAAATATTTTCTAGAAACAGAAGAGGGGGATGTTAGCATAACTGGCTCTGAACCAGAATTTAACTGTATTTGTAATTGCCTTTTACTCAATGCCATACTAAACTCCTACATTAGCTAAAGATGCACCTTCATTTCATTACTGCACTGGCCGTTTTTCTGCCTGGCTTGAAAGCTTTATTTCATCTATTCTTCATACTCAAGAACTATTAAATTCAATACAGATTAAATATTTTGACCATTTAATATTTTTCCAAGTCTAAATCAGGAAAGTTTCAGTGACTGGAATCCTGCTAAATTACTAGCTCAACTTAAGCACTATACAATGCAACATACTTCAGAAGGCAATAATTTACTTTAGGCACAGCAGATTTTTTTTTATTTACACAATTGAAATACAATAAAGAAAAGCATCAGTGGTAAGACTATTAACATATAAATCTATTCAGCTTCATCATGAAGATGAAAGAGGTCAAGCAGAAATAGGAATAAACAAGAACTGCTAACAAATCAGTATTCTAACTGACATTAAACCCATCAGAGCAAAACCACCACCATTGTTTACTCTGAATAAAGACAAGTCCGCATGTTACAGCTCATGACACAACCTTTATGCAGAATGAAATGAGAAAATCTTTCCAGTTTCTGACACAGCCAGATCAGACCCTTTCTAAAGTTCCCTCATCTGTAAACACATCTGATATATTTTGACAACTGTCATCCATCCTATTTCTGTGATTCCTCTGCTACACAGATTCGTGGCATAAAGAAATACGACCACAGATTTTAGTAATGATGTATTTACTAGGAGTAAAGACTCAAAAGCTTGCTATTCACAGCTGAAATACCTTGCGCTCGTATCAGCAACTATTTCCATGATGTCATATGTTCATGATGAACTTCCCATTAGGGAAAGGATTTACTAGTCAGAATAAGGGCAGCAGTTCTGCAAAAGACCTCCACCTCCAATGCAAGGGAACAAGACTTCTTCCACACAGCAAACAGAACCTCCTTCTTTTTAATACTCGGTGAATTGCTTTTCCTAGCAGGAGAGCCAGCTATCCAACACCGCAGCAACCAAACCCGAATGTCCTGCCTCAGGACTCCACACGCTACCACGGAACTAACCGGTAAATCAAAGACATAATTCGACGGGCACACCTGAGAGTAAACGGTGTCCCAGCCTTTTTGTCTTTGACTCACAGGCTGAAGACGGAGCAAGGGACACAACACACACCCATGACAGAAGCCCTCTCTGAGGAAGGGGCAAAGATACCGTTTCAATTATAACAAATAGACTGTTTATTCTTTAAAGTGACCAGAAACCATCTCGTTCCGACATCACCGACCCGTACGGCGGGATTCGGGGACCCGAGGCCATCCCGGTACCGCTGCTGGGACTCGGGGCAGTTCCTGCGGGCACTGCTCGCCGCCGAGGCGCAATCGCTGCCGGTTCACCGGCGCCCACCGGGAGGGACGGGACAGGACCAGCAACGGCCCGGGGCAGAGCCACACGCGGGGAAGTTTCGCGAAGTCACTTCGGAGATGCCTTCCTACCCCCCCCAGCTCACGCCCACCGCCCCCCCTCGCTGTAAAAGCCCGGCCCGGGTCAGCGCGGGAGGCAGCACCACGGAGAAAAGTAAAGTTGCTGTGGAGGCCGGCCCGGTGTGTCCCCCG